>CM029019.1:21576400-21939756 GCA_016801055.1 Panax notoginseng | reverse complement strand
TTTTGCTTAGAATATACCTATTGAGCAACTTCATCCTTGAAATGTTATGCTCGAAATGTAAGCATGTATCTTCATTTCAAGATAAACCGCTGCATGAGTGCTATATAACTTGATTAAATTTGAAACAATTTTAAAAAATCCTACTTTTTTGAGAAAAATTTATGTATGTATATGTTAAAAAACTGTCGCTAGAAGGAGGGCTTGAACCTCCGACCTTGTGGTTAACAGCACACGCTCTCTAACCAACTGAGCTATTCCAGCTAATCTGCTTTTGCTTTTTGTCAACTTGGAAAACTGGAAGAAATACTTTCCAATTACTCCCCCCACCCATACAAAAAGCTTTATTTGTTAATTTCTTTTTTTCACAAAATGAGTTTACTTTCTAGTGATATTAGTATCGACTGCACAATATATATATATATATATATTATCATTATAATCATATATTTTATATCATAACCATAATCTCTTTATTCTTATTCAATCACTCTTCTTCTCCATCTGTGATCTTCATTTTCTTTCTATTATCTCTCTTTGCAAAACAGTTGATTTGATCATCTTTTCAATAAAGTCTCCCTTTTCTTATTTTATGGTAGTGGAGGTGTAGGGTTTGGGTTTCAATTTTAGGGGTTAAGAGTTTTCAATTTTGTGTATAGAGTTTAGATTAGGGCACTTCATAAGCTGGAACTTATGTACCCTACCAAAAATTCGTTTTAGTTTAACCAGCATATATCTAGTCTTGTTTTAGCATTGTGGATCCCTGAAAGTATTTTAATATTTTGGCTGATGGGAGGTGCTTATACATGTCTCAGCATCCTCCTCACCAGTCACCACCACCCTCTACCTCTTGTTCACCACCAAATTTTTTTATTTAATAGTAAATTTTTGTTACAAATTTATTTTGAGTTTTATATACATCTATATAATTCATGTCAAAAGTAAAGAGAATAGAACTACAAGACATTGAAACATTAACGCTCTGTTTCTGAGTTTTAAAATGGAAAGAAAAGAAAAGAAATGGACGGAAAATTTAAGTTTTCTTTCCAATTCTTATATTTCTGAGTTTTTTAATAAACGGAAAAGAAAAGAAATGGATAGAAAACTTGGCCACTTTTCTTGCCAAAGTTTTCCGTTCAAAATTGGCCTGATTTGGACGAGAAAGAAATCGGAATAAATAATATTTTTATAATTCCCATATTATCCTCAATTTTTAATATAATAAATTTTAAATTACAACTCATGTCTTCAATTTTAAATTTTCTATTCTTTTCTATTAAAAACTCAAAAATAACACAAATGAAAACTTCAAGTTTTCTATTCTTTTCTTTTCTATTCTAATTTAAGTTTTCTATTATTTTCTTTTCTATTCAAAACTCATAAACAGAGTATAAATTAGAAATTTGCATAGGTACTAGCCAGCTCATGTATTCCATATATACTTGTATTGATAGGGTATTGATTTGGTTCGACTTTTTCTGTTTTCTTTTTCTTTTTGGTTCGACCTATTACTTTTACTACTATAACTTAAATTTTATTATTTATCTATCAAAATCGGAAATTAAAAATAGTAACAGTGTTATAAGGAAACAAGAATTAGTAATATAATTTTATAAGTTGAATTAGATTATAGTTTTATAACTAAATAGTAAGATATTTACATAATATTTATTTTTCGGTTTTACCGAAATATATCTATACACAAAAAAAAAATACAAGTTTAAATTTACAACTTGGATAATATACTTTGAGAAGAAAATTAAACAAAATTCTCAGAAAGCTCATCTACGTACCTAGCTTTAATTTGATGCTAATATTAAGTATAAATATAATTTTGAGTATAACTAATATTTTACTATTATTTAGATAATATAAATTTAAATAAGGAAACTAATTTATTATGAAAATCACCTTACCATGCATATATTAAGCTGTAATATTATTAAAATAAATATAGCTATAAATATAATGCATTGACCAATAATATGATTCAAGTTATTATAAAAAAAGCTAAAAATTAATTACTATATTATATTATATATTTTAGAAATACAATAAAAATTTAAAAATATAATAGCATATATTTACAATGAAATCAAAAAAATCATGTTTAATATTAATTTATTACTATTGTTTAAATAAAATTTTATTTTAACTTGGACAATATAATTTGAGAAGAAAAAAAATCATAATTAAATTTTTTTTATTATTAAAATATAAATGTAATTAGATTTCATCAAGTATAAGTATAATTTTATTATTAATTAGATATTATAATTTTAGAAATCTACACTATAATTAAACAAACAATTTGGTTCTTTCTCCTTTTTTTTGCTTGACCTTTGACTTTTCTTATTATTATAAGAACATTTATTATTTATCAATACAAATCAAAAACTGGAATTAGTATTATAATTTTATTATAATAAAAACAGAATTTGTGGTATAATTTTATAAGAAAACAATCAAAATAAGATTACATTACATAATATTATGACTTTTTACTTTTCTTACTTCAAGCCAAAAATTACTTTTCTTATATTAGGCCAAAAATTAGCCCATCTACTACATACATACCTATTAATTATCACGTCCACCTTTTTTTGGTTTGACATTTCACTTTTTCTACTTCAAGTTAAAAATTAATTTTCCTACATTAAGTCAAAATTAGCCCCTCATCTACATATATACGGTAGTCACTCAAAATTTCACTTTCCTTGGACTAAGTTTACAGGAGGGTAAAAGTATAATTTCACTTTGGAGACAACCTCGAGAGAGGGTGACACATGCATGAGGGGGTCATAGTTTTTCGACAATATTTCAATTTGAGCTTCAAAAGTTCAACAAATGTTCTTCAGAGATTGGGCTCAAATCGACTCAAAGATGCTTACTTTGAAGCTCAATTCAAGTGCACCGCGAGGGGAGGATCATTCATTTGTTTTGGGATTGATAGATACCATCTATTTAACAAGTCCAAAACAACGTAAGTCAAATCATTTTGTAATGCACAGAACAAAGGAGGAGCGAATCCTTAATCGTTGAATTTGATTCTAAGTTCATTTATTCGGTTCATACAAAACTTCAAGTTTGGGGGAAAGGAGAAGAGATGGACAAAGGATTGAGTTTAGGACTCAAAGGAATCGAAAACAACGAGGGAATCAACTCTGATCAACTGACCCGCGCCAGGATTGGACTGGGTGCAACGCGCCCCGCTCTAGGAGGCCAGAGAGGTTCGGTAGGTCCGGCGCGCCCCGCGCTAGGAATAGGCCAGGACCGGCGCACCCTGCGTTAAGTCGACAAATTTTTTGGGCGCCTTTTTCGAGGTAACGCGATTTTAACTTTTTAACCAGATTAATTCCTTATTTTGAGGGATTTTCATATCTTTCCATAATTCTAATGTATCTAGGATATTTATTAGGTAAGATTTGATTTCCATATTTATTTGTTAACTAGGATTTAGTTTTCCATTCAAATTCTATTCCTTATAGGAATTAGGATTTTTCTTTCATTATATAAATAGATTACATAGTTGATGTAATAGATATACAACTTTGATAAATAAAACTTGAGAGATTATTCTCCTTTAGGTTCTTTGAGAACTCCTGAATTGATCATAGTTTTCTGTGAGATTCAATTTGACTTATCATACAACAATTCATAGTTATGTGTGGCGTCTTCTACCGCATCATCGTAGATTTTGCCGAGGTTCCTGTTTCATTATAAACACGGGGTTTATTAGGCGTCGGTGGTGTTCCATTCAACGCAGATTTCATTACTTGATCGATTGTACCAATTAGGTTCTCGTCTCAATATAGACGTTAGGTTGAGGTGTCGAGAGAGTTCCACCTTATCAACTGTGCTAGAAACGATCCGGGCGACGACCACTTCACGCAAGCGTGCCGAGGATTCCATCATTTCGTATCAAAGCTAAGTGTTCTAGTAGGTTACTTATCTTTAATTTTCTGTTGAAATATATATTTAAAAAAAATCGTGGGGAAAAAATTGAAGGAAAGAAAATTGCAGAAAATTATTATCTGTTTCGATTACTTGGTTTCTACAAGTTTGAGGATTATTGAAAATTCATACGAGAATGATATAATTGGCGATCGTGAAATCTTGTTGGTAATCATACGTCTTATATTGCTATATTTTGTTTTATGATAAGTTATTTTTTTGAATTGAATAGTCAACTGTGATATTATTTGGTGAATTCAAAAAGAACCTATAAGAGCGAATATAGAGCGGTAAAAGCCAAGATTGTGAGATCAACTGAGGGTAAAAACCAATTGTGCGATACACGAGCGTTCATATATATTGTTTGAGCAAAACACATGAGGGAGTGTGTGAGGAAATTTTCTTTATCTACGAACCCTTGTTTTGCAACAAATATATATGATTATGATTATGACGGTTCTTATGGGTCTCAAAAGAATACTTTCCAAGGTAGAAGTGATCAAGATGCTTATTTGAGATGGGAGGAAAAGATGGATCGAAAGTTTACATATAATGAATATTTCGGGTGTGGGAAGGTGAAACTGGCGATTCAAGAGTTTTCTGACCATGCAGTTACATAGTGGGATCAAGTTGTGCGTAGCAAGCGGAGATGTGGAGAGCATCCGATCGAGATATGGGCAAAATTAAAAAACTGTAATGAGGAAGCAGTTTGCTCCAGTACAGCGAAATAGGAGGGAAGAGTATAATTCTCAACGACATGTAGAGTAACCTTCAAGGAGATCAACAATAGAAGATGATAATAGGGTTCACAGACATGTAAACAAAGAGGATTCACATTGGAGACAACCACGAGAAACTCCTAAGGTGTATAGTGAACCATTACTTTTTGAGGAGTTTATTAAGAAGATGACAAATTATTGAATGCAGCTACAATATACTTCTAAGGCGCAACAGGAACAAGTTCAGTCGAGGGAGGAAGAAGATATAATCGAATATACAGTCCAAGGAAATCTATTAGGTTCTAGTGATCAAGAGGATGAGTTTGTAAGGGAAAATACAAGTGTAAATGAAAGTGAACGACAAAAAAATTGTTCAAGAGATTGATAATGTAAAAGGAAAAATTGAGAAGAATGAGTTTGAAAAGAAAAGAGAGAATGAAAAGATTGAGATTGAAAATAAACGAGAGGAAAACAAACGTGAGGGTGACCAAAACAAAGGGAGTGAGTTGAGAGGTGAGTTGTATTCTAAAAAGCCAATGATTGTACATTCGTACAAGACGATATTTTTGAATACTAAAACTAATGATTCTTCTTTGTTTAGTTCTGTTTTGTATCTTGTACAGGTTGTTGATGATATACCCCGTGCTATCATTCCATATCAATCAGTTGATAGCATTCCCAAGGAGACGACGGAGTTACCAAGGGGAGTTGGAGAGTGGGTATCGCGAGTGAAGACATGAGTTCATGTGCTAATTATAAGATTATAGTACCTAAGGAGGATGGGACAATGAGTTTGTTCGTCAATTTTGAATTGGTAAACACGTATTGTTATTCTTTTCTTTGTTTGGGTAATATGATTGATAAATTATATAGTTCTTGTGTTTTGTCTAAATATGATGATCATGTGATGGTAATTCCTAATCAATTTAGCATGCGTGATTGTGAAAAATGGAAAATTATTTTAGCATGTGCGTTGTATAGGTGGTTAGTTATTTCTGTTATATTAACTGATGCATCTAGTGTTTTCATGAGTTATTTAAAACATGTTTTGCATGCTTCCATTGGAAATTTTTTTGTTAGTTGTTTTGAGGGTAGAATCATTTTTATAATAAGCTATGGTGGATATTTGATCTTTGCTGAGTTAGTTTATGATCATGATATGTTTTCTCGTTCTCGACGTTATTACTTGCATGAAATTCGTTATAGGTTTTCTTATCCATATGTTGAATTGGGTTTTCATGTTATTCAATCTTTACATGATTTGTTGTTAGTTGACAATGGTAGTGTTAATGTGTGTCCGTTCGAGGAATTTTCCTTGCATGAGTTACTATCATATGGTTTTGATTTGAGAAGTGCTTATCATCAAGATGGATTGAGATATGAGTTATTTGCATGTTTAGTTAGTTCACTTGGATTAGCTAATGCATTGCATACTTCCATGGGATTCTTGAATCATATTTTGCATTCTTTAATGGGGAAAATTGTCATTATCTGTTTTGATGATATTCCGGTTTTTGTCAACACTTTGGGAAATTCTTTAGCATTTATTGAGTTTGTTCGTGATCGTGATAAATATGCTATTGAGTTTTTGACATGTGATTATGACCTTTTTATTCCATTGCTGCTATTACTCGATCTTGAATGTGTTAATGTCAATGGAAAGAGGAAGGTTGGTTGTGTTTTGCAGATTCTTGATAAGATTATATTGATCGATGGAAACATGGATCGTGTAATTCAATTTGATCAATGTATTGAGCGTCCACAGGAAAGTGTTTTGAATATTTTTCTAGTAGACTATGCATGTGATTTTGATTTATTTGAATTCTTCGTGATTAGACAAAAGATACTTGTTGATTCGTTGTGTTTTATGTTTAATTCAGGAATTCAGGTGTATAAGTTTATGCGACGTTATGAGTTTCAAAAGTTGACATTTAACCCAAGATCATTGAATTGGTTTTGTTTGCAAAGGACTGAGATCATTAGATTGACTTTTGATCCGGGGATTCGTCATTGGGGGAATCTACCACATGAAGAGTTCTGCGCAATGATTTTTGATCCAGAAGGATATAGGACTTTTCAGATTCTTTCTAACTTTGCATTCATGATTATTTTAGTAGATAGTAGATTAGTTTATATAGTTAGTGTTTTGGAAGTAACTGGTTTACAAGTGGAAGGGCATCATGTTGGTTTGGTTTTTTGAAGGAGTTGGAGTTTTTAATGATTTTTCTCATATTTATACTTGTGTTGTTGATATTGTCTATATTTATTTGCAAGTTGAGATTTGGGATTATGGATTGTTTGATGCTACTGACTTAGTGTGTTTAGGTGCAGTATCAAATATATAGACAAAGCTTTTTCGAGAGGAGGGAATGCCAAATTTGAGGATAAATCCTTTTGAAGAGGAGGGAAATGACAAACACATGAGGGCGTCAGAATTTTTCGACAATATTTCAATTCGAGCTTCAAGGGTTCAACAAATGTTCTTAAGAGATTGGGCTCAAATCGACTCAAGGATGCTTACATTGGAGCTCAATTCAAGTGCACTGCGAGGGGAGGATCATTCATTTATTTTGAGATTGATAGATACCATCTATTTAGAAAGTCCAAAACAACGTAAGTTAAATCATTTTGTAATACACGGAATAAAGGAGGAGTGAAGCATTCATTGTTGAATTTGATTTTAAGTTCATTTATTCGGTTCATACAAACATTCAAGTTTGGGGGAAAGGAGAAGAGATGGACAAAGGATCGAGTTTGGGACTCAAAGGCATCGAAAACAACGAGGGAATAAATTCTGATCAACCGGCGCGCCCCGCGCCAGGATTGGACTTGGTGCAGCGCGCCCCGTTCCAAGAGGCCATAAAGGTTCGGTAGGTCCACCGCGCCCCACGCCAGGAATAGGCCGGGACCGGCGCACCCTGTGCCATGGCGACAGATTTTTTGGGCACGTTTTTTGAGGCAACGTTGTTTTAACCTTTTGACCATATTAATTCCTTATTTTGAGGGATTTTCATATCTTTCCATAATTCTAATGTATCTAGGATATTTATTAGGTAAGATTTGATTTCCATATTTATTTGTTAACTAGGATTTAGTTTTCCATTCAAATTCTATTCCTTATAAGAATTAAGTTTTTCTTTCATTATTATAAATAGATTACATAGTTGATGTAATAGATATACAGCTTGGATAAATAAAACTTATGAGATTATTCTGTTTTTGGTTCTTTGAGAACTCCTGAATTGATCATGGTTTTCTGTGAGATTCAATTTGACTTATCATACAACAGTTCATAGTTGTGTGTGGCGTCTTCTACAGCATCAATCGTTGATTGTGTCGAGGTTCCTGTTTCATTATAAACACGGCGTTTAGGCACCGTTGGTGTTCCATTCAACGCAGATTTCATTGCTTGATTGATTGTACCAAGGTTCTCGTCTCAATATAGACGTTGGGTTGAGGTGTCGAGAGAGTTCCACCTTATCAACTGTGCTAGAAACAATTAGAGGGAAAAAGCATAATTTCACCTCAAAGACAACCCTGTGGAAAAATTGAAGTGCAACAATGCCCAGACACGACGTGGTCTAAACGAGGATTGCAAAGCTAAGGACGTGACCACAAGAAGTCACCACAACAATCATTGAACTACAAGATGTCCAAGACGAGTCAATTGACAACCCTCAGGAACCGGAAGATACCTTTCAGGTAATTGCGCCATTGTATCAGACTCCAATTCAGTTAGACTCGACCTTATTCAGTAGCCTTCAACACAAGCTTTCTGGGATTTTTTGGGTACAGAGCTCAACTTTCACCTGACTAAGATCGAAGGAATGAACTTCGAGACGACGAGACCCATGGGACCCAGCCACAGGTATAACTGCAGCTGGCCTGGAGGCCTTTAATCAACAGCCAGCAACTCATTAGGAAAAAAAGAGGAAGTTAGAGAGAGAAAGTGATTCTAGAGTGATAAAGACTCGGGTTTGACACTTCTATAACAAATTTAAGTTGTTTGATCTTCTATATCATACATATTGAGTATTTAGAGTGATATAAGTTGATCCCAAGCCAAAAGATGCTTGTTTCTTTGCTCCCCAAGGTGAAAAAAGCGAATATTTAGCTATTTCCTTTGTAAATATTGTTCAATACATTAGATCTGTGTTATATATTGTTAAAATCTAGCTAGACTTGTTGTTTTACATATATTTTGCATAGTATGTAGTTTGTAGATGTAGAGATTCTACTTGTTTTTTTGTGCATATATAGTTGGAAATCAAGTCTGAAGACTAGATCTACCTAGATCTAAGCCGGATTTAGCCCTTTGAACGGTTATGGAGCTTGAAGCTCTAACCTATATGCTAGATCGGTTTAGATCCATGGTAGATCTAGATGTTTAAATGCTTTTAGTTAGTCCCAGTCACCCCGTACAGTCCTAAATCTATATCTAGAGGTGAGGGGCGTAATGGCTCATGATAGGGATTTCAATCTATAAATATATATGTTGTATATATATGTTTAAGTATATGGATGTGAGCCTAGGAATCCCAGGGTCGAGATCTAACAACCGGATCTCGACTAGATTCCCACGATAGACCTTTAGTTCTAATGTAATGTTTAAATAACGAAAAATCGTTGTACATGTAATATTGAATCTTAAAACGAGTTCGAGGGGTTCGTCCTGAGAAGTAAGATTTAAGATCACATGATACTAAAAATTATGATTATGGGTGTTCGGATCTATCGATATGGCTTTCATGCCCAATGTTGATCCGACCCTTTTTGACGCTTTCCTTGCATGTATTATCACCCAAAATGATTTTCAAATAAAAATCGCAAAGAGCTTTCATAAAGAATAAAGCGATTCGGGGTAGATTTATTTAGGATAAATAAATGAAATTATCAAAGGACCTCAATTCCTATTTGACGAAGGATTTGAAAACCTTATTTTCCAAAACGTCATTGCTATATACATTGTTCTAAAAATGACCTTTTATATAAATCAAATCGTTCGTGCATAGGTCCAAAGAGGTACAACACTACTTTCATAATAACATCATAGACTCAAGATAATAAAATCGAAAGTATAAAAGGATCTCAATTTCTATTTGACGAAGGATTTGAAAACCTTGTTTTCTAAAATGTCATTTCAATATACTTTTGTCTAAGATAAACTTTGATAATAAATCAAATCCTTCGCGCATAGGTCCAAAGATACAACACTACTTCCAAATAAAGCCTAGAATAGACTTTAAAATTAAGGCACCGAGCACAATAAACACACACACACACACACTTTATTCTTAGGATCGAAATTAATAAGATGTTGTAACTGTGTTTTCATGGAAGTCGGGGGGGGGGGTGCCTAACACCTTCCCCTCACTTAAGCAAGCCCCGAAATTCCAAGAATCTCGTATTCCAGACCAATGTCACAGTGTTACATATTGGGTTATATTGCGAAAACTTTCAAATCTGGATGAGTTGGTACATCCATTGTAAATCATACCAACTAACGACTCTTTCTCATTCGGCCCAATCATCAAAATCAAATCTTTGTAAAATAAGTCGACTAATGTGGGTCTTTTCCTAAAAAGCTCACTCTTTTAATAAAGATTAATCGATCAAATCGAAAAATAAAGGGAAAACAACAAAAAACACATTTTTAGGAAGAGATATGATAAATAAATTACATATATTCTTATTTATTTTCTTCTCCCCGACGTCGACATATATATACTTACACGGTCGACTTTTCCAGCGAACCCAGGGGGCGGACAAAAAACAAACCAGATTTAGCGACGGACAAACCGTCGCTAAAGCATAAAAAGCCCGTTTTTATGCTTTAGCAACTGTTTTGTCCGTCGCTAAATTCAGTTCGTTTTTGGTCCGCCCCCTGTGTTCGCTGAACAGAGCCAGCGTATACATACATACATAAATAAATACATACATACATATTATCATGTTCTTTGTCCAAGAAGCACAGAAAGGAAAATATAAGAGTGGAAGCGATGAAAATGAATTATAATTTTCTCTTGTCATGTTTGTGAGTTTTAGAGAAATAATGAGATTTTAATTGTATTTTTCTTTGTTTGTGAGTTTAGAAGGAGAGAAGGAAAGCAAAAATATTTTATTTTTAAACTATACTATTACTATATTATCTTTATATGTTAATGTAACAAATGACATGATTTATTTTGAAAGGTTACTTTAAGTAATATAAAATATTTAACTTTTCCATCCCTCCAAATCCTCGAGGGAAACTTTTGAGTCAAAAATAAAATTAACTTTACTTTCAAATTTATTCCATTCCTCCCTAAAAAAACTCACAAACATGATATTTAAAAGAATTTTAATTATTTTCCCTTCCATTTTCTTCCCTTCCTTAAAAAAACTTACAAACACTATATAAAGATTGCTTCGCCTCAATCTATTTCGTCTGAATCTATTACAACTAATAGGTAATCTATTTCTCTCTTAAATATTACACATACACATACACACACACACACACACACATAATTATTGTAATTCTGTAATTAAGCACACCTAGAGGGGGGTGAATAGGTGTAAATACTCAGAAGTGATCTACAGTGACCAATTTTTGAAGTATACTATAGCAGGCTATAATCGAACGGTCTAACCTTGTCCGTATTAGTTATGTTCTTCGTCTGGTATAAACGGACAGTTAATACCTGTCCGTATTAGTATAAAATTTTTCCGACGTAAACAAAATCTACAGAATATTGAAGCTTAAAACAGAAACAAAAGAATAGTAAATCACACCAAGATTTTTATGTGGTTCAGCCCCTATCCTCTAGTCTAGTAGCCTAATCCACGTCCAATATCAACTAGTATTGGAGACTCTTTTTATTAAACTTAATACTCAATTAAATACAATAAAAAGAACTCCATGTTCAAATATAGCTTTCCACTGCGGTGGACACCTCTGCCTCCTTTGCACCACTGCGACCTTTCTCACCACTGAGACCTTTGCACCTCTACAACCTTGAAAGCTTTCTATGAACAGACCCTATCTATTGTTAGATAGACCGAGCCCAACACGACTTGAACTCATATTTCGTTACAAGAAATATATGATTACAAAGGACACTTATTTCCAGCCAACAAAGAATTAATTATATAACAAGACTTGCTGGAAATGAACTTTGATAGCTCTCTATTGAAATATATTTGTATAAGACAGATGCTTGCTTTGATTTTTCTGGACTGATGTATCCTTCAAGTCTCTGTCCCTGATATAGCCAATAAGAAAAATATGTATATAGAGAGAAGGAACTATCGGCTATGGAATTTGTTAGCAAAGAATACACAGCTGATAAATCTCTTTAGCCCATACAGTTGACCAACGGATATAATATGAATAAATTAGCATGAAAAACTCAATCAGTTGGTATATCACAAGATTTTTGCAATTAAAGAGTCCAAAAGATATAAGATATCAATTAATAAAGATATAATATCCAAATCATATATCACAATTGTTGTACCCCATGATTTCAGCATTTAAAGAGACCAACAGATTTGATAAATCAAGGATATAATTAAAGTCCAATGGATATAAAATAAGTTGCCATACAAGATTAGTCCAGTTGGAAATTCATGATTCCAACAAACTGATTTATCCAAGATATATATATTCCTTGACAACTATAAAGAATCTCACAATATCAAGACTTATAAATATAAATCTATATCCAAACTTGATTAAAGGTGATTGATAGGATTTGTTAAAGATCTATTAATACATGTTTCCTTAATAGATGGATATTTTAAAACCAAAACAAATTTCTTAGAATACCAACCTTCTTTAATAAACTCCAATTCAAATCTTCCTTAATAAACTCCAATTCAAATTTGAAAGAATTTTAAACCATTCCAACTTACCAACTAAAGATATCAGTAATCAATATACATGTAAATATAGGTTGTTATATAAATAACCATAACTCATGCATATTATAATATTATAAACCATTATAAATCATAATCCATGCATATTTAATTATATTATAACAGACCATGCACACGTCTAATATACTTAAATTAGTCATCATTCAAAACATCATAAAATCAAAAACTAACATTCTCCCCTTTTTGATGATGACAATTTATGCACCACTTTAACCAACATACTCTCCCTAAATTTATGCATATCAATGAGCAAAAGAAAATGACTTTATCCAAATAACCATCATTACATATTCCAGCACAATATAGTATCTCAATATCAACATGAATACCAATTCAAATTAATTCAAATATACCCAAATATCTCTCCCCCTTTGTCATTATCAAAAAGAAATAAATCATCAAGTTATATCTCTCCCCCTTTGTCATCAACAAAAAATAATTCATATCAATTTAGTTGAAGTTAGTTATCTCACCCCATTTGCCAAATTGAAAAAAAAAATAAGCTCACAGAATGACATTAGAGCAAGGTTATAACAAAATCACATATAACAAGTAAATAATATAATCATACCTTTGTAATTTGTTACCTATATATCAACATTTTGTTACCAGTAGAAAGCTTCATAGTTGTGCTCCTTAGTGTAGATTTGGATTTTGTATTTTCAGAATAAAAAATTTCTTCAATAACACTTATTTTGGTCATCCCAATGTTGAGGTCTTTAAAACCTCAGGTTAGGACAATAATTTTTCACTCCTCTGATTGTTCTTGGAAGGCTGTCATTGGTCATTTGTTCATCTGATTCACTTTCTGGAATATCCATTTTTGCATCAGAATATTCATCTACCTTCTAAAACAGACGGTTTGAGCAGTCTGGATTTAGGTATCTGCATGTTTTCCTGGTTCATTTGTTTTTCTTTCTAATGTAGACGACTTAAGCTATCTGGATTGAGCTGTTTGATTTTCACGTTCCACATTACTTTTCCCTGCAAAAACCTCATTCTCTTCTTTTGACAGATCAAGGTCAAAATAAAAAAAAATAAACATATTCCTCAATCTTTTATCAAGATTATCATGTGTATTAAATATGGAGCATTTGATATAATAAATGATGTTATGAACCCTTGTAATACGAAATCCATAGAGTTTTTATAATAATATAACTAATTAAAACTCTATTTAAAAACAACATAATGTACTTACAGATTCCGCCAAAATAATTTATAGGTAACTTACTCTCTCAAAGTAAAGAATCATTCATCTCCTTTTTGATCTTGAGACACCTTCAAAACAAATAAATAGTCTCTATCTTTTTGGTACCCAAATCTTCTTGGGTCCTTTTGGTTTAGTAGCATATAAAACACTTTTCTTTTCCCAAATTTGTTTTATTCTAATTTTATTACAATTAGAATCAAAATGACCTTTAAAACCACATTTTTTACAAGTAACAAATGGTGAACGATAGAGTAGTTTATGCTTTGATTTACTATTAATCATTATAATATTAGTATTAATCCTATTTTTCACTTTTTTAATAGGATTATACCCAATTCCTTATTTATCAAGACTAGGCCTTTGTGCTCCTAACATAACATTTAGGTTCTCTTCTCCTTGCACAAATTTAGCAAGATCATTTTTTAAAGATGCTATTTCTGCATTTGTTACATTATCATCATGTTGCATATTCATCATTTTTCCATCATTAAAAGCATCTATACATTCATCTCTCATTTTTAATTTTTCTTTTAAAATTTGATTTTCATTTGTAAGATATTTATTTTCTTTTCTTTCTTCAATAAGTGACTCAACTTCATACATTAGCTCATTTACGCAGTTCTTAAAATAAGTAGTTTTCTTTTTAAGCTTTTGATTTTCATTTAGCAAAGCAAGATAATCAGATGTATATATTTTAAAATTTTCATAAAAATTCGTTACCTCAAGTTGATCATCGTCTTCTAGTCCTATGAAACATAATTGGCCAATTTCTTCATCTTGTTCTGTTTTGGACCTGTTCATTGGAGTTGAGCTACCTTTTTGATTCTTCCTTTGTTTCTTTCTTTGAAGTTGTCTCTCGAGTTTTCTTAAGAGCATTTCAATTTCTTCATCAAAATCTTCATCATTGCCTTCTATGTAGCTTTCAGCTTGTAGAGCCAAGGTCTTCATCTTAAGTGCCTCATCTTCTTCATCGTAAAATTTTAGTTGGTTTTCAAACTCTTCAAGCTCTCCAAATAAAGTAAGAGTTTCCATCGTGCTGATTATGAATGAGTCTTGAAGTGTAATAACCTTTGGTGCGAATCGCTTTGGCATGACTCTGAGAAGCTTTTGGTTGATTTCCTTTTGATCAATATTTCGTCCGAGCATGCTTAGAGAATTCATTAGAGTGAGAAATCTTGCTTGAGCATCTCTAATTGATTCATTTTTCTTCAATTTAAATAGTTCATATTCGTGCATTAGCATGCTCAGCTTGATCTCCTTCACTTTAGTAGTATCTTCATGGCTCAAGATGACTGTGTCCCAAATTTCCTTAGCCGTAGTACAAGAAGAGACCTTATCTATCTCCGACTGAACCATGCCACTTAAAAGTGTATTAATGGCCTTGGAATCATAAGATACCATATACGATTCGTTTGAGTCCATTTCCATGAGATTCTTTAGCTTGTCATCATCATGTCGTGGAATGACTGGTCCATTTTCCACCATTCCCATGGGTCACGGTTCAGATAGATCTTCATTCTGAACTTTCAAAAGTTGAAGTTCTCACTTCCGAGTAACAGCGGTGGCCTACTTATGGACTGAACTTCTTGAAAGTTTAGGTGTGCCATAGAATCTTCCCTTACGACTTGAAACGATCAATATTAGTAGAGCCAAGCTCTGATACCAAATGTAATTTTGTAATTAAGCACACCTAGAGGGGGGTGAATAGGTGTAAATACTCAGAAGTGATCTACAGTGACCAATTTTTGAAGTATACTATAGCAGGCTATAATCGGACGGTCTAACCCTGTCCGTATTAGTATAAAATTTTTCCGACGTAAACAAAATCTATAGAATATTGAAGCTTAAAACAGAAATAAAAGAACAATAAATCACACCAAGATTTTTACGTGGTTCAGCCCCTATCCTCTAGTCTAGTAGCCTAATCCACGTTCAATACCAACTAGTATTGGAGACTCTTTTTATTAAACTTAATACTCAATTAAATATAATAAAAAGAACTCCCTGTTCAAATAAAGCTTTCCACTGCGATGGACACATTTGCCCCCTTTGCACTACTGCAACCTTTCTCACCACTGAGACCTTTGCACCTCTGCAACCTTGAAAGCTTTCTATGAACAGACCCTATCTATTGCTAGATAGACCAAGCCCAACATGACTTGAACTCATATTTCGTTACAAGAAATATATGATTACAAAGGATACTTATTTTCAGCCAACAAAGAATTAATTATATAACAAGACTTGCTGGAGATGAACTTTGATAGCTCTCTATTGAAATATCTTTGTATAAGATAGATGCTTGCTTTGATTTTTCTGGACTGATGTATCTTTCAAGTCTCTGTCCCTGATATAGCTAATAAGAAGAATATATATAGAGAGAAGGAACTAACGGCTATGTAATTTGTTAGCAAAGAATACATAGCTGATAAATCTCTTTAGCCCATGCAGTTGACCAACGGATATAATATGAATAAGTTAGCATGAAAAACTCAATCAGTTGGTATATCATAAGATTTTTGCAATTAAAGAGTCCAAAAGATATAAGATATCAATTAATAAAGATATAATATCCAAATCATATATCACAATTGATATACCCCATGATTTTAGCATTTAAAAAGATCAACAGATTTGGTAAATCAATGATATAATTAGAGTCCAATGGATATAAAATAAGTTGTCATACAAGATTAGTCCAGTTGGAAATTCATGATTCCAACAAACTGATTTATCCAATATATATACACACACACACATACATAGCGAATCAGGTCTGGACTCCCGGACCTGATCAAAAACGGACCCAAACTTTTATTTTTATTTTTTGCTTTTTTTTAAATAACTAAAAAAAATATTTAATATTTTATGGAACTGAAATTTTTCCATAATACAATGTTTTGGGGGTGATTTGAATACCTATACCAAAAAATGGTGGTACAGTCTGCACAGACTGTACATACATGTTTTGTTATACGTACCCAAATTACGCCCAAAATACTGTATTATGAAAAAATTTCAATTCCATAAAATATTAAATATTTTTTTAGTTGTTTTAAAAAAAAGCAAAAAAAAAAAAAAGTCCGGACGGGAATATATATATATATTCCTTGACAACTATAAAGAATCCCACAATAGCAAGACTTATAAATATAAATCTATATCCAAACTTAATTAAAGGAGATTGATAGTATTTGTTAAAGATCTGTTAATACATATTTCCTTAATAGATGGACATTTTAAAACCAAAACAGATTTCTTAGAATACCAACCTTCATTAATAAATTCTAATTCAAATCTTACTTAATAAACTCCAATTCAAATTTAAAAGGATTTTAAATCATTTCAACTTACCAACTAAAGATATCAGTAATCAATATACATGCAAATATAGGTTGTTATATAAATAACCATAACTCATACATATTATAATATTATAAACCATTATAAACCATAATCCATGCATATTTAATAATATTATAACAGACCATGCACACGTCTAATATACTTAAATTAGTCATCATTCAAAATATCATAAAATCAAAAACTAACGATTATAACATTCACACATAATGATACTCATCATTGAATATTCAATTACAGGGTATATATCTTTGGTGCTCATTGGTCCGTGCTGTGGTTTGAGATTAGTTTTATAACATATTGATTCTGGTTTTATTTATTGTTTGACACGGGGTATTGTTCATATAGATTTTTATTTATTATTTAATTAATAATAAGGAGATTGATCAATTAAGTTATAAAATAAATCACTTTCATATTCTCCAATATTTTTAAACTTCCCTTACCAATAAAAAAGTAAATTTAATAAATATATATATTTTTAAAACTTCTTTTCAAACTAAATCTCCTCTTTTTTATAATAATAATTAAATAATATACCAAACAAACTCCAACATTAAACTAAATAAATATTATAAACCCGTACATGAAATTACCTATAAAGGTATGACAATTCATTAGCCAAAACGTTGACATGCTATCATCACAAAAGGCATGTGTGCCATGATGTGGTAATTTCTCTATTTTTAACAAATTCTTCTTTTTCATCTTAATTAATTATTTCTTTTCTAGATTTTCAGACTCGACTTTGATTGTTGATTCATTCTTACTATATCAATTGCTATTAATCTCATATATTTACCCTTTGATTTTAGGGCTTAGTATTTGGGATACGAGGACTTTGATATATATGAATGAAAATTGATTTGTTTGTGTTTTAATTATAATGTCACTTAGTTGTGATAGTATAACGTTATTGATCTAACCTAAAATATCCGATCAATATTATTAAAAACATATAAACAACTTCACACACCTTTTATACACCACAAAAAACCTTAAACCCACACTAACCCAATAATCATAAAATCATAATAGGCCGGTACACTAATATTCTCACAATATTGACTAACACAAAATCATTAATTATAAGTAAATTTAATTATCTCAAAATCATTAATTATAGTAAATTATAAATTACGAAAATCAATGAATACTAGAAAATAAATTTAATTCAATACAACGTATAATAATTTAATTTGTACTATAATATAAATATTTAAGATATGTATATACAACATAAATGAAGCTATATTATACCTTAATATAAACAATATATTAATGTTTACACAAACGAAAACAATTATAATATACGCATATTATTATGATTTTAATAATAGTAAATTAATGCAAACAAAATGATATACGTATATAGATAAATTTATACGACATACAATATTTAATAATAAAAATAATAAGTCGTCATCGAACAAGTAATGTAATTTACTTAAATATTAAAGTTAAATTTACTTATATTCTTATATAAATATTATATATTTTAAATCAATTTGAGATAAAAAAAAGTTGTATAAATAATGAGTAATGAAATTTTATTTTGTTGTAAAATATTGATGCTATTATCATTATTTATTAATATTGAAAATTTATATCATTATTTTCAAAAAAGTGGTATCAAAGCGAAAGTTAATTTGGAGGTTCAGAGAAGGTTAAACCAAAGTGGCGAAGTCAAAATCGACAACACAAGAAAGGTGGCTTGCTGCTATCGAATTGTTCCGTTGGGCGAGTGCAAAGTGTGCATGTTAGAACTCCAGAATGCAATCTAGCAAATGTGCTAGTTGTGAAAAATTTGAAGAAGTTTGTGAGTTGAAGCACGTCACAAATTGGTCGTCATATTGATAGCGTTTTGGAAAGGTAAATTATAGAAAAATGATGTTTCCTAGGTTGGTGACAAATTAGTGTTCACAAATTACAATATTTGGAGTATAAGGATTCGAATACTTCTTGGAGTTAACAATTTATGGCAAGATGTCATTGTAAATCCAGAAAAGTGTATTTCAAAGAAAGTTCGAGAAATGAAAGAAAGAATAACAAGGGAGATTTTGCAAGAAGTAATGCATGAAGAAGTTTGGATGCCTGTAGCGAGTTTTGATTCTCTACCTTAGTTATGGAATGAATTTGAATTTATTTGCAATAATTATAAAGGTCTATCGTTACCTAAAGAGTAATGATTTTTGGAAGAAGATGAGATATATGTAGAAGAAATTGATGAAGTTGAAGAACAAGAAAGTAAAAAAGAAGACTTTGAAGACATATGTTGGGAAGCAAAAGAAATAGATCATGACAAAAATAAAGAATTTGAAGACACAATAATTGAAGCATCTTTTGATGAAGAAGAAAAAAAACGTTGAAGAAATTGTCGAAATTGAAAAAATAGAAGAAGAGATTGTTGACAAAAAGGATGAAAAGAAAGAGCCTAAAAATTTGGAGAAGTATGAGAAAAATATTTTGAGTATCAAAAGTAATGAGTTGAGATTTAGAGTGATGAATTTTGTGGAAGTTTTGAACAGACTATCTGACCCAACTAGTCGTAATGATCATCTGCTGGAAGATTCAAATGGGATTGTGAATTGCTCAACTGTTATTGAAGAAGAACAATTAAGTTTAGATGGCAAGTCATTGGAGATGAGCTATTCTCGACTTCAAGTAACTCCATCTTTTGTTCAAATTTGTTTTCAAGATCCTACAGAATGCGACATTCAGTAGCTGTGCCTGTCATGTAAATTAACAATGTTGAGGAACCAGACCCAAGTGGCCCATTCATTGCTGTTTCAGGGAAATACATATTTTCTAGTGAAATGGTTGATTGTGAGAATGAGTCCACAGTGACAATTACGGTTGTGCCATATACATCAATGGAGATGACAAATTAAAAGAGTTTCTTGGGTTTAAAGGAATCAGAAGTTCAAAAAGTTTTAGCACATTCGAAGAGATACAAATCTAGCTTAAGGGAGGCAATGTTAGAAGTAAGTTGGATTCGTGAATGACTTTTAGTACTTCTTGATACATGCATTGGTATTTTAAGATACATTTGTATTGATACATTAATATTAGTTTTCATGTATATGCATTTATTAAATTAGATTCATGTTTTAGATATAGAATCATATAGATATGTCTCTTGTAACCTATAAATAACCTGGTACTTGCATCATTTGGAACAAGTGAAATAAAAGTGAGTTGAATCGTCAAATATTTTAAGATCTAAACACTTTTCCTCACTTCTCTATAATTTATCCTCTTCCATGTATTTTCAACAAGTTTGTTGAACTGATCCTTGCAAAAGTATTTGTAGTTTTAGAATTCTGGGATTGCAAGTTTTATGCTAGTAAGATTTTATCTAAAAACAAATATATATATATATATATACACACACACACAAATATATCTTAAAAACAGATTTTGTTATATTTGAAAATATTAGTGCTTACTAAGTTTTTGTTTGACAAAATTGACTTTCAAAATATATATCCGTTTGGATAAACAAATTGGAAAACTAGTTTCTAACTCTCTCTTCTTTTAACAGTTTTTCAAAGTTTAATTAATATAGCCGTTACTCTTCAAGCTTATAAATATCTGCTCATACCATTCACGAAAAATAACTGAAACACTCAAGCTCACAATTGCTGAAAATATTCTCATCTATTTCAAAAGCCTTGATTTATATTGTTTTAATTGGATAAAGTTCATTAGTTCCACTTGTACTCTTTTTCATCTTAATTTTTGACCTTGAAAAAAGGAGGCTTCGGAGAGATCGCAGGGTTTCGTTTAATATTGTACAAGGAGATTTCAGGGAGTAAGTTTACTCAAGGGAAACAGAGGTTGCTCAAGGGAAGAGGTTTCCGGAATCAAGAGATTGTGTGCTCAAGATTGTTGTGAAGTCTATTGTACATGAAGTTTAATATTTTGTAATCAATTATTTATATTAAAGAAAATCTATCAATTGATATCTGACTTTGGACGTAGGTCATTAGTTAGAGGATTAAGGGCTAAACTAAGTATAAACCTGTGTGTTCTGCATTGTTTACTTTCTTTATTTTCTATCTTGCTCACTTATATAGTATTTTGATCCCTGCACTTAATTTAATATCACTTAATATCAAAAATACAAAATGAAAGTAAATTCAAGTTAGAATATGTTTATAGCAGAAAACAGTTGACTCCATTCAACATCTATTATCCAGTCGATTGGATTCACTTTGGTAGGAAATTTTAAATTCTCAATATTTTTCACTCACACCTATTCAATCCCCGTGTGCATTACATAAATATTAGCACAGTACTACTTGAGAGACCTTAAATCAAATTATTTTTGATATAATGACTTAAAATTTGAAATAAATTATAAAACTCATTTTAATAAGTAAAACCTAATAATAAATATCATTCTGATGAGTTAAAAATTAACAACATGAAAGGAAAACTGAAGGTTTCTCTAACAAATAATTATTAAAAAACTTTGTTTACCTATAGACTAAATTTCAAGTTTCAGTAACAAAGTTCAAGTTGAAGTCATGATTTTGTCAAAGAATTATAGGAAGAATTATTTGAATAATTTTATGCAAAAATAGAATCAATCCTTAAGCACATACAACATGACATCATTCTGACATCAGATTGCCTCATCAAATCAATTCAATTTTAAAAATCAGCGAGTTAACTCAATCACAACTGCCGAGTTAAGACCTTTAAATCGGTCAATTGAAAAACCGACGGTGCTTCTTCCCCGCTCTTCCATCTTCTCAAATAACTCAACAAACAAAAACACATAAAATTTTCCAAAACAAAACCCTAGACCTAAATAAAAAGCTAACCATCAAACATCCGTTGTTTGAAACCTCACCAGACGAGGGAGGGAGGGAGAGAATTTTTAGAGAGAGAAATAGCGCTAGAGAGGAAAAGTGTGGAGTGTTATGAGATATTATTCTGCCAAAATATTCGCTACATTTTCAAAAGAATTCCCAATATTTTTCTGTTTACTTGATCTGATTTTGAATTATGAGTCATTTAGGTTTAAATCAGTGGTCTACGATGGAGACTCCTGCTTGGGAGAATTACAAACTATTCCGGTAAAGGACCATCTATATATCTCTCCGCAGCAAACGCTGCCCGTCCATCTCAGTCCTCCAGACAATCTCTCCATTTTCAGTTCGCTGCAAGCTTGAATCGACCTCTCCAGTCGAACAACCCCAATTGCTCAGTGTTCACTCATTCTTGCTTCCATGAACTCAAGGTCTCAATTTTCTGTACATTAATTTATAAGTAAAATATGTATCTATGTTCTTTTTTGGAAAAAAACATATGTAGCGATGGGCTTTGTTTGATCTTATAGACTGTTGTGGTATTGCTGGGGGAGGAAGAGATACATTTAGTGGCAATGTTGAGTAAACAAAAGAATTATCCATGTTTTTGGTGCTATTCGGTTCCATCTGGTTTGTACAATACGTGTTTAGGGTTATATGTTGAATATGCGGTGTCTATTCATTGTATTCAATCTTGATGAGACTCTTATTGTTGCAAACACGATGAAGTCGTTTGAGGATATAATTGAGGCTGTAAGGAGTTGGATTGTGAGAGAAACTGATCATGTTCGAATATTGGGAATGTTTGTTGAGATGAAAAGGTATGCAGAAGATCGAGCATTTTTGAAGCAGTACGCAGATACTGATTATGTTGTTGATAATGGAAAGGTATATAAGGTTCAAGGAGAAGAGGTTCCCATGGCATCAGAAGATAAGGATTGAGTTGTTCGTCCTGTTATAAGGTTGCAGGAAAAGAATATAGTCTCAACTCGCATTAATCCAGAAGTTAGACTATCATGTAGATAGATATCTTCTCCTTTAATGTGATTAACTGTGCAATGAATCACTTTTGTTTTTTATACATATGTCAGCTTGATAATTTCTTAGCTTATGTATGTTATAATGTGAAGTTTATTTTGGTTGAGGCGAAGTAATTGTTCTTCAGGTTTGTGATTTTGGTGTTCAAAATTAAGAGAATTTTGTGTGTTAAGTATGAATTATGAACAAAAATTGATGCTTTATAGGATTTGGATCAGGTTTGTGATTTTGGGGTTAAAAATTAAGAGGCTTTCATGTGTTAAGAATGAATTATGAACGAAAATTGATGCTTTATTGGATTTGGATTTGTGGTGGGATATATATATATATATATATATATATATATATATATATATATATATATATATATATATATATATATATATATATACTGTGTGAAATATGAAAGCTACACCACATCTAAGGTAACATATTTTCAAAAGTTAAACCTTGAAAATAATGAAAAGATGTGTTTGATGATGGTTAGAACAATATAAGAATATGTTTGATGTGATTGTTACACGAATATATTAGTGTACAACTACTATGAATGTGATCTACATTTATGAAATTATATATATAACCTTTTTGTATTGCATGTGGTGGTTCTCATATAGGCAAAACTCTTAGTTTGGCCCTTATACAGAAGGAATCGAGTATTTCTTTCAATTGTTGATTACTCTAAGTTTTTATATCAATGTATTAGTTATGTTTTGATTGACTCATTTTGAATGTGATGAAGTTTTGTAGTTTCAATTTATTATATTTGAAAAATGTTTAGACTATGTGGGCCCAAGTGCAAAATTAGGGTTCACATGACTTAATTGAATTAAATGCACAATTAGGGTTCCATGACCTCATTAAATGTGCAAATTAGGATTCATATAACCTAATCAAAATGAAGACGAAAAAGTTAAAAATAAATGTGCTAGACCCGAGAGAAGCCTCCACGTGTCCCGAGGCAGAAGACTCGTGGAGGCGGCTCGTTTTGAGAATTTATTGAGGGATTGAATTGGTGGCTAGAAGGACAGGGCAACATGGGCATTATTCTAATGACTAAAGGGTATTTCTGGAATTTTCCTAAAAATATGTGCCTAACATGTGACTACTTAATTCCAGGAAACTCTATAAATACCCCTTCCATTCTAGGAAGGGGGGGACTCTTTTGGTGACTTAAGGCTTGGATATTCCACTTAAAAGCACTAAAAGGGTTTGGACCTCTCTTCAGACACAGAACTTGGACTCTTGGAAGATCAAATGACATGGACATTCTCTCTCAATACTCAGGAAGAAGGCTCTTGGAATCCCAATAACCCTAATACGATTTCCGGATTCTAGGAGTTCTGCCACGCGTCATTGGAGTAATCGCCCACCTGTCGTTCTCCCATCTTCAATCAATCAATCAATTTCGTGCTCTTCGTGGATTTCTCTCCTCCTCAGCTAACACGAAACCCTAGCTGGCAATGCACGATTTTCTTGCCCACAGACTATAGTTTTGATTTTTGTTTATTCTACATACAATTAAGCAAATATGGTGATATTAGAATGAGAATCCACCTTGACTAAAAGGCTAAAATTATTTAATTTATTCTTCATGGTTGCATTTTTTTAGCATCTTTTAATTAAGTATTGATGCATACTTAATTATGCCATTAATGATGTAACCAACTAATATCTGATATGGAGCTGCTGGTGAGGGAGAACTCAAATAACAACGGTCATATTAACTCTCTGGAAATGGATTTGAGTCAGTTAAAGCTATAACTTACGAATGCAAACAAAGATGTAGACAACCTCAATTATGATGTTGAAATGATAACATGCAAGTTTGAGAATATTAGGAGTGAGGTGGATGAGATTAGTGCTAGAGAGACTAAAGCACAAGTTGAGATTGCATTACTGAAATCTAAGCTACATAGAGGGAGATCAAAAATTGCAGCTGCTGAGACAACTGAAGAAAGATTGAAGCGTGAGATGTCAGCACTACAACTTGCCACTCAACATCTAGATGTGTACAAATAGTAAGTTCTACATAAAGTTGTTCATTTTGTTTCTTTGAACATGTAATATACATATTTTCTTTAATTCTTTTACCTAATATTGACTAAACTAAACAAATTATTAAATTCATTATTCAAACTAACTCATGCATTGCATGGGCTATCAACAAGTTAAAAATCTAAAGAAGTAATTTAGTCCAGACGCGCATTGCATTAAAAATTAAGGAAAATAATGGACTAACCTACCTGAACTTGTCTTATCTTACACTCCGGTCATTTAGGGGGTCTCAAATTTTGACTAAAATTTAATATTGCATTATAACTTTATCAATTTGTGAATATATAATATCTAATTTTATTAGGTTGAATAACACTTCTATCCCTCCAAGTTGACAACCATTTTTAAAGTAATTAATCCCTAAAATTCATTTTTCGCAAATTAGGTCCTTAAAGTAATATTTTTTGGGGTTTACGTTATTTTTATCCGATTTAATCCCAATTCGACCCATTTTGACCAAATTTTGACCCAATTCGACCCAGTTTGACCCGATCCTAATTTTAACAATTAAAATATTTTAAAATAATTATTATTTTCAAGAAAAAATATTATAAACTTTTATTTTTTCATAACATGAGTAAAGTTTCATAAAATATAGATTTAAAAAAATTAAATAAGAAAATAAAATTTTATTTTAAAAAATAAATTTTTTTCATTTTTATGTAAAAATTAATTTTCAGAATTTTTTTAATGTCTTTACCATTATTTTATGTATTCTTAATATTAGAATTTTTAAAAACGAAAACTAAAAATAGAAATTAAAATACAAAAAACAGTAAAAGATAAATAAAAACAACTAATTCAATTTATTTTAAAAAAGAAATTAAAAATTTATAAAAACAATTATCATTTTCAGGATAAAAAAATTAGAAATTTTTTCATTTTTTTAAAAAATAAATAAAGTTTTATAAAATATAGATTAAAAAAAAACTTTATTTTCAAAAAAATAGATTTTTTTAAAAAAAAAATTGAGTCAAGTTTCATAAAATATAGATTCAAAAAAAGTAAATAAAAAGACTTTATTTTTTATTTTTTAAAAGATGTGTAATCTTTCATAAAAATAATTAAAGAATAAAAAATTTTAACTTTAATTTTTTTGAATCTAGATTTTATGAAACTTTACTCATTCTTGAAAAAATGAAAGTTTTTAATATTTTTTTCCCAAAAATAATACTTATTTTAAAAAATAATATTTTATTTTAAAATTATTGAAAAAATAATAATTCTTTTAAAATATTAAAAATAATTATTATTTTAAAATATTAAAAATAAATATTATTTTAAAAACAATATTTTATTTTAAAATATTAAAAATAACTAATTATTTTAGCATTATTTTAATTATTTTATTTTTTTAAAATAAATTTAATTGGTGAAATTGGGGTCGGGTTAAACTGAATCGGGTTGGTTCAAAATTTGGTTAAGATGGATCGGGTTGGGGTCAAATCAGGTAAAAAGAACATAAATACCAAAAAATGCCACTTTAAGGACTTAATTTGCGAAAAATAAATTTTAGGGACGACTTTAAAGTGAGTGACAACTTGGAGGGACATTAATGTCATTCAACCTTTTTTTTTCTAAAACAAGGTGGTCATTACCCTTTATTCAAGGGTTAGTTGTGCTATTACTTGTTTAAATATATTGAAGAGCTATAAACCCAATACTACAAGAAAAATAATAATATGTAACGGAACTTTGTGATAGTAGCAATCATAAAAGATATTAATTTGTGATGGACTTTTTAAGCAATTATAAAATGGTACTCCCTACATCCATTAATATAACTCGTTTTAGAGTTGTGCACAAGTATTAACGAAAAGATTCTATAGCATTAAATATAATATTAATTGTCTATATTATTTTTGTTTTGGAAAAATTGAGTTATTTATTGGGCAAAAATAGTAAGAAAACTAAAGTTATATTTAATACCTGGGGTAATATTGGAAACTAAGCAATTAATGCTTACTTGAAATTCTCAAACGACTTATTAAGGGACAAAAAATACTTCTCTAAAACGATATATATTAAGGGACGAAGAGAGTAGTATATATGACTGGTCTTAGTGATGACTAATTTTGACATCAATGTATTATAATTGTGATGACAATGTAAATCATCAAATTTTCATGCAAAATAAATTTTCTTTTTGTAACGCACTAAACCATCATTTATGAATATACCGTTTTCGTGATTGCATTTAAGTTATCATTAAAAAGATAGATTTTTGTGACGACTTTTATTTGCAATCACTAAAAGAAAAAACCTCAATTCCAACGGAATAATCCGTCAGAAATAATCTTATTTCGTCAGAATAAAATTATTTCAGACAAAATATTCCGTCGAAATATCGGTCGAGTATACAGGCGTCAGGATTTAATCTGTCGAAAATTTGGTCAGGAAATACAAAAAGTCGACAGAATAATTCTGACTAATTTTTCGTCGAAAATAGCGTATGTTCGACAGAATTTTCGTCGGGATTAATGTACTATTCTGTCGGAATTAGAGTTTTGTTATTAAATTAATTTTCTTATTTCCGATGGAATTTTCATCGAAATTACCTTATTTCGTCAAAAATAACTTTTTTTAAAAATATTTTTTTCGTTTTTGCAGTTTCCAGGGTTTTAAACCCATTTTTTGTATCTGTAACCTACTTTATCCTAACAATACCTACAATAAATAATATTTCACTACAATAAATACATTGATTTACAAAGAAACAAGCTAAACTACAATAATTTACAAATGTTTTACAAAACATCTAAACTATTGTTATACAAAATATCAACCTAATCTAGTAATACCGCTAGTAGGAGGAGAAGCATCAGGCGAGGGTCGACGTCACTGCTCTGGAGTTTAAAAATCCTTGTCATCATCCCCCGCTTGCGATCTGCATCGCCACCCTGCTTTCCATCACCAGCGACATCGTCATCGTCATTGCCATCTTGTTGATACAATTAAAAATATAAGTCATTAATTAGTCCGTATGAGAGTATTAAAGAGACAACTAAATAAAAATTAAATAACATGCAAAATAATTAACTTACAATAAAAAGAAAATATATATATAAGTAGTCGAGGGCTGACTCACCAGCGAGCCAAAAGCCTCCGTGAGTATGGTAGCCAATGTCATATTTTGATCTTGCACCTCTCATTAAGTCACGAATGATTTATCTGGTAAGTATTTAATCACTTTTACCACTAATTTTTCATTCTGCTTTCTCTCTTTCAAAACAAAAATCTAGTAGTTCTTAGTAATTTTTAAATATTCAACTAAAATAAAAGAATTTACATCAACTTTAAATTTGAAAAATTTTCATATTGACTTTGCTTTTTCAATCAAAGAGTAAATATACTTTTTCATATCTCCCATTAAACACCCTTGATCAAGCTTGCTGCCTTCTTGAAGTAATATACAAGTAACTTATTGGCGGAGTTGAAACAAAATAAGGGTGTAATGTATTTATAACCTTGCAAATATGATGACCGCCTTAATTAGTTGAGCTAGAAAGGGGTTGTTCGAGAGTAGTTGCATGGTGCAGGAGCAACAAAAGTTAGTATCAATATGGTGTTATGTAACTTATCACCCAACTCATTGTGAAGAAAGCATTAACTGCCTTGGCTTTCTCACAATCCCGCCCCGCAACCGCAACCGCACTTTGAGACATTTATAAGTTCTCCCCTCTCCACTTCATCTTCTCACTTAAAAGTATTTTAACTTTTATCCTGTAAAAACAGAAATCTCATAAATTACATTGAAATATATATGAATGAGCTAACAAGAGCAACTAATCAGGAAACTCTAGAACTTGCGATTAAGATTAATTCTTGGAAGTTCAAGAGGTCTTGAGCGGACAATGAATTGTAACAAGGGAAAAGAAAGGAACGTGGAGAATACTCTAAGTCGTAGCATCCCATAAAGTGTTGAACTCAACCCATAAATAGTGGCAACGGCTTAGAGTATTCTCCACCTTCCTTTCTTTGCCCGCATTGCAGTATTCGTTGTCCGCTCAAGACCTCTGAAACTTCCAAGAATCCTAATAGCAAACAGTTTCCCGATTATTTGCTCTTGTTTGCTCATTCATATATAGTTTCTAAGTAATTTATGAGCTTTCTGTTTTTACAGGATAAAAGTTGTAATACTTTTAAGTGATGAGAAGATAAAATGGAGATGTGAGAGTTTATAAATGTTCCAAAATGTGGTTGCGGGCCAGGATTGTGAAGAAAGCCAAGGCAGTTAATGGTTTCTTCACAAAGGGTTGGGTGATAAGTTACATACACTACAAAAAGACCTTATTTCCGACGGCATTTTCATCGGTATTAGTCTTATTCCGTCAAAATTAGGTTATTTACGAGGGAACTCTTGGTCGTAAATTCCGTCGTAATTACACGCGTCGAAAATAAGTCCGTCGAATGTTTCGTCGTAATTCGCTAACTTCGACGGAATTAAGTATGACGTAATTCCGTCGTACATAACCTAAGTTCGAGGCATTATTTCCGAGGGAATAATTTCGTCGTGGATAATCCCACATACGTTCGAGGGAATATTTACGACAGACTATTTCAGTCGTACATAATGAGTGATAAATACGACGGAATTTCCGTCGTACATAAGCTATTACCGACGAAATTTTTATTTATCAATTAAATCAGAAAATCTTATTTTTGACTGAATGTTAAATTACCTTATTCCGTCGAAAATAAGGTTTTTAAAAAAATTTCAGGGTCTAGGTGTTTAAACCCAATATTTTTGTACTTGCAACCTGTTTCAGCCCAATAACAGTACTATTTCTTGTCATTCAACATATATATTCGCCAAATATATAAACTAAACTAACAATTACAAATAATCTACTAACTCATCAACAATTACAATAATCTACTAACCCAACAACAATATCAAATATTAACGAATGTGTCCAAAATGTATATACAATTTACAACACTTTCAGAGACTACACTAATAAGTACAAATGAATAAATGACAAATGATCTATAAACTAGTATGATCATCGCCATCGCCATCGCCATCGCCACTGCCATCGCCATCGCTATCGCCACTGCCACCGCCATTTATTTATTAAATTAAATCAAATTTGTTTTGTTTTATCCAATTTAATTTAATTTATTATATTTATTTTTTTAATTTAATTTATTATATTTATTATTTATTTTATTTTATTTATTTATTATTTATTTTATTTTAAATTTAATTTGAATTATTTTAATTAAATTAAATTATATTATATTATATTAAATTTATTTTATTTTTTATTTTTAAATATTTTTTATTAAATTTAATTTTCTTATTAAATTAAATCAAATTTGTTTTGTTTTATTCAATTTAATTTAACTTATTTATTATTTATTATTTATTTTATTTTATTTATTATTTAATATATATTTTATTTATTATTTATTTTATTTTATTACTTTATTTTATTTTATTTTAATTTAATAAATTTTTTAAAATTTATTTTAATTTAATTTAATTTTAGTAGTAAGAAACTAAGTAAATGCTACTTAGTTTATTTTAATATTAGGAAACTAATTAAATAATAAATAAATATACTTATAAGGCCCACACATTTGGCAATTGCAGTATTCTGACAGAAATTCCATCGAAAATTCTGTAGGAAATATCAAATATCACATTTATACAACATTGTCCACATTCCAAAATCTAAATTCAATACAGTAACATATATATAAACTGCAATTGCATAAAGAAAAGCAAAGACATTCATAATTATCATATGTCCACATTCCAAAATCCAAATTCCAATTTCAGCCTCCCAATTTCAAATTTTCATAGTCCCAATTTCAGCCTCCCAAATTCACAGCAACAACATATCATACAAATATCACAAATATAATTAGGTTAATCTCATATTCAAACTCATACTAAACCTAAAACCAATTAAGCCGCAAATTTCAGAAATATCATACAAATATAATGTCCAATATATATCAGAAATATCATACCTTTAATTAATTTGCAAACTAAAGGTTTAGAAATATCATACCTTGAATTAATGTGCAAATTTCAGAAATACCGGTGGTGGTTGTGGTGGCGTCTGGCATCTGGCGGTGGTGGCGTCTGGCGAAGGTGGCGTCTGGCGGCGGTGGCTGTTGCTGGTGGTGGTGGTGGTGTTTGCTGGTGGTGGCTACTGCTGGTGGCGGCGTCTGGTGGTGGCATGCAGCTGGTGGTGGTGGCGACTGTTGGTGGCACCTGGTGGTGGTGGTCTCTGGTGGCGGAGATGGTGGTGGCATCTAGTGGTAGGGAGATGAGAACAGTGAGAGAAATGAGAGTGAGAGAAATGAGAGAATGAGAGGCGACTGGGGAGAAAGTGATCTGATTAGGTTTTAAAGCTTATTTTCGACGAAATTTCCGTCGAGAATAAATCCGTCGTAATTATGTTATCTTCGACTGATAGTCCGTCGAAAGTAAACACTATTTCGTCGAATATAAGTTTGGTGTTGGCGCGAACTTTGGCGCCAAGGGGCTCCTTCTATGTTTGACGGACGTCCGTCGGAATTACTATATTTTTGACCGAATTATTTTTGACTAAAATATCCGTCGGACATAGCCTATCTTCGAGGGAATATTTCCGTCGCAATTAATTCTGTCGGAATTAGCCGGTTTTCTTGTAGTGATAATACCATGCGGATGCTAACTTTTGTTGCAAGAGCAAACCCTTGCTTGAGTAACTAAGGTGGTCAACATATTTGCAAGGTTATACCCTTATTTTGCTTTAACTCCGCTAATAAGTTACTTGTATATTACTTCAAGAAGGCAACAATCCTAACCAAAAGCGTACGTGTAATGGGGTTATATGAAAAAGCATATTTACTCTTTGATTGAAAAACAAAGTCAATATGAAACTTTTTCAAATTTAAAATTGATATAAATTCTATTATTTTTGTTGAATATTGATAAAATTACTAAGAACTACTAGAATATTTTTTTGAAAGCGAGAAAACAGAATGAAAGATTAGTGGTGGAAGTGATTAAATACTTACCGGATGAATCATCCTTTGCTTAAAACGAAAGGTGCAAGTTCAAAAAATGACATTGGTCTACCAACATATGACAACAATGATTTTCCTTACGATAGTGTTTTGGTGATTATTTAAATGAATATAAAAGTGGATATACAAAATAATGTTTATGATTGTAGTTGATTATTGGTAATTTAAATGAATATAGAAGTGGATATACAAAAGAATATGTATAGTTATAATTGATTATAACTATTGGCAATAAAACATAAACTATTTATAATTCAACTAATCTCCAACCTATACTACATGCACATGTATATATTGAGTTTATTGAAGATTGTGACAAACTAAGAAAATACTACTTAATTTATTTTATTAATGGAAAATTACGTAAATGTTACTTAGTTTATGAGAGCTATTATTTGAATACGTGGACTACCATTCGACATTTAGTACTCCTACTTGTCAAATAGGTTTCTAAGTTTCAAAGTATGGTACACGCATATATACTTATTTAAACTAAGTAAATTGTGAAAAACTAAGTAAATGCTACTTAATTTATGAGAACTATTATTTCAATATGAGGACTACTATTTGACATTCAGTACTCCTACTTGTCAAACGGGTTATGTTATCTTATGTTATTTAATTTTATTATTTTATATTATATTGTGTAAATTTAGTTTATGTTATTATATTATTTTATGTTATTTAGTAGTGGCAAAGCTAAGTAAACACTACTTAGTTCATTTAATTTAATTTTAGTGGTAAGATATGATTAATTAAGTTATTTTTTTCTTTAATTTATTTTGTATTATATTAAATTATGTAATTTAATTTAATTTTACATTTTTTAATTTATTTAATAAATATAATTTAAGTTATTTCACTAAGTTTTATTTTATTTTCTCTAATTTATTTTGTATTACATTATATTATATTATTTAATTTAATTTATATTATATAAATTTAGTTTATGTTATTATATTATTTTATTTAATAGTGCAAAAATAAGTAAACGTTACTTATTTTATTTTATTTTATCTTATTATCTAATTTATTTATTTTTAATTTAATTATTATTATGTTTTATTTTATTTTATTTTGTATTATATTATATTATCTATTTATTTTATTTTATTTTATTAAATTTATTTTTTTATTAAATTAAAATAAATTTATTTAAGTTAACTTATTCTAATTTAATATTATTATTTTATTTATTTATTAGGTATGACTTAAGTTATTTCATGTTGTTTTATTTTCTTTTTGTAAATTTATTTTGTATTACATTACACTATATTATTAAATTTATTTTCATTAAATTATTATATTTAATTTAAATTATTTTATATCAATTAATTTATTCTAGTACTAAGAAACTAAGTAAATGCTACTTAGTTTATTTTAATATTGAGAAATTAATTAAATAATACATAAATACATGTAGGGCCCACAAATTTTGCAATTGAATAATTCTGACAGAAATTCCGTCGAGAATTTTGTCAGAAATAACAAGTATACAAATCCAAAATAAATCAGTTGCAAGCTTGATAATGCAATCCTAAAATCAGTGATAGAATCAATTAACATGCAATTGATCAAATAGCATATACCACATTTTTATCTGAATGTAACCATTATAAACAACATACAAATTGAAGCAAGTATCTGATAAATAATATATGTCACTGACAGAAAATTCCAAAATTCCTAATTTCTGCAAAATGTAATCCCAATAACAAATAAAAACTTCATTTCTAATTTAATTTAGGGCAAAATTGTACTTAATGCTTCCAAATATCTTCCAAAATGTAATAACAATAGCAACTATACAGACTGAATCCCAATTTTAGCAATAACTCAAAGTAAAAATAGCAATACAATAACAACAATAGCAACCATACGAACTGAAATTACCAATATCAAGTAATCAGTTAACATATAATAATCTATATCCAGAATAAAATTAATGGGGACTAACCTTTCTAGGTAACAAAATACCTTAAAGGAGAAAGAGGGTTGGTTTTGCGTTGCAAGATGTGGGGGTCATCTCCGGCGCCTGAGATGATGCGGTGTCGGAGGTGGGGAGGCACGGTGGTGGTACGACTGAGGGATAAAGAGATGAGAGAGTAGATAGAGTGAGATATTAGAGAGAGATGAGTAGGAGGAGGAGGAGGAGGCGACAGTAAGAGGTTGTCGCCGACAGAGGTGAGAGAAGGAGGTGCAGAGGTGAGACAAAGAGAGAGAGAAAATGTTTGGTGCGGCGGGGAGAGGGGAGGAACTGATTAGGGTTTTAATTAACTTATTTCTAACGAAATTTTGTCAAGGTTGTTTCCGTCGGAAATATTGTATTCTCGACGTATCTTTCGTCGGAATTAACATACTTCTGTCGAAATTATGGTTGGCGATGACGCCAAATTTGTGCACCCTTTTGTATTCCTATTTTCGATGAAAATTCGTTGAAAATATTTTACTTCTGAGGGAATTATTTTCGATGGAATATTTCGTCAGAATTACTATAAATTCGACGAAAAAAATTTCGTCGAGAATAATTTCGTCGACTTAAGACTTTTTCTTATAGTGAATTACAAAAAGATGGTATTTTGTGATGAAATTTTCAAGCCATCAGAAAATAATAAAATATATGATTGCTCTCAGTGATGACTAATTTTACCATCAATATAGAGTATTTGTGACTGCCATTGCAATCACCAAATCTTATGTGGGTCTAATTTTGTTTAGTAAGTCAACTCAAATATGTTTCCTTTTATATTTTATTTTAAAATTATAATCATGATCTGAGTTTTGGTGTAATGGTAATACTTGTTATTTAGTTTGCAAATGAGGGAAATGTTCAAATCCTACAAGTATCATTTGGTACAGTTAATATAATGAAATAAATTTTTCATAAAAAGATATTCACGTTCTTACCTTTGATCCATAAAGCCATGTGTTTTTTGTGATGACTTTGACAATCACAATAGATTACGTGTTAATGCGATTGTATTAATCATCACAAAAGGACTAAGCGTTTGCGTGATTGTTAAAAGCAAGACAAAAAGACTTTTATGATGGGGGTATATATACAAGATGGCTTTCGTGACGGCTAAAGTAATCACAAAAACTTTTTATGATGATTTTTTAAATTTATATAATGGATTTGAACCATCACAAAAGACCATTATTTTTGTAGTCTACTATAAGTCATTCGTTCAACAAATGAAAGCTTCAGCGGAGATATGAAGAATGGTGAAGAGGAAAAGATATTTCCTGCTACAGCAGCAACAGACCTTGAATGAACAGTTTATTTAAATTATAAGTGTTTATGCTTATTAGCTCAATCTATAAACAAATAATATAACGACCCCAAAATTCTCAACAATCTAATTCTCGACTTCGGTCGTTTGTCAATATATATTTATTCTAACTTTACATCATTATTCGATGATACAATTAATAAAATACGGAATAATTTAATCTTTTTTGTCTTCTTACTTTAATTCCTTGAATCAAAACATTTATTATCTACATATCTCTTAATCAAATTTATTTTATGATTTGCTTTATCAGAGTTATTATATAAAATCTTACATCTCAGCTCGATATCTCTCATACATTGGGTAGCTCAAACTTTACAACTAAATATGAAAATTTCACATCATAATTTACCAAGTACATTCCTCAAAACCTTAAACATGGTTTAAAAGAATAACAACTATAGCTAAAGTATTTAATCTTCATGCATTGCATCTGATCCATGTCATTCAAGTAGCACATAGCTTTACATGAATCCTTAACTTGCAAAAAAGGTTATTTGCAAGGTTGAACTCGACAGCCCAGCAAATCTAGCAATTTTCATGCATCACGCACATAATAACATGCTCAACATACATCTCTTAATCATACATACTGCAGTTCACATAAAAAGTATAAAAATTGAGTTCCTTACTCAATCAACATTCTTTACTTGATCAACGTAGTCATAAATTGACTTTAACGTTTCATATTTACAATATATATAATGCATCATGCTATTTACAATACATATTTAAAATAATTCATCATCAAGTTCACATAGCAAATAGGAACTGAAAGACTTGCCTTGATCGTTGTTTACCAAAAACAGATTAACGGCTTACAACTATCTGCACTTCACGTGCCCTACACCGTTATATAATCATGCACATCAACTATTAGTCACATGGCAACGCATAGTAGTTGTAATGTACTTACTACGTACATTCCTCATTGTTCCATCATAACAGATGAGCACATCCCGAAGGAGTTCCATTAAGCTATTGAACAAAGTTCCAGGTTAAGCAACCCTCTAGATGAACGAACGATCACTTCTCTGCTAGTAATGAATCATCTCCCCATATGGGTCCAATCCATGACATAGACAACTTCGCACAACTCCGAATTCCTCATATGCGAAGTTCTCATAGACAAAGAGGTTATCCGTTCTGTGAGAACTACCCATCTGAGGAATTCAGAGTGGTGAGAAGCTGTCTACGTCATGGATTGGACCTATATGGGAAGATGATTCATTCCTAGCAGAGAAGTGATCGTTCGCTCATCTAGAGGGTTGCTTAACCTATAACTTTGTTCAACAACTTAAAGGCACTCCTTCCGTATGTTGTCATCTGTTATGATGGAACAGTGAGGAATGTCCACAATAATTAATTCAATTAACTTTATTATTCGAGTATAGGACACAAACAGGAAATACGACCCCATTTTTTTTTAAATTGTTGCCGAGGAATCTGTTGGAGTACTATATCGCTGCAACTGCTATGTCGAACCCTGCATACAAGGAAGAGTACATATATGTAGGGAGAGTATTATTGCATTTATTGAAAATTATGACAAACTAAGCAAATGCTACTTAGTTTATTTTGCCAATGATAAACTAAGTAAGTGGTACTTAGTTTATGAGAATTGTTATTTGGAATCTATAGAGACTACTGTTCGACAGTCACTCCTACTTGTCAAACGAGTTTTTAAGTTTCATATTATAGTACATATCTGTATGTGTGTGTGTGTGTGTGTGTGTGTGTGTATATATATATATATATATATATATATATATATATATATATATATATAGTACTTAATTATTGAGTTTATTGAAAATTGTGATAAACTAAGCAAATGATACTTAGTTTATTTTGCCAATGAAAAACTAAGTCAGTGCTACTTAGTTTCTGATAACTGTTATTTGGAATATATATGGAGACTACTATTAAATTATTTTATTTTATTTTATAAAATTTTATTGTATTTATTATTATATTTTATTTTATTTTGTACTATAATATATAATATAATTTTTTATTATTAAATTAAATTAAATTCATTTTTTTATTTTTTAAATCAGATTAAATTTATTATTATGTTTTAATTTAATTTAATTTATTTATTAAATTAAATTAAATTCATTTATTTATTAAATTAAATTCTTTAAATTATATATATTTTAAATTTAAATTATTTAAATTAAATTAAATTTATTTTATTTTATTACATTTTTTTAATTTGTTTAATATTTTTATTAAATTTAATTTATTTATTAAATTAATTCAAATTTGCTTTATTTTATTTTATTTAATTTAATTTATTATTTTATTTTATTTTACTTTATTTTGTATTTTATATATATATATATATATATATATATATATATATATATATATATATATTATCTAATTTTTAAAATTTATTTTATTTAATAAACTAAATTAAATTAAATTTATTTTATTTTATTTTAGTAGTAAGAAACTAAGTAAATGCTACTTGGTTTATATTTTAATATTGGAAAACTAATTACTAATACAATACATTCAGGGCCCACAAATCTTGCAAATGAATAATTCTGACAGAATTTCTGTTAAAAATTCAGTCAGAAATAGCAAATATAACAAAATTAAAAACAGAGCATTTCCAAATATATACTGTAGAATACATAAAGAATGCAAACAATATATGCTGCAGAATTATCCATTCTCAATCAAAATGAATTACACTTTCCAAATATATACCAATTTTCAGCCCCAAATTTCAGCCTCAAATCCAATTGACAAAGCCGAATTGATGCACACACAGTAACCAATTAAGAAATTTAAACATTACCAATTTCCAATTTCAATTGACAATAACAAACGAAACCAATACCAAATCAAAAATTCTACCAATTTGCAGCCTCAAATCAATATATACATACAATATAACAATTATTCAATCTATTGATTGTGTACATCATCATCAAATTGAAATAATATTTGAACTCATACCTTCTCTTGGAGCTAATAAACTGTCTCAAACAAAGAAAGAAATCCGTCACAGTACTGGCCGGCGTGTGGATACTGGTGGAGTTTTCCTCGATGGTGGTGGGTTGGTGGCGAGATGTGGGTGGTTGGTTATTGGTGGGGTAGGGGCGAGAGGAAGAGAGAGAACTGAGATGGTGGTACCGGTGGTTAATGGTCGGTGGCTAGAGGTGGTGGTGGTTAGTCGGCGGCTGGATGTAGTGGTAGGTGGCAGGTGGGCGCCGGAGATGAGAATGAGAGAGGAGAGAGTGAGCTGAGGCCTGAGAGATCGAGTGAAATGAGAGAGAGAGAGGAGCTGATGAGATTAAGAAGAGATATGAGAGGCGCCTGAATAAGAATATGAATCGAATAGGTTTTATAAGATAGTTCCGACGGAATGTCCGTCAGAACTAAGTCCCTCGGAGATAGGTTATCCTCGACGAAAAGTCCCTCAGAAATAACCATAGTTTCGTCGAACTTAAGTTTCGCGCTAGCGGTAAACTTGGCCCCAGATGAGCCCTTATAATTCCGACGGATTTCCCTCGGAAATAAACTACATCTGACGGAATTATTTTCGACAGATTATTTCGTCGAAAATAACTTATTTTCGACTGAATACAGTCCGTCAAACCTACTTCCATCGGAATTAAGCCTTTTTCTTGTAGTGTACTCTACATCTCATAACCCTTCATTTTAATCAATACACAATGTTCAATTTGATTGTGTTAACTTTCGACTTATATTTCACTATATTTCTTCTTAGATCATACTTGAAGTTTATTCAAGTGTTTAAGTCTTGCTAGTACTCCTTATTGGTTTATATTAACGCTATTACATATCTTATAATGTTCATTTCATTTTAATTGAAACACTTTTTAAGTTCATTAACATTTGCCACGGCGTTTCGACGTTCATTCGTCACACGCCCGATTCGTCTCTCTTGCGTATGCTTAGCATGCTCATACAACTTGTCTAAAATATCATTGATTAATGTTAAGCATAATTATATTTCATAATATTCGTGTTTTACAACTTAGAACAACATCTTTTATCGTCGGAAGCACTTCACTTGCATATGTGCATGCCCGACGTCCTCTGATTGCCTCTGAATGCACATCAGTCCCAAATATTGCCATTTTTACCCCTTATACCGACCTCAAATTTAAAAACTTATTAAATAAAAGTTGTAGGTCTACTCTTCCTCGTTCTGGATTATCTTAAATTACCTCAATCGGAGTTTGTATGAAAACTTTATGCCTATTTTACTAAAGGAGGTCAAAACAGTCACACTTGACACACCTTGGGCATGGCCGCGCCCATTTCCTTCACATTTCTAGCGCCCCCACGCTCTCTAGCAGCTCCCAGTTCCGCGTCCACGCCCATGGGTAGTGCACCTGCGCTCGGCTTCACCCAGATTCCATATTTTGCAAATTTTTTTATGCACATATTTCAAATCTTCACAACTTCTTCATTTTAAGTTAGAATTAGTTGGTTTTCGACTCAATGAACTCGTTAAACTCTGAACTACTCATCTACAAAATAATTATAACACTTCAAAAACTTTAACAAATCATTTTAAGGGTTCCAATTTAATGCTCATGCTATATTTTCATGTTTTAAACATATTTAGTGAATTCATTCACTACGAATTCATTTCTCAACCAAATTGTTTCATTCAACTTGCGTTCTTTTCGTTTTTCAATGTATTATCAACATCTACTATCAATTTACAGATTACAACATGGATTAACCCTCAATTTTGACTCCAAAATAAGCCATAATGTACATATGACACCTAAAAGTCCAATTCTTCTTATTTAACACATTTAGGCGAATTTGATTCCCCCAAAACCACTTATAGATGATACATAACAGATTATATATATCCATAAAAACATATTACCAATTCCTCATCAATTCAACCCACCAAAAAAATTTATGGTGAAGAACTCAAGAAAATAAAATCTTTAAGAAACTAGAATTGGATTATCACATCTTGATTCCTTCCTTAGTTTAGATGAAGATTACTTGATTACTCTTCTTCCCCTTCTTTGATCCTCGAACTTTCGCTCTCAACTTCACAGAGAATTCTCTTTTCTCTTAATTTCTCTCTTAGTGTCTCTCCCTTTCTCTCTATTTTGCTAAACCACGTAAATAAAATAAACTAATGGTCTGTTTTGCTAAACCATGTAAACAAAATAAACTGACGGCTTAACGTGGGTGTTACAAAGGCAAAAGGTCACAAGGCCATGTTTGGCTAGAACCCTTAACCTCCTTTTAATTTATTTTAATAATTCTCCTTATCATATAGTTCACAAATAACACACTTTATTTGAATAAATTACCTAACCAATATAACTCTAATTTCATTTATCAAATCATATTTCTAATTTAATTATTTAATTAAATTAGAATATTACCATTCCATTAGTGTAATAAAATACGCACCGATTATAAAACCATTTAACATAAATTAAATCAATATTATCATACTTAAACAAAGTATTCCCTAATAATTTTCATCGAATATTTATTCCATAAATGTTCCAATTAAAATATTTATTTTATTCGATAAATATTTCAACTATTTACGAAACTCACAATCGTATTACATTAACATATTACCATTATATGTAATAAATTACTCTCTCATTTTATCAAATAAAATATATTAATTCACTATTTAAATTAAGTGGATTACTCAAATTATTTATGAAATTAATTCATAACATTTCCCTTTCCAACAAGGCATAATAATCTTACATTATCTCACACTATAATTTACAATTTAATCAAATTAACTAATATAATATAGTTAATTTCCTTTTCATAACAATTTCGTTAATTTCTTCAATAGTTAAATTAACTATTAAACCTCATGCATATTAAATTTCTACCTACCAAACCACACAATCTAAAATAGATACATCTCATAATAAGAATTTTATTTATTAAATTCTTATTTAATAATTTCTAAAATCTGAGTCGTCACAAATAAACTCTTTGTTCAAATGTTTGGTGCTGTCGTATAGCCTAGTAGGATATATCTTTTTAATCTCTGTGGCATCTAAATTTCTCTGTAACTCAAATTTATTTATTTTTGCATAAACTTATTTAATTTATCCCTGCGATTAAATTCATGGACCAGCTTATATACTGCCTCCATTTCAAAATTACATATCTATACATTCTTTAAAGCTAATTTGCCAAATCCTAAAATTTATGGTTGTTTGTTTTAAAGACAAATAAATCCAATGAAATTGATTTTTAGGATTTTAGTGATTGACTTAAAAATATTGAAATGTATATCTAAATTAAGGATATGAAGGAGCAGAAGCAGGAGATCTCCTACAGAAGTGGTTGTCCATTACAAATGTTCTTATTGCGATAGACTTGTCCGTCGCTAGTCCTCCTGCAAATGTTATCATCACAAGCAGTCTCAAAGTTTTTAGCGACGGACAGCTTAGTGACGAACTGGCAATCGCACATGTATATATCAGTGATTAATAGTCCGTCGCAAATTCTATTACAGATTTAGTTTTCGGTAATGGAATCCATCACGGATAAACATTTGTGAAAGACATCCGTTGCTAATTCTAATAAAACTCACAATGAGTTATTTTCAATTTTTTAATTCATTAAATCCCTTCTTTAGCATTTTCAGCCTGTTTACTTTTTGAAAACAAATTCAACAATGACTAATACAGTAAAATTTAATACAAGAAAGTAGACCAACTAATCCAAAATTTAGTATTAAACAAAGCTTAACATTTCATATTTTACTAATTTAATCAAAATTTAAATATTATCATCACATCAAAGAACACACACACACACACACACACACACACACACACATATATATATATATATATATATATATATATATATATATATATATATATATTAACTTTGTTTTAATTTTGAAGTTACATTACGGTTGAAAAAGATTAAAAAGTTTGAGTATGAGTTTTAGAGCTTCAAATTCTCGATCAGATATAATTTCTTTAACAGATATCATTTTAATTGTCGCATAGCTCAAAAACTTCATAACAAAAACTGCACTCCATAACAAAAACTTGAACATTGGGCTGAAAGCATTACAAAATGAGTTCTTCAACAATAGTTCTTCAAAATGAGTTCTTCAACAATAGCATTTCAAAAACTCCTTTATGGTTCAAGTCGTATTTTAGTGATATATTTTATACTGAAAGTATTCTGATTTCCAATGAAAGGAATATATCATTACAAAATGAGTTCTTCAACAATAGTCTCTCTACATGCGCAATTTGATTCAGCTGCTAGATTGAAGATCAAGATTAAATAGTATATTATTTAGGTAAAATTTTAAAGATGATTGGGAAGACCAATTTGTGTTTTACTATATGTTGGGTGTGGGTCCTCACCCATGAGATGGAATCCAAGATAGAATAGAATTGATTTTCGTTTCGAGCACGTAAGTGGGTTTACTTGATATTAATCCAATTAGAAATTAGGCTAATGGAAGCAATATTGGAATTGGAGATTCTATAAAAGGAATCCAAGTTGAAATTAAAAAGGATTTACTTGTTAGATTGGTTGGTGACCAAGACAAGGAGATGTGATCCCTAATTTGATTAGGAGAATAAATTGTTTCTAATCCATAATAAGAATGGATTAGGAACACTACTATAAATAAGGCTATGAGGGAGTCTTATTTTATACATGAGAAAAGCTTGGTAGTAAGAAGATGCCAAAAGAATAAATTGAGAGAATTACAGTTTGTTGTTCGTGGGTATCCGCCGCCATCTCCGTTCAATTGAAAGCCTGAAGACTTTATTGCTTGGGGTGTTTTTGAGTGGTGAAGTTAATTTGGTTTCTCAACCTAATTAAAGGTAAAATTGTATTCGCTAAATTTATTGTGTAACCTCAAGTTTTAGGGCATAAAACTTGAGAGGATTATTGTAAGCCCATTATTAGTGATATAGTGAAAATTCGGAGTTTGACCCGTGGGTTTTACCTCTTAATTTTAGAGAGTTTTCCACGTAAATTTGGTGCCTTGCTTGTGGATGGTTATTTGTTATTTTTGTTCTCATAATTGGTTTTATTGATTTCATATTTAATTGCACAAAGACGGAAAAGTAATTCCTAGGATATAGATTATTTTTGGCGTACTTTTTCCAACACTATAATCATCAATTTTATCAACTTCCTACACCTTAAGCAATATATATACAGTCCATTTCAAAGGCTCACCCCCTTATTTTACTTACCATGCTCATCCCCTTTAGCGACGGACCGGGTGACGGTTTGGTTCGTCGCTATATCAGTGAACCGTCGTCTTAGTTTTTAGCAACGGATCGAACCATCGCCCGGTCTATCGCTTAAAGGAATATGCAAGGTATGTAGGATCAAGGAGTATGTCCTTGATTATTTTTGTATATATATATATATATATATATATATATATAGAGAGAGAGAGAGAGAGAGAGAGAGAGAAGACCTAATTAGATTCATGGTTACTTAATTTGAGTATCAAACTCATTATTGGTTACGTCTAGGGTACACATTGTACTTCAATATTTTTTCAAGGGTATTCATTTTTTTAAGACTCGTATTGTTGTTTTTTTTCTCTAAAACCAGTGTTATATATTATGACAGTTTTTGTAGCGGAATTGAACCATCCATCCCACATCAATTTATCTCTAATTTAGTGTAGATTGACCCAACAAACATGTTGGGTGCTCCACACTGGAGTACAAAATCGAAACTTGGGCCCATCACACCTGTGTAGATTGGCTCAACAAGCATGTTGGATTATCTCCTTACCTAAAAGGTTAACCTGTTAGGTTGAGGCTTCACCATACTTATTAAACAATATAAACTCTTGAATTTATCCAATGTGAGATTAATGTGAAATATTCCAACAATATCTTCATCCACAGTCTAAGCTGTGAGATTGAAGATCAAGACTAAATAGGATAAGATACTTTGGTAAATTAACCTGTTTGGTTGAGGCTTCACCATACTTATTAAACAATATAAACTCTTGAATTTATCCAATGTGAGATTAATGTGAAATATTCCAACAATATCTTCATCCACAGTCTAAGCTGTGAGATTGAAGATCAAGACTAAATAGGATAAGATACTTTGGTAAAGGTTTTACGGAGATTGGGAAGAACAACTCAACAAATTTAAAAGTGTTTTACTCTGACAAGTTTCATCAAAACCTAACACATGAAGGTATATATGTTATCCTGAAATTAATCTTATTTTCAATGAAGGTATATATCATTACATAATGAGTTCTTCAACAATAGTATCTCCACACGTGCAATCTCAGTTCAGTTGCTAGATTGAAGATCTAGATTAAATAAGATTTCCTTTTTAGGTAAAGGTTTAAAGATGATTGGGAAGGCCAATAGACAACTGTTTTACTCTAATAAATTTTATCATCATCTTGCACCTTAAGATATGCTTTAATTAAATCAAACTTATCTTATATATATATAGAAGAAAACCAAATTAGACTGCTTCAGTAGTCGAGCCTATCTAGGGTTAGTGGTGAAAGCACGAAATTTAAGGTGCGGGTGCAAGACATTCATAAAAAAAAATCAAAATGATATCAACTATATATTATATATCTTTATACGGTGGTGGTCTGAGTTGCTTATGAAGAAAAAGAAAAATTTAGCGTCCCCATTTAAAAAAGAGGGTTTATAGAGCAGCTCATCTAATTCCAAATTAGGTTAAGAAAAAGAGTTTTTATTTTGTTATTATTTTATTTTTTGCTGAGTAACTTGCACTTACTGTCTTCATTTTTAGGGTGACTCAATTTGATATTAAATTAGGTTAAATTTAGGACTTTATTTTATCAGAGAAACTAGAAGTCATTATATTCAGGTACCTATATATAGATTCCTGACAACTAATATTTATTCCCTATATATCATGTCTCTTCTTTATATTAGTGTACTAATTACAGCAGACTTGGTGCATCACCTACATACATGCTCATACATGTTAATTAGTTATTATTATAATTTAGGCCACAAGAAACATTAATTATTTACATTATATATATATATATATATATATTGTGGGCAAGGAAATCGCGCCTTGCTCGCTTAGGGTTTCGTGTTGGCTGAGGAGGAGAGAAATCCACGAAGAATACGGAATTGATTAGTTGATTGTAGAGGGGAGAACGACAGGTGGGCGATTACTCCAACGACGCGTGGCAGAACCCCTAGAATCCGGAAACCGTGTTAGGGTTATTGGGATTCCAAGAGCCTTCTTCGGTTCTTCGAGTTGAGAGAGTGTTCGAATCTTGTTAGTGCTTTTTTAGGTGGAATATCCGAGCCTTAAGCTACTAAAAGAGTCCGAGTCTTGTGTCCGGAGAGAAGTCCCCTTTCCAAATGGAATGGAAGGGGTATTTATAGGGTATTCTGGAAAGTAGTCATGTGCAAGGCACATGCCTTCAGGGAAATTTCAGAAATACCCTTTAGTCCTTAGAGTAATGCCCATATTGCCCTGTCCTTCTAGCCACCAATCCAATCCCTCAAACAATTCCCAAAATGAGCCGCCTCCACGAGTCTTCCGCCTCGGGACACGTGGAGGCTTCTCCCGGTCTAGCACATTTATTTCTGACTTTTTCATCTTCATTCCATTAGGTTATGCGAACCCTAACTTGCACATTTAATGAGGTCGTGGAACCCTAATTGTGCATTTAATTTAATTAGGTCATGTGAACCCTAATTTTGCACATGGGCCCACATTTGCCCCCTGCGCGAGAGTCGCATTTCCAAATAGATGATCGCGCAAGAACACTTTCAGCTTTTAGACGATTCTGCGTGACTTCACTTCACGGGTCTTGAAGACCATGGTCCTAGTAAAAGGAAAAAATACTCGTGAGCCAAACCCTTGGATTTGTTTATTTATTTATTTTTTCTGGAAATTGAAAACAAGAAAAATAATCAAATAGCATTCAATAAATAAAAGAAATTTTTATTATTTTGGGTATACAAAATCTTTCTTTTTTTATCAAACCAAATAAAATTAAATCTCAATTTTATTTTGGAAATCAAAGACTGGATTTTATTTTGGAAATAAAATCAAATCTTTCTTTATTTTGAAAATGAAATCAAATATTTTGGATTTTGGAAATAAAATCCAATCTTTCTTTATTTTAAACCCCAAATCTTTATTTATTTGATATATATATATATATATATATATATATATATATATATATATATATATATATATATATATATATATATATATGTGAGCCATTTTCGAAAATCATCTCTTCTCTTTTGAATAAAATCAAGCTTTAATCTTATTCTTCTCTTGGGAATAAAATCAAGCTTTAATCTTATTCTTTTCGAAAAAATATAAACTTTTTACTTATCTTTATTTTGGAGAAGTAAGAAGTCTCTATTCATAATCCCTCGCCGCATGTCTTGCTTCTGATTAGGTGAAAGATCAGTCATTCATCCCAAGCAGTTGATTCGATAGAGCAACAGGATCTCAAAGGTATGAGGGAATAATCCATATCTGTTCGAGCCCAATAGGGCCGAACCTTAGCCTCTTTTTTTTTTTTTTTTTTTTTTTTTTTTCATCATTTTTTTTTTTTAAGGAGACAACCCCCCCAGGTGGAGGCGGAACCTTATTGGGCGCCGGAGCCCTTTTTTTTTTTTTTTTTTTTTTTTTTTTTTTGAGGAGAGATCCCGCTCTAGGTGGTGGCCGAACCCTATAGGAGCCGAACCCTATAGGGCGCCGAACCCTAGGGGGCCGAACCTTTATCAATTTTTTTTTTTTTTTTTTTTTTTTTTTTGAAGGAGCAGCCCCTAGGTGGTGGCCGAACCCTATAGGAGCCGAACCCTATAGGGCGCCGAACCCTAGGGCTGAGCCTTTCTTTTTTTTTTTTTTTTTTTTTTTTTTTTTTTTTTTTTTTTTTGAAGGAGCAGCCCCTAGGTGGTGGCCGAACCCTATAGGAGCCGAACCCTATAGGGCGCCGAACCCTAGGGCTGAGCCTTTTTTTTTTTTTTTTTTTTTTTTTTTTTTTTTTTTTTTTTTTTGAAGGAGCAGCCCCTAGGTGGTGGCCGAACCCTATAGGAGCCGAACCCTATAGGGCGCCGAACCCTAGGGCTGAGCCCCCCCCCCCTTTTTTTTTTTTTTTTTTTTTTTTTTTTTTGAAGGAGCAGCCCCTAGGTGGTGGCCGAACCCTATAGGGCGCCGAACCCTAGGGCTGAACCCTTTTTTTTTTTTTTTTTTTTTTTTTTTTTTTTTTTTTTTTTTTTTGAACTTCCGAGCCCTAATACCTTGAGTACATCTTGGTTTTTTCCTCGGATAATGAAGTGTGGCTTTACATTTTTCCTTGACGAAAACGCGAAAAGAGAAAAATTGATATGCTTGCATGCTACGAAACCACTCCAGATGACCGCACCTCTAGGGGGCGAACCCTAGGGAGGCCGAACCCTAGGAGGCCGAACCCTAGGGGGGCCGAACCCTAGGGGGTGAACTCTAGGCAGAAATTCACGTTTTTGGACGAAAAAATGAAGTTTGGGACGACGAGCCTCTACTATTAGAAGCGTCATTTGGAGTTTTGGGGCCTATAATATATCAAAACGACCGTATCGACGAGCCCTTCAAAACTCATTGCGTTGCCATGACCTATGCTGTTTTAAGTCCAAAAAAGGCTCCGAAGGATGGATTTTGGCTGTCCGAAGTTTTTTTGAAAATTTTCGGGAATTTTTTCTTGCATAAATGTACTCCTTCAATCTTTCTGACATTGTTTCTTCTTGTTTTCAGGTGTTTTGAAGCTCAACTATTGGACGTTCGCTCCTTATTGCTATGGTGAGTACTTCGTGTTCATATAGTTTACTTGACATTCTTGATATGCTTTCCTTACAATTGTTATAATGAACTTCCCCTTGCTTGTAGGCCTTCTCTCCCGAATGCTCTGCAGAACTAAGAACTCCCAATGAATCCCCATTCATCACTGATTGGGGGAGAGCCCCCTTCTTTGGTCCTTCTGACGTCTTTTGGGATAGAGTTAGAGACTATGACCGTACGAGTTTTCCACCCCCAGAAAAAGAAGGCTTGTTTCTGTATGCCCCAGCTTCTGGAGGTTGGGATGACTTTCCTCATGCCGATTGTATTCCCCGCCTATGCATAGAGAAGCAAGAGTACCCATTCAGTCCCCTTCGCTTCCTGTCAGATTCATCTGCTCGCATTCAAGGATGGCAAGATTGGACCGACGAGATCCTTGACAACGCTGAATATGTGGAAATACTGAAGAATGCGAGTATCTTTCGTTGTGTTCAACTGTGTAGAGACCTACGAATTTACCAGGATCATAACGCACTTACTGTGTTGATCTCACGATGGTGTTCCTCTACTTGCACATTCATCACTGCCTGGGGGGAATTCACCCCTACTCTAGAGGATGTTTATGCCCTCTACCAGTAAGTTTTCTTCTTTTATTCCTTTCATTCATTCTCATTTTTTTTTTATATATATATTTTATTTTTATTTTATTTTATTTTATTTTTTTTTTTTGAATCTCGTCTTGTAGCCTTCCCATTGTTGCTTCGAACTCCTGCGGCCCTTCTAATATGTCCACTAGAGATAACGAATGCGTTGCCTACTTGATGGAAGCCTTCAGGCAATCTTCCCACTTCACTTCCCGCTTCAAGGGTGATACGCTCCTTCCGGATTTCGAGAGTTCAGGTCGGCAAAAGAATTCTTGGTTATCCTGGGTGCGCTATTTCTTCCGTGATTACAAGACCAACCAGTGGAACAGCTCAGTTTACGATAAGTCTGTTCTTGCCTTCCGTGAAGAGACTTGCCCCTTTCCTCTGGCAGCTTATCTAGTTATGTGGTTGTCCCGTTTCATCTTCCCTGGGTCTCCCATAGACGGTCCTTCTGCCCGTATGTTTAGTTTGGCGGCATTGTTATCCCGAGGCTCGGAGATTCCCCTTGCTCCTCTCTTCCTAGGGACCTTATATCGTCGCCTAGACGAAACAACCCTTGCCATGAAAGAATCTGTTGGGAGGTAATCACTTTCATATTTTATATTTAATTGTCATTCAAACTGCCTTTCTTTTCCTTCAACCTTTTCTATAATATATATATATATATATATTTGTTTTTTATTTACTCAGGTATGATGTCAGTTGCTTCATTCCATGCTCCTTCCTTCAGATCTTTCTTTTCGAGCGCTTTCCGGGCTATTCCGATCTTGAACATCTTTCTACAAGAAAGAAAAAATCTCATTCTCTCCCACCACGCAACATCATTCCTCGCATGCTACGCTGGATTGATCACCGTTCTAGTCCTGACAGTACGGATTTGCGACATTTCCTTGATGATTATTCATGCTTCACTGCTCGTCCTTATACCGTCGTTTCAGGGGGTTGCGGTCATCTACCTCACTTCTACAAGCATAAATTTCGTACCTTCTCCAACCTCAGCAGAAATAGTTTGAGTGGCTCCGCACTGTCTTGGTTCGTTTTCCTTCGGTCCACAGAGCTTCCATATTTCCTTGAGAATAATAGTTTTGGTACTGTACTATATTCTCCTCACAGGGTCATGAGACAATTCGGATACGACCAGGAACGCCCTTTCGGTCACACCTGCCGGGGGAATTATGAGGATGTTCTTCTCAATTTCGTCTCTACTTCCTCCTCTTTTACATGGGCATTTCCGAGGCCATCAAGTGATCCCCATAGACCCCTTCCTTTTGTCATACCAGATGACTCCCGAAGCGGGCGATATACCGCTGGAGAACGTAATTACTGGCAAGTCAACCTTAAAAGATGGGAGGATGATACCTTGATTTGTTCATTGCCGGTCTCTATTTCACAACGTCTTCAATGGGGCCGGCTGCTATGCTCTCCCAAGCCCAATGTTCGCTCAGCACTTTGGCCAGCCAGTAGCCGCTTGGCTGAGCGTGACATTTTGATGCCTAAGTCGTCTCCCCCTAAGCAGATCATTCCATCACAGGTTCCCACTACTTCCAGGGGTCTTCCACCACGGGCTCCATTTCGGGTGTCTTCTCTAGCTCCTCCCCAGGGATCCTCTGATGCCGAGGAGATGAGAGTTACTCGTTCTAAAACGAGAGCAGCTACTACTACTGATTCTGAGATAGCTCCTCCTATTGCTTCTGCCGTGGTTCCAGTCAGTCGTCCTCCTATCAGGCTTATCATAAAGCCATTAGCAAAACGCCCTCTCGATAATGTTGATCCTAGTATCCCGGCAGCCGAGGATCCGATTAAGAAGCGTCGTAGAAATTTGGTAATTTGTCGTACTATTCTCAATTTTCTTTCATCCCTTGTATTACTGCTTTCACATATCATTGAGTAATTATTTCCTTTATTATTATTATTATTTTTTTTTATTTTAGGTTACCGTGGTTGATGAAGATGATGATGATGATGATGTTCCTCTTGGGTTAATGTATAGTACTTCAAATGAGGCTTCCTCGGCGGCTTTCGCGGCGGCTTCCGCGGCGGCTTCCGCGGCGGCTTCCACTAATCGTGACCCCGTCCAACCGATCCTTGTTGATATTGAGTCATCTACTCCTCGCGACGATTGTGTTAGTCTGGATGCTAAGGATACTTTGTCTGATGTAAGCTCGAGTCCTGCTGTGGGTGATACAGCAATTTCTTTAAACCTTCCTATTCATCCTCCCCATGATGAGTCTGAAGATGTTGATGAGACTCTTACTTCCCCGAGGGAGAATCATTCTGAAACTATTGGTGATGTTCATCCTCCCCAGAAGGATTCTACCGAGGTGGTGATTGCTCGGGAGGGCATTGTTAATAGTACTTTGGATGGGATGAATGACATTCCCCTTTCTGTGGCATCTCCCGACTCCTTTTCCATTGACTATATTGTGAGTATCCTTCCTTAATCCATGAGTGATTTGTCTTGAAGATGAATTTCATTTGCTCTCTTTTTTTTTTTATAATGTATTGTGCTTTGACATCTTGTTTTCAGAACGAGAGAATGAAAGATTTGCCTTTGCCCGTTGAGGCACTCGCGTTATTTGCTGTTCTCCATTCGGATAGTGACCTTGGTTATCCTCCAGGTGACCAAGGCTTCGAGGAATCCTTAGCTGTACAACATCTTTCTGCTCCTCCATCCCTGGTCTCGACAAATTCTATGGTGGCCTCTAAAGTAGCTCCTGCTAGAGCTTCCTTCAATCCAAGTGGGGATCTTATTTCTTGGAGGGGTTTCCAGATATCGTCTTCTAGTCAGGAAAGTCTGGAGCGTCTCCTAGCTCGGTTCCCGCAGATTCTTGACCGGCTGATTATTAAGACAACTTCCACCCAAACCCTCTTTCTAGATCAGCTCGCAGGCCTTATTCTTGGATTGCATACTCTTTCTTTATATTCCTTGCGAGTTGAGGACTTGAAGAAGTTTAGCGATGATGTAGATGACCTTGCAGCCGTAGGTGTTGATATGTCTCCTTTTCGTGATAGGTTGGATCTTCTCAAGTCGAGTTTTAACCTTGTTTCACTACGTTCGGAGGTTGCTGTACGTAAATGTGAAGATGAATCCTTTTCAGTGCAGCTTTCTGAGCTTGGTGATGCCGCAAACAGATTGAAGAGCCAGTCTCAAAATTTAAGAGGCCAGCGTCGGGACTTACAAGCAAAACTTCAGGAGGTAGAGCGTCAGTGCCGGGACTTAGAGGCAAAACTTCAGGAGGTAGAGCGTCAGTGCCGGGACTTAGAGGCGACTACCCAACAGGTTAGGGAGCTGAAAGCTGCAAATCTTAAGATTCGAGATGCTGTCGTTGCTGACTTGGAAGCTTTAGTTGTGCCTCCTCTTCATTTTGATATGTCGTGGCCTTTAGATCATAACTTATTGTAGTAGTTTATTTTTTCAATTTCCTGTTTCAGAAACTCATTCACACATATTTCATTTATCAGAACGTGGTTTCTTTAACTTTGTTGATTGCCTTTAATTTGAATGATTCCTTAAAACTCAATTTTTTTATTATTGAATCTCAAGTTATTCAAATTAATATTCCAAGACAACAATAGATGTTATAAGAAAACATGAATTTTGTCAAAGATACATATATTTCTCACAAACCAACGCTTGAATTCATACTCTTTTTTTTTTTTTTAAATTAAACATTTGCGTATATGTGAAAGTTTGTCAATTTATTGCTAAAAAATTGCTTTTGACGGAAAGCATAACGTTTCATATAATAAATCTTGCTTTTATCAAAGAAAGCAAAACGTTTGCCACTTTTTAGAGATAAAGTATAACTTTCTTGCTTTTATCGAATAAAGCATAACATTCTTCACTTTTAAAGATAAAGCGTAACTTTTGGGTTTGAGGGCTTATACTCAGGTGCCTCAGTCACTTTTGAAGTTGAAAGTGTAACTTGCGAGGGCTGTTAGTCAGGTTCCTCGATCACTTTTGAAGTTGAAAGTGTAACTTTCGAGGGCTGTAAGTCAGGTTCCTCGATTACTTTTGAAGTTGAAAGTATAACTTTTGTGATGCTCTTCTCATGTGTAATATTTCTTTACCCATTTCAAGTTTAATGGGCCTGAGACAGCATCTGATCCCACACGAGATATCTTGCAATATCCGCTTTCGGAGATCTCTCGTACCCTATACGGGCCTTCCCATTTGGGGTAAAATTTGGTGGTTGGGGTCCCCCTCATAACTTGAGTTGCCGTTTTGAGGACCAGGTCTCCCACCAGAATTTGTCGTGGTACCACCGCGGTGTTGTATTGTCGTCGCAGTCTTTCGTGGTACCGTTCAAGCTTTTCTTTAGCCTTGTCTCGGAAGTCGGCTAAGGCCTCTAGGGCGGCTGGTCGGCTTTCTTCCTCGACTAAGCTTCGAAGTCTCATTCGAGCCGAAGGTATTTCTATTTCGGTGGGCAAGATAGCTTCTTCACCATAAACCAAAGCGTATGGGGTTTCGCCTGTAGGTTTTCTTTTTGAAGTTCGATATGCCCATAATGCTATTGGTAGTTGTTCTGCCCATTTCTTCGGATGATCGTCTAAGGTTTTTGATAAGATTTTTATCAAGGTTTTGTTTGTCGCTTCTGCTTGTCCGTTGCTTTTCGGGTAGTAGGGTGATGATTTATAATGTTTCACCCTGTATCTTTCCATCAGACTTTTGATGTCTCTATTGATGAAGGGGGTTCCATTGTCGGACAAAATGATCTTCGGGATCCCGAAACGGCAAATGATGTGCTCCTTGATAAAGTTTGCCACTGCTGGTCCCGTAGCCTTCTTCAAGGGTATGGCTTCCACCCACTTTGTGTACATCTCGGTGGCAGTTAAAATCCATATGTTGCCCTTAGAATTAGGGTGTACAGGACCTATAAGATCCATTCCCCATGTATGAAAGGGCCATGGTGTTGCTAAGGTGCGCAAATCCACGGCGGGAGCATGTATCAGGTTTCCATGTATTTGACAAATATGACACTTTTTGACAAATTCTAGACAATCTCCTTCCATCTTTGGCCAATAGTAACCATGATCGATAAGTTGTTTGTACAACTTGGCTCCCCCTTGATGTTCATCCTTGTGCATTTGATAGACCAAATCTCTGGCTTCGCCTAGTTCTAGACACCGTAGGGGCTTGCCATTGAAACCTCTTCTGAACAATTCTCCATTTTGTAAGAAGAATCGTTGCGACTTCCTCTTTATTATAATTGCGTCCTTCTTTTCGGTTGGAAGAATCTCGTTTTGTAAGAAGTTCACATAAGGAATTCGCCAATCCACTATATCATCAATGAAAGCACATTCATCCTCCCCAGGGTATTCTTGGCATGAAACACAGTGGCGTTGTAGGGCATCTGCTGCCTTCTTCATTTCAGGCCAATAATACCCTTGGCGTTGCAACCTACGATACAGACCTATGTCTGCAAACCCGCAATTCTCTTCATGCACCTGATGCAAGACTTTACTTGCTTCTTGTTTCCCCAAGCATCGTGTCAATACACCATCTGCTTCTTTGTGATACAAGACACCTTTGATGATGCTGTACTTTTGTAGCTCTACAATTGGTATTGTTCCTTCCTTAGTTTGCAATTGATGGGAGATGTCATATCTCCAATCGTCTATCATGTCTTTGGGGAACAAGTTTAGCACCGTGGTTGGGAGGGTTCTCTTCATTACCTTCACATTCAAGTCTTCTCCTTGAATATAGACTCGAGATGCTACTGTTGCTAGTGCATCTGGTTGTTTATTCTGTCCTCTTGGCACATATTCAATCACCACCTTCTTGTAAGCTTCCATCACCTTTTGTGCTACAGTTCGATACGGCGCCAAGATGGGTTCTTTCACTCCGAATTGACCTTTTATCTGCTGCACTATAAGGTTTGAATCTCCTTTTACTTTAAGATATTTGGCTCCCAATTCTTGAGCCGCTAATAATCCTAGTATGAACGCCTCGTATTCTGCTTCATTATTTGTGCAAGGGAAGTCCAATTTGTACGACAAGGATATTTCATTTCCTTCTTTGGTGGTCAACACCACTCCTGCTCCGCCTTTACCTTCTGCAGATGATCCATCAAAAGCCAAACTCCACCATTCTGGATCCTCATCCATCAAGTCGATTGATTCCACTTCTCCACCCGGAAGATCCTCAGAAGGGGGCTCATATTCTCCGTTTGGAAATTGAGCTAGCAGGTCTGCCAAGGCTTGACATCGGATTGCCTTTGGTGTTACACACTTGATGTCATATTCTGAAAGAATCATCATCCATCTAGCAGGTCTTCCTACTAATGCTGGCCTAGTTAATAGGTATCTGATCGGATCAGTTTTTGTTGCAATCATTACTTCGTGCGCTAGAAAATAATGTCGCATTTTCTGCGCAATGAACACCAACGCTAGGCAATGCCTCTCTACTTGTGAATACCTGGTTTCCGGTCCTCTGATTATCCGGCTAATGTAATATACAGGTTTCTCTTCTCCATCCACCTCTTGCGTGATCAATCCTCCTATAGACTTCTTGGTAGATGTGATATACAACTGCAACGGCATTCCTCTTTGTGGCACTACCATCGTTTGTGCCGAAGATAAAATTCTTTTTACTTTCTCAAAGGCCTGTTGTTGGTCTTGCCCCCAGTCCCATTGTGCCTTTCCTTTTAGTAATTTGCCGAAAGGTTCTGTGACTTCGGCTAATGCTGGCATGAATCTTCTCATGTACGAGACCTTCCCTAGAAAGCTCTTCAACTGCTTTTGCGTCTTTGGTGGGGGCATCTCTGTAACTGCTTTCGCCTTGCCTGGGTCCACTTCTAAACCTCTGTTGTGCACCAAGAAGCCCAAGAATTTTCCAGCCGTCATTCCAAAGGCGCACTTTTTCGGATTCATCCTCAACTTATACCTTCGGCATCGCTCAAACACTTTCCTCAGGTCCTCCACATGAGTTGTTGCCTTCTTGGATTTCACTACCACATCGTCCACATAGTCCTCCACTATATCATGAATCATGTCATGAAATATAGCATGCATTGCCCTCTGATAAGTTGCCCCCGCATTCTTCAATCCGAATGGCATTACTACATAGTAAAAATTCCCAAACGGGGTACGAAAGGCTGTCAACTCTGCATCTTCCATGGACATCTTTATCTGATTGTAGCCCACAAACCCATCCATGAAAGACATCATCTCATGATTAGCCGTTGCATCTACCAAGGTGTCTATGTTGGGTAATGGGTACATATCCTTCGGGCATGCCTTGTTCAAGTCTCTGAAATCGACGCATATTCGTAGCTGTCCATTTGATTTCTTTACCGGTACGATGCTGGAAAGCCATGTTGGATGTTGGATTGGCTTGATGAACCCTACTTCCAGTAACTTTTTGATTTCTTCCTTTATTTGGGTTTCGACCTCGGGTGCATAGTTGCGAGGTGCTTGCTTCACTGGCTTCATTCCTGGGCTTATGTTTAGATTGTGCTCCACAAGATCTTTGTCAATTCCGGGCATCTCGTCGTAATTCCAAGCAAAGACGTCCTTATACTCTCGCAGTAGTTGTATGAGCTCCTCTTTCTGGTTAGCCTCAAGCTCCTTGTTGACATAAGTTGGTCTCGGCGTTCCTCCATCTGTTGCCAAATCAACTTCTTCTAATTCATTTTGTTGAGGTTTTGGCCTATCTTCAAAGCATTCTGGAGCTGGTTCTACCTTCTGTTGTACAACTTCTTCTCCTTCGTTATTGCTGGAGTGGGGGACACCTCCTGAGCTGTTGGGTTTGAACGCTTCTTTGGGCTCTTCCCCCTTGCACCGTCATAATCGAAACACTACCTTTCCGTCGGGTTTTACAACCCTCTCCCATTTTGTCTTTTGGCCATCCTCGGACTGTGCTATCCGCTTGGCATTTATTATATTTCTGGCATCTTCAGGATTTGCTGGCCTTTTCTTCTCTTCTCTTCCTTCCTTCTCCAAGTCCACTACGACTGGCTTCATATCTTTGGAACATTCTCCATGTTCCGAGGTCTTCTTCTTTACTTTTTCTGCAGGTACAAACTTATCTTCCTGCACTTCCTTCCAGCTTGCTAGTCTTAAGGAATCAGGCCTCGCGATCTGGTTCTCTCCCTCTTCAGCAACATCATCGAAGAAAGTTGCTTCGGTGATGTGTGCCTCCTCTGGTCCAAAGGGATTCCGAGTTGCTGGTACCTTCACTTCTTTCCCTTTCCAGATAGCTTTCAGGCACTGATGAAAGACTGAGGGTACCACCCCATAGTCATTTTGCCAAGCCCTTCCCAGCAAGACATGGTATGCTGCATCTACCTCTGCAACATGGAACATTACAGGCCCTCGGATTTTTCCAACTTGCATGTCTACCTTGATATGTCCCAGGGTTCTCGTGCTTTGGTTAGCGAATCCTGTAATGTTTGTTTGTTCCTTCACTATCTTCTTCTCTGACAGGCCTAACCGTTTGAACATGGTGTAGGGCATAATATTTACAGATGCTCCATTGTCAATGAATGCCCTCCGCACTTCGATGCCATTGATTATCGCTGTCACATACAGTGGTCTGTTGTGCGGGTATCTTATCTCTCTATCAGCCTTAGAGAAAGATATCTTATTTGCTTCCTCCTCCATTGTTTTCACAAATCCTTTGCTTATGGCCATGCAAGTCTCCTGTGTCTCGGCGGCCTTAATTATTGCCCTGGTTGCCTCAATCCTTGCTTCCTTGGCCAACCCTATCTGATCGAAAAAATTTCTGAATTTGGCCCCATTCATCAATGCTGTCACTTGCAGGCCTGGGTCACACTCCTCCTTTTCTTCCACCATCATCTCCACTTCTGGGATTATGTTGTGGATAACAGTGTTGCATGTTTCTTTTCCCTTGTGATTTGGCAGTGGCTTGTCATGAACACTGCTTTCCTTTCCCAGTTCAATCTCCCCATTTGCCAACTTCTCGTGGAATATCCTACGCAGGCTATAACAATCCATAGTTGAGTGTCCCGCGTATTGGTGGAAAACACAGAAGTCTGGCCTTCTCTTCATCTCCTCCGTCACTGCAAATCTAGGCCTTGGGGGTTTCACCACCCCATGTTCAATCCATTGCTCGTATAGGCCTCTGAATGCTTTCTCACTGCATGTGATAGCCTCCGGGACCGACTTTCTTGCATATTTATCTCCAGGCCTTCCTTTGCTTCGCTCAAAATTTTTCTCATGCTTCTCCCTCTTGCCCCCTTGTGGTTTTGACTGAGAGTCAGCCAAAGCCACAGTTGCTGTTCTCTTGCCCCTCCATGTAACCGTCGCATGGCTAGTGGGCAGTGTCATGATTCCTCCCAAGTCTTGTGCGAAAGCTGAGAGGGTCGCGAAGGAATCACAAGCCTTGGTAATGAGGTGGGGCTTGAAGGAATCTAAGGCACCATTGTTGCAAATGCTGACCAGGTTCTTTTCTTCAATCGGCTCTGCACACTTCTGTGCCTGGGCCCTGAACCTGTCAACGTAATCTGATAGCTCCTCATTTGGCTTCTGCTTGAACCGCATGAGTTCTACAATGGTTACCTGTTTCTGCACATAGAAAAATTTCTTAAAAAATTGTAATTTGAGGTCATCCCAATCATGGACTGACCCCTTCTCCAAATTGTAGTACCAACTAAAGGCACTATCTGTCAAAGTTTTGTTGAATTCCCGCATCAACAAGTTGTGGTTGTTCACTTCATCATATCCCAGCCACGGAGACATCGACTCTACAAACCTGGCAATATGTTCCCTGGCATTTCCTTTCTCCCCGTTGTATTTTGGAAATTGCGGGGGATGCTCGATATATCCTACCGGGTAAGGTTGCCTCCGAATGTGTGCTGGGTAAGGCGGAGTAAAGTCCAACTCCGAGGGTCGAGATGTCTGCCTACGAAGTTGATTGATTACATCGATCATATCATCCTTCGTCACATACTGGCTCGTGGTGTGAACTCTCTGGGGTGTTGAGATATACTGTGGTATCGGCGGTGTGTATGGTAGAGAGATTGGTTGGTGCACACTTGCGTCATGCAAAGTCGGCACTGGTGGGAGTTGCTGGCTCACTCGTTGGACATCGCCTGGAATGGTTGGCATTTGCACCTGTGAAATTGATGGGAGAGCAATTGGGATGATGTTTGTCTGAGGTTGGCTTGCTTCCAACCTATATTGTGGCACGTCACCGCTGTGTTGGGCCTCCAAGTTGATTATTGGAACCGATTGACTTTCCGTCAAGGGCGATACAATCTGGTTCTCTTTGTTGTTGCTGCCATTGTTGTTGTCTTCCACTCCTACCTGTCCCCCCTGCGAGCTTCCTGGGAACATGGCCTTAAACGTAGGAATCTGCATCAACTGCTGGCGGAAGTTCCCCATCTCCTCTTGCTTCCTTTGCATTTCCAGCATCATGGCCATCATCATCCCTTGTCCTTCTCGTGCTTCCTTCAATGCCTTGAGCATCTCCAGTTGCACAGCATTCGTCTGGTCTCCACCTGCATCCTCGCCTTGCCTTCCTGCGTTGGTTTGTTGTTGATTAGTCATATGTGGTGATGTCGAACTCTCTTCTGAAACGTCTTCAACAAGTGGTTGGTCAAAATCCAGGTTTGCGCCTTGGAATGCTTGAGATACTTGTCTTGGAACTGGATCCGGCGAGGTAATGCTATCTGTTGGTGAAGCAGCTCTTCCTGTAATTCTCCCACTTCGAGTTGTGGGCATACCCTTCACGAATTCTACACCTCCCCAGCAGAGTCGCCAAATAAATGTGGGCAAGGAAATCGCGCCTTGCTCGCTTAGGGTTTCGTGTTGGCTGAGGAGGAGAGAAATCCACGAAGAATACGGAATTGATTAGTTGATTGTAGAGGGGAGAACGACAGGTGGGCGATTACTCCAACGACGCGTGGCAGAACCCCTAGAATCCGGAAACCGTGTTAGGGTTATTGGGATTCCAAGAGCCTTCTTCGGTTCTTCGAGTTGAGAGAGTGTTCGAATCTTGTTAGTGCTTTTTAGGTGGAATATCCGAGCCTTAAGCTACTAAAAGAGTCCGAGTCTTGTGTCCGGAGAGAAGTCCCCTTTCCAAATGGAATGGAAGGGGTATTTATAGGGTATTCTGGAAAGTAGTCATGTGCAAGGCACATGCCTTCAGGGAAATTTCAGAAATACCCTTTAGTCCTTAGAGTAATGCCCATATTGCCCTGTCCTTCTAGCCACCAATCCAATCCCTCAAACAATTCCCAAAATGAGCCGCCTCCACGAGTCTTCCGCCTCGGGACACGTGGAGGCTTCTCCCGGTCTAGCACATTTATTTCTGACTTTTTCATCTTCATTCCATTAGGTTATGCGAACCCTAACTTGCACATTTAATGAGGTCGTGGAACCCTAATTGTGCATTTAATTTAATTAGGTCATGTGAACCCTAATTTTGCACATGGGCCCACATATATATATATATATATATATATATATATATATATATGCTCAGGTCTTACTTACACAATATGAACTAATACATTAATTCCAAAATATTACATCATTAATTATTTATTTAACTAATACAATATTATTTATTTATACTTCCTTACTAGCTTTACCATCCCCTTTATTTTTTACACCCGATCCTTCGAGTTCCTGACTTTTCTTTAATGAATTTTCCGTACCATACTTTACTTTATCCATTAAATCACTCTAACTATTTTATTAGTTTTCCTCCTTCTGGCCCTACCTTGTTATAATCTAGTTAGTTTCTGATTTTTCCAATTTTTTTCCAGCTTCGGTACTATCCAAATTTGTGAAATTCTTTAAAATTTGAAATTAAGTCCAAAAATTATGAATTTTGGATAGTAGTATCTTTACCGCATCAAATTACACGTTTTTTTTTTAAATTTCATCTCCAACTGAGTTGCAGAACTCAAGTGATGACTATTTTAATTTTAAAATTTCTGATTTTATTTTCGTCATAACTCTTCATTACAAGTCTGTTTATTTTCATTCTTGAGCCAAAATACAATTTACACAGCCTAGATTTTTCCTCATTTGGTCACTGTCCGGAAAACCCTTTTCTAAAACTAGGTCAGGGAGTTGTATAGTCTGCAATGTTTTACTAGAAAATTCACAAAAATAATTTACAAGGAATTTTGATCTGAAATCAATGCAAGATTTTAGTTAACTTATAGATCTATCTTCTACAATAAAATTTACTCAAAAATTCGAAATATAATAAATGTACCGTTCGTTACAAAATCAACATCTGCTTTTCTTGTTTTTTGCAAGATCTTTGATTTCTTTTGTCATGGTTCATGTTATCATACTTCAACTTGTTATTATCTATCCTTAGTATGAAGTTATGAACAAATTCATATACACACATATTTACTTCATAAGTTATTTATGAAAGTTATTTTATGGTTTTCTTTACTAGTTTGGGTTTCTTTCTTGTTTTTATTTCTTCTTTCAATTTTTTCTCCACGATCCATGGTATTACAACATATATATGTTCAACATGATCTCAAGTATACATAAAGTCTAATTATTTTAATCAAAAAAAGATTTTTAAGCTTTAAAAAGTTAGGGCCTAGTTGTGTGTGCGCGCTTTTCGTTGGCTTGATCTTCTCCTTCCTTTCTTTTAGTGGCTGATTTTTCTCACTTTTCTGTCCTCCATCTTGATGTTGCCAAGCTCTCTCTCTCTCTTCTTTTGGCTTTTGTTTTGTGTTGCTTTGGTAAAGTGGAGTGAACCAACCAAAAACGAACCAACTTTAGCGACAGACAAAACTGTCGCTAAAGCAAGCGTTTGCTATGAGCATTATTTCAGCAAACGCATCTTACACCGTTAATCCAGATATCCAATTGCCCAAAAAGATTTTTTTTTTACTGGCCGCATGTAAGAGTATCGGCCAGATAAATATTTGTTTATTGGTCACAGGAGGGAATAACGGCCAAGAGAAATGTTTAAAATACCACCACCTTAATTAGATTTAAATAGTTTTAATGTATAAAATATTTGTATAAATAATTTCTTAAGTAATAAAAATTAACATTATCAACTATATACAATTTATTTATTTCTATAAATAATAAAAATTTCTTAAAAATAATTTATAAATAATTTTTAATGTATTTTTATAAATAATTTTTTATTTAATAAAATACATTGAATATAAATACATTGAATAATTATTAAAATATAAATACATTAAAAATAATTACTTAAGAAATCTATCATACAAATAAATACATTGAATAGATTATATATATAGTTGATAATGTTATTTTGTATTACCTAAGAAATTATTTATACAAATATTTTATACATTGAAACTATTTAAATCTAACTAAGGTGGAGTATTTTAGATATTTCTCCTGCCCGCTACTCCCTCTCGTGTCCAGCAAAAAAAAAATCTCTAGTCACTACTCTTACCTGCGGTCAGTAAAAAAAAAATCTTTTGGACCATTGAATATCTGGATTAACAGTATAAAATGCGTTTTCTGGAATAGTGTCTATAGCAAACGCTTGCTATGGAGCATTCCCATATATATATATATATATATATATATATATATATATATATATATATATATATATATATATAACACGTGTATTTATGTACACATGTGATTTATACATGTATACAATCTTAAATTAATTGTAAGCATACTTGTATTATTTTTATGCATGTATACCTCTGTTAGTTGTATATATATAAGGGCAAAAAACACTTTTACTCCATTGTATTCATCGAGTTGTAAGCATTGAGCCACTGTACTTTAAAAAATATAATTAGCCCATTAAACTTTTTAAAAATTCTTAATTGGGTCATTCTGTCAAATTTAGTGGATGTCTGTTTATTTATTACTTACATGGCATTAAAAAAGAAAGAAATTCAAGAAAATGACGTGGAAACGCAAACACACGTGGCTATAATATGCAAATGCTAAAAATGAGTTGGAAATATGTATAATATTAAAATAATAAAAAAGTTAAAATATGTATAAACTTAAAATAATAAGATAAAAACAAATCTTCACTCCATGTAAACATCTTTTTCTCAGCCGATCAAAACAAAATCATCACTCCCTATAATCTTCTCATAGCATACATACAAAAGTTTGGGGTTCTTCTTCACAGCCGATCAAAAAAAATCATCACACCCTATAATCTTCTCATAGCATACATACATAAGTTTGGGTTTTCTGCCATTGAAAGAAGAAAGGCTGAAATTTAAAGCAAGAATGACCTCGTCATCTAGGATTTTCGGCCGCACATACCCAATTTTAATGGCCGCCGCGAAGAGCCTCGCCGACACTCCCACATCCACAGCTGCCGCTACACCCACAACCGCCGACACTCCCACGCCAAGGCTACAACCAAAGCAAAAAAGCCTCTCACACCATAATACCTCAAAAAATATATATATTTATATACATCTTACACATATTTTTTAATAATAAAAAAATTAATTTAAACTTTAATAATAATTGTATTTATATTTACAAAATTTATTACAAGAATTTTTTTTGAAATATTACATATCATGCTTTCGCCCATTACAAAACATTCTCCTATATTCTACTAACCAAGGATATGGATATATGAGGTTAAGTTGTGCTTTTCACAATTTTGTTTATGACATTAATCTTATCAAACTTTCACCAAACAAATATATTATAACTAGAATATAAAAATACACATTCTTTTATATATATATATATATATATATATATATATATATATATATATATAGGGTGTAAACGAAATCGAAGCAAACAGAGAGCTGCTCGAATTTGACTCGAAATGATAAATTCGTACTCGAATTCGACTTGGATTCGAATTATATTTGAAAAAATTCTACTCAGATTTGACTTGACTCAAATATTTATTATTCGAATTTGATCCGACTCGGATCAAATTATATCCAAACTACTCGCGAAAATTCAAGCTCGAATTTGAGTCTCCATATAATAACTAGTTTTATAATAAATATAAATTATGAACTGAATTTGTTATTTTACTTAAAAATGAAAATATATATTTATTATTACCCTTTACAAATATAAAATCACAATTAAAATTAAAAACAAAACAAAATAATAATTAATTATTCTAATTTAATTTAAATTTGTATATATTATAAGAGAATGTGTATCAATCGAATATGTATCGAATCACAAGCAAGAATTCGAGTAATTTGAATCTTAAACAAATCGATTATAACTTGACTTAGATTCTATTCATATTTTTATTCGAACCATTTTTAATGCTCAAATTTGGATCATATCATTAACAAATTCGAGTCTCGCTCGTATTTTTTCGAGTCGAGCTCGAATCGAATACGAATTGTTTGGCTCGTTTACAATTATATATATATATATATATATATATATATATATATATATATATATATATATATACAGTCCGCTTCTCCAGCGAACTGGAAGGAGCGAACTAAGAACGAATCGGTTATAACAACGATTTTTCCGTCGCTATAACATAGAAAATTGGTTCGCTCCCTCCAGTTCGCTGGAGAGAGTCGGGCTATATATATATATATATATATATATATATATATATATATATATATATATATATATATATATATATATATATATATATATGGAATAGTTCAGGAACAGACTGGTCCGTTAACGGACCAGCCTTTAGCGACGGACTGTCTGTCGCTCAAACTCATAACAGGTAATGTTGTGGGCTTTAGCGACGGACAGTCGGTCGTTAAAGGCCGATCCGTTGGAAAACGGCTCCGTATATATATATATATATAAGGTCCGGATCTTAAACTCACCCCTTATCCAACTCACCCGAGTTCACCCCCTTTTACCGACAGACCCGACGACGGTTCGGTCATACAACCGTCGTCTATACTTTTAGCGACGAACAACATATAGCGTCGCTAAAAGTATAGACGACGGTTGTATGACCGAACCGTCGTCGAGTCCGTCGCTAAAGGGAGTGAGCTCGGGTGAGTTGGATAATGGATGAGCTTAATATCCGGATCGTGTATATATATATATATATATATATATATATATATATATATATATATATATATAGAGAGAGAGAGAGAGAGAGAGAGAGAGAAAGAGAGACGGAGGGAGAGAGCATTTGAAGTATAGGAATAAAAAAACAATAATTCTGGGGCGACCGGGGTTTAGGGACATTATTGGCGACCGGGTGATGTGGCTCTGCCACATCAGTATGAGAGAGGAAGAGAAATTAAAAAAAAATTACTCAAACCCAAACAGAGAAAAACCACATCTCACATTGCCAAGTATCTAGCAAAGTCTCTTTCACGCCTCTCTCACTTTGTCGAACTCCTTGCTTCGCTCGGAACAAGCTTCCTCTTACAACAGGGTTTAGGGACAAAATCACCCAGCTTTCAAAGGTATCTTCTTCCCATTTCGTGTCCTCCTCCTTCTCCTACCGTTACTCTCTTCTACGCCTAAATTCTCAAAACCCTAAAATTTGTGCAAACTCTTGTTTTGGTTGAAATTCTTGTTTTGGGTGAAAACTCTGTGACTAAATCAAGGATTCTGCAATGACTACTGACTAATTGTTCAAATAATTTGTGTCCAGTGAATTCATTGGTAAAGAATGCCCTTATCGTGGTCCGTTCTTCTTTATTAGCCCTTACTTTTTTGTTTTGTGCACGACCCCAATATTCTGTTTGATCTTTATGTTATTTGAATGTGGTTATATTGGTTCCCTTCAATTTAGAACTACGGATTCTGAATATGTGCAATGTTGTACTGATCTTCTGGCAAATTCTGGCTTTAAACATGTTTTTATTGTCTGCATTGTATTTTTATTCAATCAAGTAGCCTATATTAATGCCGCAGGGGGGTTATACTTGAGTTAAGGGATAGTTCCTATTTTGACATGTTTAAATCAGTTTTGAAAATTTAATTTTAATAATTGATATGCATGCATTTGTTTTTATTCAATATGTTCATAATTATTATAAACTATTTAAAAAGTATTATTAATAAAAAATTGAAAAAAAAGAAAAAAAAAGAAGGTATACCAAGTTAGCCTATTCTGATACTGCTCTGCCATTGTTACCATATACAGAGTCTCAACATCAGATACACTTTGCAAACAAAGCTTTTGGGTGACTGAATAAGTTGCCAACTACCATTTTTGCTTCAAGTTCATTAACAAAATTTTACAATAAATAATAAGGGTCTATTACACCAAAAAAAAATACCAGCAACAATATTACCATGAAGTATATTATGGTAAAATGAAAATTCAATTCAATAGTACATGAAGTATATTATGCAGTACATTCAGTTTTAGATTTGATAAATTCAGTTCAGCAGTACATAATGTATATTTATGAAAATATGGACACTATATTTGTTTAAGTTTTTTGGTTTTATGAGTGTATCTTGTACTCCTATCGGTATTATGTGCTATAATTTACTATGTACTGGAGCAAATCATGATCCTGACTTGATTTTCCCTAATCTACTTTTATGGATCAAAGCTCCATATTATATGTATGTTGATTTAATTTATTGATTCACCATCTTAATTCTTCGGATCAAAATTATAAGTGAATTGATTTAATTTAACTCATTGCTGATCCAAAAACCTTCAATTTTTATTTTTATTTTGTTAGAACAAGCTCTGCCCTTTTTCATTTCTAAATTGAGTTTTGTATTTCAAGAAAAAAACATGGTACTTAATTTGGGATGGATGGTTATTGGAAGTAGAACCAAGGACTGGTGCTCTCTCCTTAAGGGAAGAAAAAGTTCTAATTGCAAGAAAGAAATTAAATGTGGGATGAGGAGGTTACAACAACATTTTAACTTTGCATTCTTAATCAGGTATGTTGTATCAACTTGCTTTTTATTATTGTTCTTCTTAAGAAGGGTCTGTTCTATTTGAACCAATATCTCTAACCAATTCTCTATGTAGGACTTTTAAGTCTTATGGGGAAGCCTTGGCTAAAAAGATGTACCATATAGCCACTATTGAAGCTAAGCTAAACATTCAATGCATTATTTGTACCTCATAAACAATCATTCCTTTACGTAATTGATCCTCAACAGAGGCCACAAATTTTTCCTTTCAGTTGCACATACAGAATTGCCTGAGGAAGTTGATCGATTGGAGTATGGTGATGAGTTTGAAGAATCCGAGGATGGCAGAGGAGTCTTATATTGTGAACTGGATACTGATAACAGTTCTCTAATACTGTAATGAAGATGTTGGATATGGAGAAACTACAGCAGATCCGTCAAGATGTGTCCTAACCACTTAAAGATGCTTTGAGACCTGTCGTAGGCTAGAAGTTTAAGGAAAATTTATTTAGGCTGTGGCTGAATGACATGAAGACACTGTTATTTCAATTAATATATTAGTTCTGTTGCAACTGTTTATATTGAACAATGGAAATATCTTGCAGCGAGTTTATTCAATGTTCAAATTTTTTGAGAACCACATTACTGTATATAATTAAATATGATGAGAATGATTGTTTGTATGTGTTCATGCTCTTCCTCTCAAAATGATACATATAGATGAAACTTGAAATAGTTTTCATCAAAGCTGTCCCAATTGGTTGAAAAATCTGAAGTCATTTTAACAACTTTGCAAATTTCCCTTGAATTTTGATGTGAATATAAAATTGAACTAATGGCAGAGACAGGAACAAAGAATCTTTTGGGCAGAATGCATAAAACAATGACTTGTCTGATGATATATAAACAACACAAAGATTTTTAAAAATAATCATAGTAGTGATTAAATACATATCAAATACACTCAAATTCATACTATACATTGCTTTAAGTGAAGTTTGTACAACTTAAAATTGCCATGATTTACCAAACCAAGGAACTCGAGAAGTTTGCTCATGTTGCTCATACTATACATTGCTCATGTTGTGGCAGCCATTAATCTCAAGGAACTCGATAAGTTTTAGTTTCTGCAGTCCGAGTGGTAGATAAGATAGCTCATCACCAGAGCTAATGATCAAAGACTTTAGAGAAGCGAAACTCTCAAGTTCCGAGGGCAGTGAATGAAGATTTTGGCATGAGAGGATCTCCAAAGATGCAAGATGACGGTAGTTTTCCAGCAATTCTCCTGGTAAACGCAGCACGCCTGCATATTCAATATTATTTAGAATTTATCAATTAAGATTGAAAGGATAAACAAACTAATATCAATGGTAAGCAAGTGTCACTGTAGGGGATAATTTTACTCGGAGTCACAGACATCCTTTTGGGACACTGGGATCAGTGTATCCAACTCATAGAATATAACAAGGTTTGTATATGAAATGGAGCCTTTTGTGTATGTGAAAAGCATGTAAAAATGATCTCTTGAAATGCCTGGTAAAAATGATCACCAAGAGGTGGTAAATGAACCAAAATACAAATTTGAAAGACCAATTTGTACCCACTAAAGGCATTTTGGTCTACAAAATACAGTAATCAATATTAGGGAAAGAACAACTGGATCTATATTCTTTACTCATAAAAGGCACTAAATGTACAAATTCCATTTTACTGCTCAGGTATAGACTAAAAAGTCATTTCAAAAATTTGTCTTTAATGATAAATGGTGAGACCTAGTTTATGGTATCTTACAAGGTCATAAGCATTATTCATGAACAAAGTGGACTCCTTTGTCAGTTGTCACACATCCTCCATCAGTATTTTGCTTCTGAGTTTTGGCATGCTCTGTTTGCTTTGTGTTTTCTTCTTGGGCATATGTATCAGATCATGCTGACCATTACAAACAACTACTATTTTCCCTTAGACAGAATCATACTTGCACAACTATTTGAACAAATATCAGAGCATACTGACGTGGTTACTAAAACTGTAAAACAGAGGCTACTTTCAAGAAAAAACCATCAAACGGAATAAGAGTGACCCGTGCACAAAACAAAAAGTAAGGGCTAATAAAGAAGAACGGACCAAATTAGGGCTTTCTTTACCAATGAAGTCTGGACACAAATTACTTGCACAAATGGTCACTAGTCATTGCATATCCTTGATTTAGTCATAGATTTTTCAACCAAAACAAGAGTTTGCACAAATTTTAGGGTTTTAGGAATTTAGGCGTATAAGAGAGTATACGGTAGGAGAAGGAGGAGGATACGAAATAGGAAGAATATTACCTTGAAAGTCGGTGATTTTGATTCTCACTCTGTTGTTGGAGAAAGCTTGTTCCGGTACGAGCGAAGCAGGAATTCGGCAAAGTGAGAGAGGCGAGAGAGAGAGAGAGTTTGCTAGATACTGAGTGTGTTCGGCAAGGTGAGATGTGGTTTTTCTTTGTTTCGGTTTGAGTAATCTTTTTATTATTTCTCTTCCTCTCTCATACTGATGTGGCAGAGCCATATCACCTGGTCGCCAATAATGTCCCTAAACCCCGGTCGCCCCAGAATTATTGATAAAAAAATGACTTGGCTATCTTTCCTCTTTCATTTTGAACTTGCCAAGATTTTCCAAATGTAGAAAGAAAAAGAAAAGAAAAAACTTCTCAAATCAAACATAAATATGTCTCTATCCAAACAAGGAATTTCTTCATCATTCATCCAAACAAAAGAATTTATTCATTCATCCAAACAAGGACTTTCTTTCTCCCCGCTGCTATGCGTGACAGGCTGACAGCACACTCTCATTCATTCTTACACTGAAACGGCGGGGTTGACAAGAATACCTAATTACATATATCTCTCATTCTTACGCTCCAAGACAGCTAATTTCATAGCCCAGAACTTAATTGTGCTGCTTATCAGATGATGAAGAGAATCAAGGAAAACCCCGATTCAGAATCAGCAAGTTCTGATGATTTTGGTAAGCCCACTGATTTACCCCCAACTACTATTACAAATCTTCCAACTGAAATCATCTTAGCTATTATCGTCCGATTACCTGTTGAATTCATAGTGATATGTATGAGTGTTTGCAAGGATTGGTACAATTTCATCAAAAATCCCAATTTCATAAACTCCCATCTCGAATACTCCTATTTTCATAAGTCCATGTCTGATGCTTACATTCTCTATCTTCACGAAAGGAAATTCTCCCTATTTTCTTGTGTAACTTTGGATTTAGCTTTAGAAATTGAATTCCCATTTCAGAAATTTGCTGAGCCTTGTGGGTATTCTAGGTTTTTCACATTTGTTGGCTCTGTTCATGGGTTAATCTGTATGTTTGACTCTTATTATTGTGATGACCAACCCATTTACTTGATCAATCCTTCCATTAGAAAATGGAGGGCTCTGCATTCATCTGGGATTGCCCATCGGACTATTTCGATTACTAGTAAAGTAGTTCTTGGATTTGGGTATCACCAGGAGAGTGATGATTATAAGATTGTTAGGTTTCTTGAGAGGGAGAAAGATCTAGATCAAATATTTATAGAATCAGATGTTGAGGTGTACTCGTTTCGCACGAATTCGTGGGAAGAGATTGAGGTGCTTGAATTCCCTTGGTTTGTAATAAGTGAGGTGTCATCGGCGTTGGTTAATGAATGCCTCCATTGGGTTGCAATTAATTGGGATACAAGAAAGTATGTTATCTTGTCATTTCATGTCGGAGAGGAGGAGCTGGAAGAGATAAGGATTCCTGAATTTGGAAGTCCTCCTAATGAACCTGACTTAGTGGTTGGTATTCTTAAAGAATCCCTTTGCCTTTGTACGTATAATGGTAATGAGCATTGTTACGTATGGATGATGAAAGAGTATGGAGATGCTGAGTCCTGGACATTGCTAATTAAAATTGTGATTCGAGAAAAAGTTAGAAGGTGCCTATGTTTTACTGATTATGATCAAATTTTAATGGAAGATGGTGAGGGGGATATGCTTTTGTATGATGTCGACAATGATGTCTATGCCTATCTGAAAGCCCCCGGGGATCGGATACAATTTTCCAGCTACATGGAGAGCCTTGTTTTACTTGAGGAGAAAAATGAAATATTAATGCAACCTGCCTTCTTTAAAGAATGTGCTTTTGAGGATGACAGTTATTCAACCGAAGAAGTGAGTGATTGCAGTCTCAGTAGTGAGAGCCTTGATTCAGTCGAGGAGGAAAATGAAATATTGGAGGAAGAGCAGCCTTCCAAAGAACTTACTGATGAAGAAGACAATAGTGAGTGCAGTGTTGAAAGTGAGAGTAAGACTAGCTGAAGTATTGGAAGAGCAGGTACATAATTTTCCTTATTTCTAAAGCTTTAAATTTTACATTGGAACCATTACTTTCTGACCAGTTTATTGATTTGTAATAAGTGAAACATATATTCTTACCCTTTCGATAACCTTTTATTCTTTTTCCTATTCATAACACAGTCATTAATCATTTAGGCACATTTATATTGGATTTATTAATCCCTTGTTTTAGCAGAATATTCAATAATTCCATAGACAATCCATGCATTTACTCTATGCATGCACGTCAAAGACTATAGAATGTCATAATTCTCCTGTCTTGTTAAAAGAAAGATGGGACCATAGGTTGCCACACTGGAAAATATGAAGAGTTTGGGTTTAAATAGCTTTGCTAAGTGCATTCTCGCAATATCCCTGGTTGCCAGAAAATTGGACAAATATAATTTGCAGCAAGTGCTAGGTGTTGTATGATTGGAAAACACAAAACTGATACGAAATTAAAGATCTAATGATTAAAAAAGGTAGTTGAAATTAAAAGGGTAGTATAACATAAAATACATGCTCATTGATGATATTCTTGCATTATAACTGCAGAAATCAAATAAGTACCTAATTTATTCTCTCGTCCATTTGTAGCTTGAATATATACTTGCTTTTTAAATTTTCAGTCTATTCACTTGTTTAGAGTTTTATCAATGTGAATCTCTTATTCTAATTAATCTGTTGTAATGCTTGGAAGGGATGCTCATTGCTGCGTTATTATGACTTCAGTTCTCAAGGTACAATACTTACCTATCTACAAAACATAAAAAGTGAGATACTTGTTTGTTGAGGACATAAATGTTTCTCTTTTTTGGAACATTTCGCTAGTATTTGATAATAACAAAAATTTTTTTGTTAGATCAGGTGTCCCTCTTTTGAAATCTTTGCAATTATTAATGTCAAGCTACTTGGAAGAATGTTGACTATGAAGCAGGATTCTCCATTACACCGGCGGCGAATTTCTCTTACTACATGCATGACTTGTGTATTTTAAATTTCTATTATTATATTTATAACTGTTTATGACTTCATGTTTGTAGAGCCAAGTAACTTATGTCGTATGCTGGATGTTTGTTGTTTTTATGTTGTACTATCTATTTTGTTGAATGTTTTTATGATACATGCAGACGTTTGTTAGAATAATTTATCGGCTTGATTTCACAACGTGTGTTTTTTTTTATTATCTCATTGTTGAAGTTAATTGGAGTATTTCAAATGTATAGGATTTTTATTATTGTTTTTTTTTAATGAGATGATGCTTTGTACCATATGAATAATTTGAAGTTGCCTTGTTGCAGAGCTCGATCATAATATACTATTCTACATATTGAGACGGTAGTTTACGTATGTCCCTGGTGTTGTATTAGTTAAATTCTCACTTCTAGTTAATTATCTTATGTGCTTTCTCATATCTAGCAACTATGTCAAACTTAGTGTTCATTTATTTCGTAGAAAAAATATTTATGACGCTAATTTTACGATATCATATGTATTCATATAAATGTTGGTATTAAATATTGAAATAATTTATCATCATATATAATAATACTATTTCCTAATCAATTAAAATTATTTGCTCGAAGTGGGAGTAAATTTGGTTGCATAATTCTTATCTTAGATATTATGTTGATGATTGATTAACAAGAAACTTTTGAGCAACGGTATATGTGCTTAAATTTTATCACAAATAATTAGTGATACAATAAAATTCGTCCTAACGAATTGTGTTGATGAAAGTATCTAAAAATAATTTTTCTGTTGTTAAATATGTGTTGGAAGAAATTAAATGATAAGTGTAATGGAGGATATCTTAATACATAAAATCTTATCAACAAGTTTGGTTCTATTTAGAAGTGTGTAGATTTAAGATAGTAACTATGAGATTCTTCCGGTCTTCATAAGTTAATCAAAGTTCTCACTTCTGTTAATAGTTTCATATATATATATATATATATATATACGGAGAGTCTCTACAGCGAACCAAAGACGAACCGCGACGGATCGAACCGTTGTCATAGACACCAAAGACGACGGTTCGTCTTTAGTTCGCTCTTTAAGGTTCGCTTTAGAGACGGACCGTGTATATATATATATATATATATATATATATATATATATATATATATATATATGTGCACCATGTCTATATGATTGATTACATTGGATCTAGTTGCAATTGTTTGTGCGAGAGGAGGGAGCTTTACTTTTCTTTTATTTTCCATCTTCGACAAAATTTATTTACCGTGCGAACACATGTGATATTTCCTCCTATATCAGGAAATTATCAATCCTAAATGGAACCAGATAAATATACATGAAGAATTCTGTAATGATCGAGAATGAATCATCCTTGTAATGAGGGTTATTAATATTTATGAAATAAAATAAATATTTTTATGAAAATGTTTGTGTTTTGTGTGGTTAAAGGTTATGTGATTATGTGATTATGAATGTGTATTGAAATTTTTCGACGAAATAAAAATTTTCCAAGCAAAAAGCTAAATCACTATTCATTAAACGCAGAAAACGCTTTTTCGTTTTTTAAACTTTTCGAATTACAGCAGTGTTTATTTGGAAAAGGGAGGCTTAATCTCCAATAAAAATATTTTTATCGGAAAAGACGTAAAAATACTATTCACGCTAAAAACGTAATTTTATATTTTCGATTTTAACGTAGCATTTGTTCGGAAAATGGAGATGGAAAGCGAAATCGAAATTTCGATATGAGAAAGTCAATATTTTGACTAAATGTAAAAGTCATAAAAGCTAACTAGAAAGAAACTAGAATAATAATAATAAGTTTGAAAGTAACTAAGCCAATTTGAGCCTAGGGTTTAAAATGGCTTGACTAGGGTTCGAAATGACTTGGTTAGGGTTGAGTCAAGAGTTGAAGCCTAGGAATAGAATGATTTGGCTTAGGGTTTAGTCAATGGCCAACATGGGCGAAGCTAGGGTGAAAATGTAGGGTCAATTGACCCCACTCAATTTTTGAAAGCACTTAAAAAAATTTTTTACCTCACCCAATTTTTGACCCTCACTCAATTTTTGACTCCACTCAGAATTTTTTTTTTTAATTAGAGATACCCAAACTGCCAAGCCTCAATCCTAAATCTCATACATCTATATCTGTTCAGCACTTCAGCCACAAAATAGAGAGACCTGGGGCAAAGCCAAACTTCAGTTTTGTTTTCAGAAATAAATTGTGATTTCTCCTTTTTGTTAGTATTATTAAATTGAATATTTGGATGCATTTGTCTAACCCAAAAGTATAAAGTATTAAAAAAATTGGCTCGGGGGCGCTGCTCCCGAACCCCCGTCAAATTTTTTATAACTTACTAATAATTTTGACCCCACTGTTATAACTTTTTGACTTCGCCACTGATGGCCAAGCTTAGGGTTAAAACCTAATACTTGGAGTCAAAGTAAATGTAGGACATATGTCGCTTGTTAGAGGACTTGAAGGTCAGGTGTCTTGCTAACAAATTTAAACATAAGGTTAAATGAACTTGGAAATGTGAAGATAAGTTTAAGGGCTAGGTGTCACTTGCTAAAGAAGATGATAATCATGTGTCATTGGATAGCAAATTCAAACATGTGGTTAATCAATAAGTCTTGCCGGACAGGAAAAGAGGACACTGTATTTGTATGTGTATCCAAATTACACCTAAAACACTATATTTTATAAAAATTCCTGTTGGAATAAATACAATACATTTTTTGAGAGTCACAATAAAAAAAAAAAAAATTGGACCGGTCCAATTTTCCGGTCCCAATTTCCTGTCCGCGTAGCACTACTCGTGGTTAATTGAACATATAAAAGGTGAGGGAGAGAGAGATGACCGGGCAAGGAAGGAAGGGGGACCAAGTGGGTTTGTTACTTACCATAAATGGTAAGTTTTTATCCAAATGAAGATACTTTTAATGCTTTGTTCCCTCCAATCAATTAAATTAGCCAAACAAGCCCTTAAGTTGTCTAGCTTTAGTTAGGTTTAATTCAAGTTAAGTAAGCTAACTCAAGCTTGGTTGAGTGATACAATTAATCAACCAACACTTAACCATTTCATTTCATTTCATTTCTTTCATCTTTAATTCCTAAGACTAGTAAGAAAAGAGAGAGAGAAAAGAAAAGAAATGAGGATAAAGAAGGATAGAGAAAGCTTGGATTCGGTTGAACAAGAGGAAGAGAATGAGAAGAAAACTTTGATTGTTATAATCTAGCCAATATCAAGAAGAAGAAGAGTAGGAAAAGTATTTTGGGGGTTATGTAGTACGTTAAATAAGGAGTAAACAAATGTAAGAATAACCTCATTCCGAGTCCGGAGGTGGGAGTTATGCCCTTCGAAAAGAGACTAGTCAAATCTGCCAAAAAACAGAAAGTTAGTCGTCAAGAGATTTTTGGGAACACTATTTTGGCCTGAATAAAATTTGGCCTGAAGAAATTTGTAGTAGATGTTATAAGGAAGAAAATGACACGAGAATAGACTAATTCCGACTTATAACGACTAATTTATGAGGCACGAAAGGAGGGGGTTAGAACAGTCAATTAAAGACATGTTGTGCAACGCAGCGCAACGTGGTGCATATCGAAGCATGTTGAAGAACATTAAGCGACGTAGTGCACATCAAGCCGTGTTGGGCGATGTTGAGTAGCATCGTGTGTGTCGGGCGTGTCACGAGCATGTAGTCGTATCGTGTCGCAATGACATAATATTTTTGACAATTGTTCTAAAATATCCCAACTTGAGAATAAAAATAATAAAAATAATAAATAATAAATATTATAAAATAAATATTAATGGATATAAACCATTATGAGGAGTTGTTAAGAGGGTTGTGCCGTTCCCAAATGCTGCAATGCCGTAAGACGTTTTTAAAGAAAATTGTAGCGCTAATTAAATTATAAAACGTGAACAATATAAAATGAGTAATAATGCGATATAAACCAATATGTAGAGTTTTTATGTGACTAATTGGCATATTATTGTTAATTAAATGTGTAGGATAATTGAATAGCGTTTTTATAGTAATTAATAAAGAACACTTCAGGCAAGTATTCTTAAACTCTTTCATGAGTTTTATTTCCACAAATTATATTATTGTGCGAGCTTTTTAGATTCAATTACAGATTGTATTAAAATATTAATTTACACAATATTTATCTATTGTGTGAAATCTAAACTTATGCAATAGATTTTATAATTGCACAAGTTATCCCGTATGCTAAAACTTCATTCTTATTTAAAGATTTAAAGTTCGATATTTTATTATGAATTATTATAAAATGATGTCAATACCTTGTTGTTTCGGCTAGACACATGTTAAGGTATGCTATGAATTTGTTAAATTCTTAAATGACATCTAAACCAAATTAAATTGGTATGGACTCTAACTCAAGCCTGACATGAACAACCCAATTATTAGAGAATTTTTTAGTTCGAATTTCGGCTGGCCTTTGCGGTGTAAATGTAAACCCAAATAGTCGTTTAAAAGAATAGGTTGTGCACAACATAAGTACAATAGGTTGATCCCCTAACGTACTTAGAAAATGACGGTTATAGATGAATTTTTGTTAAACTTTTTATGAAAAAGAAAATATTCAAGGTCTTTTGGTCGCTTAGTATATAGTTTCAAGAATGTTAAATAAAAATGAATTTATTATTATTATTTCTATTTATTTTAGATAGTTTCACAACTATTGTTCAGTTCTTGAAATAAAAATATGATTCTTTATTTTGTTGTTATTCAACTGTTATATTTGTTGAGCTTGTTAGATCATTCTTGTTTTATATAAAAATGTTTTCAGCTAAGCTCAACGGGACGAAAGTTAGGGTACTAAGAAAGACAAAGGAAAAGGAAAAGTTTCTAAATAAAATACTCTATGTAATAGTTTATGTTATGAACATTATTTATTAAGTAGACTAATGTAATAATTATTATATATTGATACTTCCAAACTTGTAAAGGTCTTAGAACCTGGAAAGTTAGATTAATATAGTTTGGAATAATTTAGTAATTATCTTTCTATTTTTATGATTATGCCTAGTTGATAGTGTGACGATTCAGAAATTTTGCTTAATTTATGAAGTAAGTATAAGGATTTAGGTCACAATGTAAATGAGGAATTTTTTTTAATACTTTGTGACTTATGTGAAATATGTATGTGATTAAATAAATAAATATGTTATGTATATATATTTATTTATTATATAAAGAAAAATTAAGTAGAAAGCTACATAACCTAATTATACATTAGGTATGATAATTAAATAATCTAAGGGTTATGGTATTGAAGAATTTTAGTATTTAAAATATATACTAACCTAAGAGATTAATTTTATCAGCTCAACTTATTATTTATTTTAAACCTAATTAAAACATGTCTAATTGGGTTATAAAATTAAATGTACATGAGTAATTATTTAAATTCCAAATGAGTGGAATGGAAACCCTAATTAAATGATTAGGGTAAGATAAAAATTAGGATAAATTACATATAGTAGTACATTTTTAAAAATAATTATAAAAATCATACACTTATAAAATAATTACAAAAGTATTACACTTTTTTGTTTTTATTTTCAATCTTAACATAATTAAAGATCCTTAAATTAAGGGATTAATATGTAATGACTGACATGGCAATATCAGTGTAATTAGGATTCCTTGATTTAGGGGATTAGTTTTGATAGGTGTCATTTTCTTTCTCATCTCCTCCTACTGCCATTTTATGTACGCCACTGCAATTCTATTCTTCTATTTTCATATTTAAAGACAAAAGCTGAAGAGTGAAGAGAGAAGATGAAGACGCCAGTGAAGAGAGAAGATGAAGACGCCATTTTGCCATTTTCTCTCTCATTTTCTTCTATTCTGCCATTTTTTCTTCAAAAGATGAAGACGTCATTTTTGCCATTTTGTATAAAAGATGAAGACGCCATTTCTTCCATTTTCTTTTATTTTGCCATTTTTTTCTCTCTATTTCATTCTTCCAATTGTTCTTCATATTTCTTTGTACTCTGTTTTTGTAAGTACTTCTATTTTACCTCTCTCTCTCGAGCACCAGTTTTTAAGGTTTTCTCTTTAATTTCATTCATTTGGGGTTTATGATCTTAATTTTATGCAAAATGTGCGTTTGATTATGAATTTATGATCACTTTTTTTGTTGATTGGTGTTGATTGGTGTTTACCTTAGTATAAAAATTTGGTTACCTCAGTATAAAAGTTTGGTAACCAAACTTTTATACTAAGGTAACCAAACTTTTATACCAAGGTAACCAAACTGTCATACCAAGGTAACCAATTGACCTCCACACCATCAGTTTTTTTATAGTGCAGTTGGTAACCAAATTTTCACACCAAGGTAACCAAACCTTCATACCAAGGTAACCTTGGTATAAATGTTTGGTTACCTTGGTATGACAGTTTGGTTACCTTGGTATAAAAGTTTGGTTACCTTAGTATAAAAGTTTTGGTTACCTTGGTATAAAAGTTCGGTTACCATAGTATAAAAGTTTGGTTACCTCAGTATAAAAGTTTGGTTACCTTGGTAATTACCAAGGTTTGGTTACCTTAGTATAAAAGTTTGGTTACCTTAGTATAAAAGTTTGGTTACCTTGTTATAAAAGTTTGGTTACCATGACATTACTAACGATCTTCTCCTCTGCAGTATCTTGAGAATTTCCTTTTACTACCAAAAAATGGTTGCTCTCGCCACTACCGCCCCAGCCTCCACTTCCACCGTCTCTGTAACCACCACTTGAGCCATCATCGCCATCTCCGCCACCACCACCATTGTTACCTCTTCCATAGCCATCACCGCTGCCTCTGAAGCCACCATTACCACCTCCTCCGACGCTGTCACCTCCTCTAAAGCTTCCACCTCCTCTGAAAATTGCCTCCGCCACCTCCTACAAAGTACAAAATTTGTGCAGTCTTTTCTATGAAATTTGAATTTGAATTTGAATTTGTTTTTGTAGTTAGATCCCAGATATTTGAATTTAAATGATTAGTTATGGCATATATTTCTCCTTAATTTTAGGTTTCCTTATTAATATGAATTGCGTTATTTTTGTAATTATTTTGTGTATGTATTATTTTTATAAATACTTTCTAATTGTTGTATATTAGTGTTAAGGACCATAAAAATTAAAGTATTGGACTATGGTTAATTACATGGCCCAAACATTTTATTAGAAAGCCCAAACCATTTAAATGAAAGCCCAATTTTTAGCCCAACTTTTAAGGGACTTTTATGTCATTTGATTAAAGCAAATTTAGCAATTAAAAATAACCAAAAATGAGGAATAAAGGAGGGAGTATACCCGGCTATTAGAGAAAGAAAAAGAAGAGACCACATGTTGATTTATTTGGTCAAAAGTTGTTAACCGGCTACACTTAGGTGTTACTAAATTATTTGTCCATCTTATTTCTCCAAAATTACAAGTAAAGGAAAAGATAAGAGAGTGAAGAGTTGGGAGATTAAGTATAGATATACATATGGTATATCTATACATCTTTACTAATAATAAAAACTACCATCTCATTTGTTAGTAAAACTTTACTTCATCACTCTTTCATTCATCTCTAAATTTGCTAAATAAAAGAAATATAGAGAGAGAGAATAGGGCATTTTCATCAGTCACAAGGAGGTAAAGGGAGAGAGAATTTAATCTTCATACACCCTAGATTCATCAACTACTTTAGAAGATCTAGGAAGGATAGCCATTAAATTAAGGTAAAAACACTAGATCTTAAGCTTTTGTTTTCATTTCTTTTGATGGTTTAATGAAATAGAGAGTTGATGTTTTTGAACTTCAAAATTTTAAATCTACATGTTTCCTAGTGTTTCATGTATGGATCTAACCATTTTGAGTGTTAGAATGTTAATCAAAATCAAAGAAATGAAAACTATATTTTTAAAAGTTAGAAAACCCTAACTTTAGTATGCTTTGAAAAGCTACCATTTGAAATCTACAAATTCTTTTTGCAATCCGTCAAAGAGGGTTGCTAAATATGTAAGTTAGCTTTCAAACCCAAGTGGTAGAACTCAAATATGATGATTTTACAAGCCATAGTGACTTTTTTAAGCAAAACTGTCTAGGAAAAGAAAAAGGGAGAAAATACACTATTTTTTGGCAGTCCATTGCAGGGGTAATTTCGTTCGATTTTTCTACTCTAAAAATTCTAAAAATATTTGGGATGATAATATAATGAGTTAACTGAGTGATGTAAAAAGATGGAGACTTTTGAATGTGTAGAATGAAAGTTATGAATTTTATGAAAAATGACTACTTAAAAAGTAAAAGGGAACAACTCTTAGTGTGTAACTCCAAAAATTGTGAAATTGTTACTGGAAGTACATATACAAAACAGGAGCATCCCCTGAAAGTTTCGGAATTTTTGGACAATAATGCAATTCATGAAAATAGTTGCAAGATCCGACAGTTTTAGCCATTTTAAGTATAATAAATGAAACTGAAAAATTCCAGAAAAATTATATGTTCATAAGGGTAATATTAACTGATTTTTCCAAGAAAATTAGAATTTTGGGAGTTGATTTGGTATTTTTCATGTAAATGATTGAGTTATGAATAAATGAATAAAATAAGTAATGTGATATCATAAATGGTAAAAATGTAATTTTATGGCTTAAGGACCCTAAACATGATAGGTGCAGATTTATGGAGGGTATTTTGATAATTTTTGATAAGATGTTATATTTATAGCATTTTATGACTATTAAATAAATGAATTAGTAAATGATAAACAATTAGAATAAATTATTTATTAGTTTAATAAATGATTAAAATATTATTAAGAGCTTAATAATATTATTTTAATATATTATTAAGTAATTAATAATATTTAGATTAAAATATTATTAAATAATTAATAATATTAGATTAAAGCTAAATTAAGATATTATTAAATGATTAATAATATTAGATAATGATTTAAAATATTGATAATGATTTAAAATGTTGTTAAATGATTAATAATATTATTAATTGATCAAAATATCATTAAATAGTGAATAATATTATTAATTGATTAATAATATTAGTAAGTGATTAAAATATTATTAAATGGTTAATAATATTAGAAAGTGAATAAAATATTATTAAAGAATTAATAATATTAGACAAGAGTTTAATACAATGATTATATGATAATAATATTATCAAGAGATGATAATATTCCTAATGAGTAAGGTATTATTGAATGTTTGATTACATGATTATATGTTAGATAATTTATTATAAGAATAATGATGTTATGATGTATAATATGATATATTGATTGAAAGAGCATTCTTATTAATGATAGGTCTCTCATAATAAATTAAATTAGATTGCGTAGCAGTAATCGACGGTACAAGCAAGTTTCCTAACTCAAACTCGAGTTATTATATTTCAAGCATGCTAGTGGTTTAATTATTTATAATTATTCCACATCTTTGATTATTGATTCGCACTTAGTTCAAGTTGTATATATTCATCAGGTATGAAAGGCTGATCACCTTTATTATCATAAGGTTCAGTTAAATTTGTTCATGGTCATTGTTGACCACTCCGTATTATTGATTCAGTCATTCAATCATTGAAATTGATTCATGTTCTTTCACAATTGTATTACATTGTTGAAAACTTGAAAGCTTATTCATTTTCAATCATGATATATCCTTCTTATATTTAAACTTGCTAGGCAAAGTAGTTGCTCACTCTTACTATATCATGATAACATTTTCATATTAAGACGAAGGTTCGAAGAAAGACAGAGACAATGATAAATTCCAAGAGTAGCTTATTATGCGTTAACTATTATGTTACCTTAAATAGATTGATTATGTAAACCTTTTTAATTGTTTAAGGTATGTAATGAGTTAAAGTTGTAGAACTAGGAGAAATGTTGTAGAATCATTTGAAATGAACAATATATGTTTATATATTCTGTGTTAGTTATAGAATGGGTAAGAAGATGTTGAACTGTGACGCACCAGATACGAGGTTTGAGGGACTCGAATTTGGGGGCGCTACAGATAGTACCGTGATGCACTATTGTTGGGTTTAAAGGTACTTGGATTTGGGGGCGTCATAAATTCAGTCATAATAATGTTTTATATGTTTGTCTTGGCTTCATAGAAAAGGACCATCAAAAGCAACCTCAGATTTTTCTTGATTGAATTTGGTATCCACACTTAATACTGCGGAGTTCAAAAAGCTTAAATTTTTTGAATTTGATATCCGCAGTTTAATATAACGAAGTTCGAAAAACTTAAAAAAATTTAATTTAGAGGGGTATTTTGGACAATTTTCTCGTCTGCAGAATTAAACTGCGGACATGAGATCAATTTTATCATTCGATGAACGATTGAGATTTGTTGTAAGGATAACATTATTCCTATAACGTACGTTAACATTGGATATGGATTAATGTCATATATATATATATATATATATATATATATATATATATATATATATATATATATATTGACCGAGGCAGAATACTTTTTCAATGGGGTCAAAATTACTACAAGGTGACAAATATTTAGTGAGGTTCTGGGGCAGCGTTGGGGTACGTATAAATAAATAAAACGTATATTGTGTTTAGTTGGTGAAAATGAAATAGAATTAGGTGGAAATAGAATGATTATTTCTTAATAATTTTTGCTCCATTTAGTTGGTCAGTAAGAATAGAATGTTCAATCCATTCTATTCCCATCAATTGATTCTTTTCTATAATAGTGGTTTTAGCATTTTAAATTGAAGTACATTTGTGACCATTCTCATTCCATTCCTTAGTTCATTCTATTTTATTGTCATTCCATTCCATCAGAGCTAGGGAATGGGAACCAAAGACAACAATAATCCCTCCCTTAAAAAATTAGAGATATATTTTGCTTTTTAGTCGTTTCAAAATTTAATATATATTTTTATTTTTAAATTATAAAATCACTTGAAATTCTTGTTGGATATGCTCCAAAATTCATTATTTTTTCATAGTCCCATATCGTATATTTTGGAAATATTTTTTGTGTATATTAGCACTTGTTGGCTTGGGTTTAGTAACTTGGTTGAGGAAATAAGAGTGGGCTCGCGCACATGAGGATGGCTAAGGAATTGGGCTAAGCCAAGCTTGGTTCTCGGACTTTCGGTCAAAAAACCTTAGTGCGTGTGTGCGCGCGATACGCCCGCGCAGGGGGGGTGCCAATTCGAGCAATTATGCTTTGCGGGTGCACCCAGGAGACCCACTGTTTTGCTGAATAACTCAAACGTAAACCTTATTTACTCCAAATCCTCTCTTGACCGTTGTCTTCTCTAGCGTGTTCTTCTTCTCCTATAAATACCAGTTTGCTTTACAGAGAAATTGTACCACGAAATCATCTGTTCTTCTCATACACAAAGATAATCTGAATATATAGTCCCTCTCCTCCTTATCTCTGTTAATATACTCTGTTCTGGGCAATCCACAAAGACAAGTCCATAGCCTTCTTCTGCGAGTACACGCAATCGAAGGCTTGCCGTTGAATCCTGGAGGGTGATCGCCATTTGAGCTCATTTGTACCAAAGGTTAGCAACCAGTGAGGGCGGAATCACTTTTAGGACAGTAGCTTTGCTACGCCTCGGCTCTTCTCGCTAAACAGCTAAGTTGTTCCAATTTTTCTGATTTCCTAGTCTTGTTAGTATTGCTCTGGTTGCTGTTATTGCTACTGCTAGTTCCAACAATCTAAAAGTGACTAGCTTATTAACAAGATGATGAAATCTGCCTTAGACTTGTCTAAAATTGAACGCTTTGATGGTACTAATTTTAAGCGATGGTCTGAAGACATACTGTTTTATTTGGAAACCATGAACTTAGAATATGTGTTGTATGTGGATGCTCCTGCTGTTACTGTTAATGATGTTACTCCTGCTGCTATTGAAATTGTTGAAAAGTCTGATTCTGATAAATCTGCAAAAAGAGATTATGTTAAGGATAATCGTACGTGTCGTCGATATTTGTTACACTATTTGTCCAATTCATTATTTAAGATATATTATCCGTATGAAAGTGCGAAGAAAATTTGGGAAGCTTTAAAATAAAAGTATGCTGTAGAAAATTCTGGACTTAAGAAATATGTTGCGGGAAAGTTTCTAGATTTTAAGATGCATGATGGAAAATCTGTTATAGATCAAGTTCATACGTATCAAACAATTGTGGGGGAAGTCATTGGGGAAGGAATGAAAATATGCAAGAATTTCCAAGTTGCTGTACTCATCGAAAATTACCACCCTCGTGGAAAGATTATAAGATGAACCTTAAACATGAAACTAAAGATTTCACTATGCAAGAATTAGTGGCACACATCCATATTGAAGAACAAAACAGGGCTAAAGAAAGGGGAGACATAGTTCCAACTCATACTGTCAAAGCTAATCTCGTAGAACAAAAGCCACAGTGGAAGAGCCAAAATTATCAGTCCAACAACTACAAAGGGAAAAATCAAAAATCAATGGGAAGAAAGGATAATAGGTTCAACAACTCCAATCAAATTCAAAAACCTTTTACTAAAGGTCCTTGCTTCGTATGTGGCAGACCTGGTCATATTGCTATGAAGTGTCACTTTCGCAAGGGGCAAGATAACAAAAATAGTAATTCTCAGCCTAAGCCCCAAGCAAACTTAGTTGAATCCGATGACATTATTGTTGTTGTTGTCTCGGAAGTAAATCTTGTTGATAACTTCACGAAATGGGTAGTAGATACCGGGGCCACTAGACACATTTGCGCGAATAGAGACGTAATCCTCAACTACGAAAATGTGACTAATGGAGAGAAGGTTTTTATGGGGGATTCTCGAGCCACCAACGTTGCGGGAAAAGGGAAAATCTTACTAAAATTAACTTCTGGAAATATAATTGCCCTACAAGATGTGCTTCATGTGCCCGATATTCATAGGAATCTTGTGTCCGGGTCTTTGTTGAACAAAGCTGACATTAAACTTGTGTTTGAGTCTGATAAACTTGTACTTACTCGTAATGGGGAATTTGTTGGGAAAGGTTTTTGTAATGGGGGTTTATTTGTACTTGATGCTTCTGCTGAATTGAATAATAAGAATGCTTCTTTTGCTTATATCGTTGAATCTTTGGATATTTGGCATGCTAGATTAGGACATGTGAATGTAGCTTCTATTAAAAAGTTGAAACAACTTGAACTTATACCTTATCTTGCAAAAATCGAGTTTAACAAATGCGAAATTTGTGTAGAAGCAAAACATGCTAAGAAACCTTTTAAAAGTGTTGAAAGACAAACTGAACTACTTGAGTTAATTTACAGTGATCTAGCTGATTTTAAAAATACTACGAGTAGAGGTGGTAAGAAATATTATATTTCATTTGTGGATGATATGTCTAGATATAGTCGAATTTATCTACTTTCCTCTAAAGATGAAGCGGAAGAAATGTTTATTAAATATAAAAAGCAGAAGTTGAAAAACAGTTAGAAAGAAAAATTAAAAGACTTAGATCTGATCGTGGAGGTGAATATGATTCAGGAAGTCTTAAAAAATTTTGTGAACTAAATGAAATAATACATGAAACTTCTCCTCCTTATTCTCCACAGTCCAATGGAGTTGCAGAAAGGAAAAATAGAACACTTAAAGATATGATGAATGCTATGCTAATTAGTTCAGGATTACCTTCTAACATGTGGGGAGAAGCTTGTCTTTTTGCAAATCATATTTTAAATAAAGTTCCACATAAAAAGTTAGACTCTACACCATATCATTTATGGAAAAAATATGCACCTAATTTGGGATATCTTAAAGTGTGGGGGTGTTTAGCTAAAGTAGCTATACCGGAATTTAAAAGGAATAAAATTGGACCTAAAACAATGGATTGCATTTTTATTGGGTATGCTTCTAATAGTGCTGCTTATAGATTTTTGATAATTATTAAAGATGCAACTAATAATTATCAAAATAATTCAATTTTGGAAACAAAGGATGCAGAATTTTTTGAAAATATATATCCAATAAAAATTAGAGATGAGGGCAATCCTTCTTCTAGTGAACCTCTTAAAAGGAAAGATAAAGAACCTGTACCTGTATCTACTAGAAGTAAAAGGCAACGTTTTGAGAAAACTTTTGGTCCAGATTTTATAACTGCTTTTATAACTGAAGATGACCCTAAAACTTATGAAGAAGCAATGAAATCTATTGATGCAAATTTTTGGAAGGATGCTATTAATAGTGAACTAGAATCAATTATGTCTAACCATACATGGGAACTAGTTAATTTGCCTAGAGGATGTAAACCTATTGGATGTAAATGAGTGTTTAAAAAGAAGTTAAAAGCTGATGGGTCTATTGATAAATTTAAGGCAAGACTTGTAGCAAAAGGGTTTACTCAAAAGGAAGGTTTTTATTATTTTGATACTTACTCACCAGTGACTAAATTAGCAACTATAAGAATTTTAATTGCTTTGGCTACTATTCATAAATTGATAATCCACCAAATGGACGTTAAAACTGCATTTTTGAATGGAGAGTTAAATGAAGAAATATATATGTGTCAACCTGAAGGTTTTGTTGTTCCAGGTGAAGAACATAAAGTGTGTAGACTTGTAAAATCTTTATATGGTTTGAAACAAGCGCCACAACAATGGAATGACAAATTTAATAGAACTCTCTTGTCTAATAATTTTGTGACAAATGAATCTGATAGTTGTGTCTATAGTAGATTCAATGGAAATTGTGGTGTGATTATTTGTTTATATGTGGATGACTTGCTAATATTTGGTACTGATGAGAAAGTTGTGAAAACTACTAAAGAATTTTTATCTTCTAAATTTGATATGAAAGATTTAGGAGAAGCAGATTTGATTCTTGGCATGAAAATAAATAAACATGCAAATGGTTTAGTTTTATCACAGTCTCATTATGTGGAAAATATTCTTAAGAAATTTGATTTCTTTAATGAAGAGCCATTAGGAACCCCTTATGACTCTAGTGTGTATTTAAAGAAAAATAAAGGGAATGGTATTGCACAAGTTGAATATGCTAGAATCATTGGTAGTGTAATGTATTTAATGAACTGTACTCGACCTGATATTGCATATGCCATTAGTAGAGTTAGCAGATATACACATAATCCTTCACAAGAACATTGAAATTCATTGTCACGACTAATGAGGTATTTAAAAGGAACAGTTAATGTAGGTATACATTTTACTGGTCATCCTAGTGTTTTAGAAGGATATTGTGATGCTAATTGGGTGTCTGATAATGATGAAACAAACTCCACTAGTGGTTCTGTGTTTACTTTTGGTGGAGGAGCTGTTTCTTGGAAATTTGCTGAACAAACTTGTACTGCTAGATCTACTATGGAATCTGAATTTATTGCTTTAGAATTGGCAGGTACAGAAGCAGAATGGATAAGGAATTTATTAGTTGATATACCATTGTGGTATAAGTCAATTCCTTCTATTTCTCTGCATTGTGATTCTCAAGCAGCTATTAGCAGGGCAATGAACCATATTTATAATGGAAAACAGAGACACATTCGCTTGAGGCACAATATTGTACGAGGACTGATCAGTAATGGGGTCATTTCCATGGAATTTGCAAGGTTTGAAAAGAACCTAGCGGATCCGCTTACTAAGGGATTGAATAAAAAGGTAGTCCAAGAAGCATCCAGAGGGATGGAATTATTGCCATTATTTTGAGTAAATAATATATGATGGAAACCCAACCCATGTGATTGGAGATCCCATGAATTGGGTTCAATGGGTAATAACAAGTCATGTAATTATTTAATTATAGCACTACAATTATTTATATCCCTTCTTGTGTGCATGTGGTGCTTACTGACAAATTGTGAAAGGATGAATCGTTTAGATTCTTAATGAAACTCATAGCCCCTAAAGGGTGGTGTATGTCAGTATACACTTGATGGGTTCACCTATATAATGGTGGAAGGTAGGCCGCTTCCTATGAGAGTCCTTGGCAAACTCTCTAAAGCCTTTATGAAAATCTGGGATATGGCGCATGACCTAGAACGCGCCCAACCGCGGACTTGTGTGGATTCAGGTTTTTAGATATGTGTGCAAGTTCAATTGGTTGTATCACAGATAATAGGTTCAAGAATTTAATTCACCTATAATCTACAGTCATGAGCTTGTTCCACTAAGTGTCGATTCAAACCCACAAGGTATCGACGTTATGTATCTAAAATCCATTGCCCTTATCATTTCTTTTTACTTCTTCTCTCTTTGATAATTTTGGATCATGTGGGGGATTGTTGGATATGCTCCAAAATTCATTGTTTTTTCATAGTCCCATATCGTATATTTTGGAAACATTTTTTGTGTATATTAGCACTTGTTGGCTTGGGTTTAGTAACTTGGTTGAGGAAATAAGAGTGGGCTCGCGCACATGAGGACGGCTAAGGAATTGGGCTAAGCCAAGCTTGGTTCTCGGACTTTCAGTCAGAAAACCTTAGTGCTTGTGTGCGCGCGATACGCCCGCGCAGAGGGGGTGCCAATCCGAGCAATTATGCCTTGCGGGTGCACCCAGGAGACCCACTGTTTTGCTGAATTTCCTTTTATACCAACCCTAATTAACCTAGCCGTTTCTGTGTTTATTATTTCATTGGCATTTTTATTTCCCCAAACGTTCACTGCCTTGAACGCTATTTATTTCTCAAACGTAAACCTTATTTACTCCAAATCCTCTCTTGACCGTTGTCTTCTCTAGCGTGTTCTTCTTCTCCTATAAATACCAGTTTGCTTTACAGAGAAATTGTACCACGAAATCATCTGTTCTTCTCATACACAAAGATAATCTGAATATACAGTCCCTCTCCTCCTTATCTCTGTTAATATACTCTGTTCTGGGCAATCCACAAAGACAAGTCCATAGCCTTCTTCTGCGAGTACACGCAATCGAAGGCTTGCCGTTGAATCCTGGAGGGTGATCGCCATTTGAGCTCATTTGTACCAAAGGTTAGCAACCAGTGAGGGCGGAATCACTTTTAGGACAGTAGCTTTGCTACGCCTCGGCTCTTCTCGCTAAACAGCTAAGTTGTTCCAATTTTTCTGATTTCCTAGTCTTGTTAGTATTGCTCTGGTTGCTGTTATTGCTACTGCTAGTTCCAACAATTCTTTATAAAATTAGAGATATATTTTATTTTTTAGTCGTTTCAAAATTTAATATATATTTCTATTTTTAAATTATAAAATCACTTGAAATTCTTTATATGACATCATTTACAAACCTTATGGTGTAGATTAGGGGTGTAAACGGTATTAAACGGATACGAATATAGGTATATTCGTATCCGTATCCGAAAAACCAATTCGCTATCCGTATCCGTATCCGGTATCCGGCGGATTTTAAAAATATTATCCGTATCCGGTATTCGGAAAAATATTCGAATACGGATAATATCCGTTACCGTTTATTTTATCCGAATAAACAAATTATTCGGAAATCCGAATATCCGAATTCGTTTATCAGTAACCTAATATAAAATTCATTCAAAGTATTTACGAAAAAAAATAAATTAAAGTTTAAATCATACATATTAATTAAACACAATTTAATATTTAAATCATACATATTAATTAAACATACTAATCATAAGGGGAGGAAAATGTCAAACACGTCATCATCATAAAAATTACAAGATTATAAGTGCAGAGATTTATATATATGTATGTTGGGTTAATCAATTTCTGCCTCCGTTACATTCTGCCTTGCAAAACTCTCGAAGATGGCAGCTTTGGCTGGAGTTGGTATAGGCAAAAAGCTTTGCTCCACATCCATGAAAATCTGGGAAGAGTGATCTGCCTCACTGCTTGAAAACTCCGCATGACTAAGGACTGAAATGGTAGAACTAGAAAACCCAATCATCTCACTAGCTTTTGCCTTTTCGGTGTTTCTCTGCAGGAACAGTATGGAAGTCAATTTAAAAAATTCTTTCTCCAGAAGTTACAAAAGCAGGTTTAATGTAAACTCAAGCAGCAGTAGAAAAAAATCAACATGTAACAAACTGTAACATTACTAATATATGGCTAAATCCTCAATAAGTATATAATGGGGTTTAAGTGTCCACTAACCATTTAGTGAGTAATATAATTTGTAGCCATAAAACTAGATTTTATACCAAAAGCTCTATAATTCCAAAGGTTTGTACAAAATCTTAGGTAAATCTAGCCAGACACTCTGGTGCATATATATATAAGTAATATTAAGCTACTGCATTAGAAAAACTTACAAATGTTAAGCTCATGATCCTCACTATCTCCAATGGTAGCACCAACTTCAATTGTGGATTCTCCAGCTGTATATATATAGTAAACATAAATAAAATTAGTACAAGTATTGAACAATTTAGAAAAATGTTAAATTATTCATACTTACATTTACCCATTTCAACTTCCGGTAACCAATCTTTGACGCACATTAGAGTTTCCACCGTTCCCAAATTTAATGATGCACGAATGTCGGTGATAAGTCTACGTGTGTGGCTAAAAGATGACTCCGAAGCAACGGAAGAAGAAGGAATATCAAGAATATCCCGAGCCATCTTTGCAATTGTTGGAAACTTAGGTCCATAATGTTTCCACCAATGCAAAATATTAAAATCTAGTGGGTTGTCATCATCCAAAGGGTGCAAAGTCTCTTCAAGATATTCCTCCAACTCACTTTTTTTCATAACATTAGATGCACAATCTTTTGCTACAAACTTCTTAAATGAGAAAATTCCACTTGGATTACTTTTTGACTTTGATAAATTATCTTCATGTCTTATGGATGAAATACTAGTGTCACCCCTTGCTTCAAATCCACTAGTATCATTATATTCGGTAAATAACTCAAGCAAAAATTTTTGAACTTTGTTTACATATATTTCGGCATAATCACCATGTATTTCCCTACAAGCCCACTAAACAATTTTCATCTTATAACGAGGATCAAGAATTACCGCAATCGTAAGAAGCAAGTTAGATTCCTCCCAATACTTATCAAATTTTGTTTGCATCTCAATGGCCATTGTAGAAATATAATAAATATGACTCAAACAATCACAAACGTTCTTTCCCCTTTCCCATGCTTCTGAAGAAGGCAAAAACTTTTAACCACTATCTAAATCGGCTAAACGCTCAATTGCATCCCGAAGCTCCAAAGCATTCACAAGCATATCAAAGGTAGAATTCCATCTAGTTTCCACATCGAATGAAATACGCCTTTTAGAATTGAATCTTGTTTGGGTCAAAGCAAGAGCAAATTTTTCATCTCTAGCAGGTGAACTATCAATATATTTGACAGTTTTTCGAATATCCTCAATTAAACCATGAACTATCTTCAAACCTTGTTTAACAATCAAATTTATAATATGAGGACAACATCGAAGATGAAACATGTCACCATTATGCAACAAAGCTTTCTTACCATTCAACCATGTTTTGACACCTTCTAACATTCCGAAATTATTTGAAGCATTGTCAACAACAACACTAGATAACTTTCTATCAATATTCCACTCAAGAATTTGATGTTTTAACCACTCACTTAAATTCACACCATGATGTGGATATTCAATAACATGAAAAGCAATTATTTTTTTATGTAATTGCCATGCATCATCAATGTAATGACAAGTCACACAAAAATAACCCCGATTTTGAATGTTTGGTTTCCATCCATCGGTCGTTAAACTAACTCTAGATGATAAACTCTCAATTTCTGTATAAATTTTAGCCCTCTCTTCTTCAAACACATCACCCAAATCTTTTTTCACGGTGTTTCGTGAACGAAATTTATAAGTTGGCATAACATATGAAATCCAAAGATGAAAGTAGCTATGCTCAGCCATAAAAAAAGAATAATCATGTTTTGCAACCATTTTCGCATACAAAGATCTTTCAACTAATGGGTCATATTTATATGTAGTTACCTTCGGAATAGGGTTGTCTTTGGTGACACACTTCCCAAGAAATTGTTGCAAAGGGTCAACACGTTGTCTTTTTGCAAGAGCACAATTTTTTTGATGATTTTTCAAATGAGTTGTGCCTTTATTGCTTGCCCCGTCAAAATTTCTTTTACAATGTTTGCAAGTAGCAACAACATTGTTACCCGTTCCAACCCTATCAAAATCTGCCCAAACAGTTGATGTCAAAACTCTTGTCTTACGACCACTCGCTGTTGGGGCTGTCTCTTCACCAATCGGAGTAGATGTATCATTAGGGACATTAGTTGTAGCATTAGTAGAAGAAGCTAAACTATCAACTTGTGCAATTGAGGCAGCACTGCTACTACCTACTTGTTGAGACATTTTTCAACCTGCAATTAATTAACCTCCATATATCAATCATAGAAAAAAAGAAGAGATCCAGTAAATATAAACAGCAAAAGAAAATATACATGTAAAACTATTAAAGTTTAATTAGTGATTAAAGTTTAATACATGTAAAATTAATAAAAATAATACATGTAAAAATATTAATTAGTGATTAAGTTTAATTAATCATTAAAGTAGAAAACTTCAATCGAAAATACTAATTAATAAAGGTAGAAAACTTTATTAATACATGTAGAAAACTTCCAAAGCAACCACAAATATGACGTTTTCTACTTTAATAATTAAGTTTGAGAAAATACTCACTTCCAAAGCAGACAAACACCATTGTAGATAAATATTAATTACAGATCTGATTGTGGGAAAGTAGTAATTTAAGGAAATTTTAAGTGGCGGCTAGTTCTACAAAAAAAAAATACTACAGATCTAAATATTTACAGATCTAACTGGAAACACCACAACATTTATCTAAATACTTACAGATCTAACTGGAAATAAGCAGATCTAACCGTTCGTTGCCTTCTTCGTGTGTATTACTGTGACGCCCCCAAAATAGGTATACAACACCCATTCTGAGTCGCCAAAATACATGGTACAGAAACAACTACATCTTTATTATTACAACACAAGAACTGTGAGTTTAAATACAAATATTGTCATTTAGACAATATCCACACTCAAATAAGCCCTCATTACAATTATTGATACATTATTTCACAAAAATAGTGAGGACTACTAAAGTAACTTCTAGAACCATCATTCCATACCCCGACTAGTACTCGCTACATTCTCGCCTCCTGAGAAAAATGGAACAAAAAGGAAAAGGGTGAGCTCAACTAGCCCAGTAAAGAACATTATGACTAAGATAATACAGAACAAATTATCGTTAGTCTTCAACAGGGAAAAATCTAATAGAATACAATAGACAACAAGTTTTAAATCAATAACTGCAGCGGAAACAGCAAACCATTAGAAGAGTCAAGTAGAGAATGAGTTCTACTATCTTCTAAGATTTAAAAGTCCATCATCAATATTTTATCCCTGTAACAACAATCAATAACCATCTTTAATCAAATATTCATCTTTGCACTACAGGCCAAAGATATTCATTTGTATCACCAGTCGGTCATATTCATCTCAACACCTGTTCATCTTTGCACTACGGGCCAAAGATATTCATCAGTGAATCATTCATCTTCGCACTACGGCCAAAGATATTCAGTAATATCATCATTTAGGACTGAGGATGATGAAAAATATCTTAAAGAAAACGAATCCAGTGAAACAAAATAACAATATTAAGGATTCGTATTTCGATTTATTCATGTCCAAAAATACCTTATAATTATTCATAGTGAAGTAGAATTCAAGAATGATCAAAACATGGATACAATCAAAGCTAGTACCCAGAATAGATATTTTGGGCGAAAAGAAGAAATTTTATTTTTCGGTGAATAGTAACTCGTGAATAGTAACTCGTGAATAGTAACTCATGAATAGTAACCCCGACGTGAAAAGTTCCAAATTTGATAAAAATTTCCAACCAATATTTCGGCATAATGATATTGAAGAAATAATATCATTTTTGAATAAAATAACATCCCTTACCTCGTACAGACAGTACTTCTGGTCGGAATACCGGTATAAGGCTGAAAGACACTTGCTCTGATGAATAGAAACTCTCAAAGTATCTAAATACTCACAAAATACACTCAATAATCTAGAGAGAGAAAGAGAGAAAACTTGTTTCTGGTGTGATTTTCAATTCTAACTTAGCCCTCTATTTATAGGAAAATGTTAGCACGCCGAAGCAGACTTAACCTGCAACCTGATGGCTTTACCTGCTACTATTCCCACCCACCACATTTGAATAAAAATCTCAGCACATTTCTTCACCAACCAAGAGTGGGGCCCACCAATTCTAGAATTTTCTACCAAAATGATTAACTCCGAAAATTCAATAATTTCTGAACCAGTCATCTCGTAAAATTCATAATAAATCATACGTTTGTTTTTAACGGTTCAAAATTTGTGGACATATACTCAACTTATATATGTATAACATATCCAAAAATTACCACGATCCAACGGTCGGATTAAAAATTATAACTCCCGCAAAATATCTCAAAAACCCTGATTTTTAATACCTCCATTCCGACAAAAATACTGATAAAAACCTCAACATTAACTCCTTCATTTTTAACCACAAAAATATATCCCTCATTTATATCCACAAAAATAAATATTTCCTTATCATATGAATCAATAATTAATTATTTACAAATAATATTACAGAATCACATTTATGACAACCAGGCCGTTCCCAGGAAAGAGGGGGCTTTCCAATAAGGATTTCTCCTTACTAGCGCGCAATTAGATGACCAAACCTCTCCTTAGACAGAACTTTCTAGACATTGCCAATAATGTTATCTAATAATATTATTCAAATAATATGAATTATTGATCTGATAAATGAAAATACTGTGCAGCAATAATTATTGAAACAACAATAATATAAAATATCAATGCAGCAATTATTGAACCAATAAAATAAAATATTGAACAGTAATCACTGTAACAATTATTGAGTAGTGCCTTCTTACGTACGAATCAATAATTCAACTATACTGTGCAATCCGTGTGCTACTATGCAACCACGCGTTATTACTGTATTTTTAACCACCGGGTATTTAAACAGTATTAACGGTAACAACTACGCCGTTATTAATAAAAAACATATACTTGTCGTTTTCTTCATCCAATCGCTTTCCGTTATGGGGCCCACAAAAGACTGCGCCGTCGTACGAATATTCCCCGACAGGAAGAATATTCCACGACCAAACGAATATTCCCCGACAACAATGAATATTTTATAACCACTTGCGCATTTTACCCATAACTAACCTCATTAATCAATTTAACACTTACTATTTCAAAATAATAAATAGAGGGAATTTAAATTTCATTTATTAATAATTTGGGGTCTTACAATTACCCCTTTCCTGATCTAAACGGAAATTTGCTGATCCATTCAAGGAGTGATGCTTACGATCTATTATGAAGTCCTAATTTTGGAAGAAGACTAGTGAGATCAAATTTATATTTTTAAGGGTCTGACTAATTGACATTGTATATCTTAAATTAAGACCTGTTTCATAACCAAGTATAAAAAGTAAAAACTCCATGTATTTAATTTGTCTCCTCCTTCTTATTTGTATAAAAAGAATTTTTAATTAATTTGTCTTTTATAAATTAATTTATTTTTAAAAATTTTTAAAAATTAATATAATTTATAAAAAAAATGTCACAATAAATTTGACTTTTTAAATAATGAATAATTAATTATGTTATTAAATAAATTCATGTGCAATTTTAATTTTAAAAATGAAGGAACATAAAATAAATAGTGTGTATTGTTGTGATATTTATTAATTCAGACCTAACATATTTTAATAATAAAATTATATTGTTCATTGCTCCTGCCTCTCGACTGTTGATCTGAGAATTCTAAATTATAGTTTTAATTTAGAACTTTGTCAAATTTAATTAAAGTATAGTTCATTAATGAATGAATGCTCTACTTATTGATGTTTAGATATCCATTAATAAGTAGATGTTTCTTTTATGTTTGTTAAGTAATACTGGATTATGGATGAATATTTATAATTTATATATGTAAGTTATTAAATAATGAATATAAGTTATTAATTTATATGTGTGTGTGTATATATATATATATATATATATATATATATATATATATATATATATATTAAATTATTAACAACTTATATAGGTAAATTATTAATTAATAATTTACATTAATTAAGTTATTAATTAATGTAAATTATTAATTAATAATTTACCTATATAAGTTGTTAATAATTTAATATATATATATATATATATATATATATATATATATATATATATATATAAGTTATTCGGATACGGATTCCGAATATCGAATTCCGGATATCCGTATCCGCCGGATATATTTACGGACGGATGTTAATCGAATACGAATAAGCCTATATCCGTATTCGTATCCGTTTATTTACGGATACCTTTAAACCGAATACAGATATATCCGTTTTTTTTCAAATGCGAATAATATCCACTTTTTTCTGAATACGGATGCGGACGAATACGAATTTTCCGGTTACCATTTACAGTCCTAGTGTAGATTAAGTATAATCGTGTCACTACTACCTTTTTTTTTTGGAAAACACCAGTAGTGCTACAATTTTAGAAAATATTAGGAATATGTTTGGGTAAGTAAAATTTTATTTTAAATTATTGTTTTAAAAATGTATATTTAATTTTAAAAGTAAGAGTACATTTAATAACAATAAAATCTAATCAATAGTAACATTATATATACACCCTCCCTCTTGATTCTTATTAGGCTTTTATTAATCACAAATTTGTTCATAAATACTTGATTTTCTTAATTTTTTAAAGATATAATATAAATTAAATTATTATTTAGTTTAAGAAAATTAGAGGAAGATGGAAAACATGACAGAGAAAAGAGAGAAATTTATCTTATGGAGGGAGTATATATTAATTAATGTTACATGTCTCAGTGAAACTTAATGGTTTTTGCGGAATTGGTTTTGTTATTCGAGATGAACATGGGTCTGTTTTAGGAGCTGGAGTAGACAGATTCGTAGGTAATTTACAGGTTGCATGTGCTGAAGCAATTGTTATTTGTCAAGCTATTAAATTTGCTATTGAGATATATCTCTTTAACACGTCTATATAAGGAGATTGTTGAGGAATCAGATTTGGATACAGTCTTGGAAGCATGTCTTCTGCTTTGTTGGCGATTTTAAAATGTGATTTTCAATTTCGTGCCGAGAGCAAGCCAAGTAGCTCGTGAACTAACAGCTTTAGCTCAGTCAGATAATATACTTTTTCCTACATATTGGATTAATGATTGCCATCAAAGCCGTTAATTGTAAAAGAATCTGCAGATGATTAAAAGTTTTTGTCCTGGATGAGAACGTTTATTTCAACAAAAAAAAAATATGTGGTATCCAAGCTTATGTACTGTAATTCCTTTAAATATTCGAAAACACAAGAAGCAATTTTCAAGATGAAAATTAACCTTGTATTACAGTTATGGTACTATTTCCCAAGCGGCCAAGCTTATGTTAAATACTCAAAACTCAGTTTTCAAGAAGAAAAGTCATATAAATGTAATTCCCTTCATCATCCCTACTCATCACTAGCCATTTTGGCAATGGTAATCGAGGTACAAAATATTAAAACCAAGGTATCCGATAGGCTTTGCGGCTTATCGGACAAAATTCTTTGCCATATCCTCTGCTTTCTTTCTTCAAAATATACTGTTGGTACTAGCATCATATCAACCAGGTGAAGGTACTTGTGGACTTCTGCACCAGTTCTTGATTTCGATGATTCATTACAATTATATAATGATACTGCTAATGATAATCAAGAAGGCAACTTGGGCTTTATAAATTTTGTGCATAGAGGAGTACTGGTTCATTCACATACATCTTCTATTCAAAAATCTAATCTCAAATGCAGCAAACTCCATCTTTTCGACATAAATGGATTTATTTCAGCCGTATTAAAGCATGGGGTTTAAAAGGTTGATCTGTGCACCAAGAACGAGAAAATTTCCGAGCTAAAGTTAGATCATTTTGTTTTTGGAAATTTTGTTGAGTTAAAAATTGGGAGAAATTTTGTCCTGGGTTTTCCTTCATCGCTTCTTTTTTCTAGTCTCAAGGTACTTCATCATGACTCAGTTGAATTCCCGGTTAATAGTTTAACCAATAACCTATTTCAAAACTGCCTTGTACTATAAGGTTTGAATATAGAGAAATGTGGATTACTAAATATAGGAGTTCTTCGTATTTCTGCACCCGAAATTAAGTACCTGTCAATTATATGCTCATTGGATATATAAAGATAATGATTACAATACCGAATTTTGCGAGTATTTCATTGTTATCCCTGACGTACATTGATTATTTGGCAAATGGCTATTCATTAAAGAATCGTCGATCTTTAAAAATAGCAAATATTGATGTTAGATTCGGGAGGCATGAAATGGAATATTTTCCGGAGTGTAGAATAGATCTTGTTGAAGGAATTTAAATGTCAATTGCATTAACCTGTCTGGTTATTTTTGAAAGAAACTTTTATCAATTTATTACTCTTTGCTCTTCATTTTATGGGCTTAATTTTTGACAGATATCATTAAATTTTTTTCGTAAAGATTTTAGAATTTCCATCATTGAGATTAAGCTTTCCATAATTTGATTGCGGTGAGGCTGGATTGCACCAAATACACTAGAAAATTACGGAGTAGACTGCTCGAGTGTTCTCCCAAGTAATTTGAAAGTTCTTGTACTAGATGAGTAAGGGCACTATGCTGTGTTCATGTGATGTTTCTGTTCTTCAGTTTGATTAATAGCAAATCATTTCCTCAAAATATAATTATTAGTGTAAAGTACTAAAGTCGTACCTTTTAAGGTATAATTTGTAGTTCAAAACTGACCTAAAATGTGTCATTTTACACTAATTATACCTCAATAGTTGTTTGCTATAAGCCTATATTGTAAAGTGAGTACTCTCTCTATAAGTCGTTTTAGAGAAATATTTTTGTTCCTAAATATAAGTCGTTTGAGAATTTTAAGTAAGTATTAATTGCTTAATTTCCAATATTACCCCAAGTAATAAATATAACGTTGGTTCTCTCACTACTTTTTACCTAATAAATATCACTCTTTTTTTTCAATATAAGGGCAATATAGACAATTGATAGTATATTTAATGTTTTACAATCATTTTCTTAATATTTGTGCACAACTTAAAAACGACCTACATTAAGGAACGGAGGGAGTACTATATTTCCATAAAGTGACAAATTTGGGGTACAATTTTGCCCTTTAGTCACATAATTATGTAGAAAATACATGCTTCATGTGTTTTAATTAGTAGTTTTATTCGATCTGTGCTTGACTTGATTGTTTTGTCTCTATGAATTAGGGTTCGCGTGGAGCTTAAAGGAGTTCGAGTGGATTTCTCGTGCCTGAGTGCTCAAGGAAATTGATATACGCCAAATTTAATGGGGAACCAGAGGTGCCAAATTTATTGGGGAACCAGAGGTGCTGGATCTTTGGTGGTATTGATCATTATAAATGCAAGACATTTGAGCAACATTTATGATAAGGATAATGATACTAATTAATTACAATTGTCTTTATGGTAAGAATAATGATAATAATTAAATACGTACAATTGTTTTTCATATGAGATTATTTTTGTAATCAGACTCTTTAGGGCTAGCCTATGAGTTCTGTATAAATAGATTGTGAGAGCATATAATTAATTCAAGATTGAGAAAACAACCAAAAAATAGGATTAAATAAACTAAAAAGTAAAGCAACAATTATTCACATATGCACACCAAAATTTATACTTGGTTCGGTTTTTTTGTCCTCTACTCTACGAGCTTACACCCAAGGTCATGTATCAATTGATACCTAGCAGTTTCCTTTAATATTAATAAAACAATTATAATTATATCAACTCCTTATACAATAAAATTCAGAAAACTTCTTGAGCACACAGTTTCTTTGAAGAAACCTCATCCATTGAGCACCTCTACTCTCTTAAGTACCACTACTCCCTTGGACACCTATGCCTTCTTGAACTCTCCTTGTACAATATTAAAGGAAACTTATTACTTCACTCCGAAGCCCCTTTTACAAGATATTAAATTTTGGAATAAAAGGGATTACAATTGAACACTATAGATATCTAGCAAGAACAATAAAATTAAGAACAAGGTAATAAGAATTTGCTAGAAATTTTTCTCTGAGTATATCAATTGTTGTATAGATGATAGAGTTCTCGATGTTAGCAACATAGCCATGTATATATATATAGAACAGTGATGTCCAACGGCTAATAAAAAATATGATTGTTGAAGTAAATCAAATCCTTGAATGATATGCGAAGATTTTATCGGTTTTGATATCAGTAACAAAAAATAACCACATGGATAAAATCTTTGAGATTATAAAATCTATTTTGAGAAACAACAGAAAGCAAAATACATTTGAAAACAAATTTGTTATTAACAAAATATTTGAAAGAAACCTGATCATCATATTTTTTGGAACGGACTTTAATTTGGTTGCTCCATAATAAGAGTTCTATTATGATAAGATTACTAGCTGGCGAGAGAAGTTTTAAACCATTAAATCTTTTTGGAAATAAGGACTGTTTTAAAAGATTTCTAGCAAAGATAAAAATGTCTTGTAATTAATTGTTAATGCTAGAAAAGCTTACACTGATTTTCCAAAAGACCTAATCCAGTAGAATTTTTGTGTCTTCAAAACTTCTAGTCGAGTCTCCCACAATTTCAACAATATTTCAGCAACTTTATAATAATAATCTTTTAGAATTTTTTAGTTCAATCTCTAAATGTATAACAACGTACAACATACTATCATTAAAACTAAAAACACATAAATCAACAAAGGTTAGTCCCTTCTCTCTTTCATAGAAGGTGGTTTGTCTTTTTTCCTCCAATTGATTAATCTTAGTGGTTTATAAGGTAATTGTTTTATGGATATGCATTAGTTGCTTGATAGGTATAATTGCAGTAGTTAAATCAGCCTTATTTTTTCTTTATTTTTTGTGGTCAATCTGGTTAAGGTATTTATATGTATATATGTGTTTGTATATATATATATATATATATATATATATATATATATATATATATATATATATATATATATATATATGCATGTGTAAAGTAATTATAAAATGAAAATGATTTTTCACTGTTTTGGGATTGATTTTGAGTTGGGCATTCATTATATGCAAAATAAAGTACTTATATGTGAAATCTGAGTATGGTATATTTTTCAGGAGATTTTTTTTCAGTTTAACTGCAGCTTTGTATTGATTAGAATTGTAAGTTTGGTTTATTTTATGATCCATTAGTGTTTCTTTTTTGAGTAGGTGAAATAATATGTCAGTGTTGAGTATGACATGAATCTTTATTGAATTTGAATTTAGGTATTACTTAGAATCTGTTTTGGTTTAGGAAAGTTATCTTTTCTAACTATACTCAATTTAGTATTTCTAATCTTATTTGGTTATTGATTTTCCTATGACCTATAAATATTAGTGCTAGGATTTTGGAGAATAGATATTCAGAAACATTCTAAGAATTCTCATAGTTCTCTCTCTTTATCTTGTACTCTTCAGATATTTATTTATTGGATTTCTTCTACCTTCTCCACGGTTTTTTCCCGATTTGGGTTTTCACGTAAAACCTTGTATTATTGTCTTTATCTTTCTGCGTTGATTTATTGTGTTTGTCATAGTTTGTCATAACAAACTGGTATTAAAACTTGGTTATTATCGACCCATACTATGGCGTTGAGTTCGACTTCATCAACGAAATTTGATATTGACAAATTCGATGGGAATATTAGTTTCAGTCTTTGGCAGGTTCGGATGAAATTTTGTTCTTACTTAGCAAGGCTTGAAAAAAGCTATTGTAGGGAAGCCAATGAAGTATATAGATATATCTGATACGGATTGGGAGAAGAAGAAAGCTAGCGAGATGTCTGAGTTAGAATGGAAAACTATGGATGATAAAGCACTTACGGCAATTCAGTTGTGCCTTTCGAATGATGTGTTGCAGGAGGTGTTAGCAGAAACTACAGCTACTGATTTGTGGAAGAAATTAGAGTCTCTTTATTTGACAAAGTCCCTCACTAAAAGATTGAGACTTAAATAGTGTCTTTACACCTTGTATATGTCAGAAGGTACTCAAATCAAATCTCATATCACTGAGTTTAATTCAATTGTAACTAAGTTACAAATATTGATGTTAAGATTGATGATGAAGATCAAGCCCTATTGTTGTTAGTCTCATTACCTCCTTCCTATAAGCACTTTAGAGACACTATGATCTATTGTAGAGACACTATCTCAATTAAGGATGTTAAGACGAATCTTATGAGTAAAAAAAAACTAGATTCTAAGATGACTTTTGGGAAAAGTGATGATCAAGGTGTTGGATTGTTTGTCAAGGGAGGTCAGTTGAGAGAAGTTCAAAAGGTGGCAGTACACACAGATCAAAATCTTGAAATAAGAATTGCAGCTGTAACTATTGTCATACAGAGGGGCATATAAAACGTAATTGTCCGAAGTTAAAAAATAAAGAACAAATAGGTGACAATTATCATGGTCAGATTCATAGTGGACAGAATGTGCAGAACCAGCAGAATCAAGGGGCAAGAAAGCTTGCTCAGGATAGTGTTGCTGAGGATAGTGATGATCTTTTGTTAGTCCCAATGACAGGAAAAAAAAACTTGGCAGTGACTGGATTTTGGATTCTGAGTGTTCTTATCATATGTGTCCTACTCGTGATTTGTTCTCCACATATGAACCGTTTGATGGTGGAAATTTCTTGATGGGAAATAATTTTAAATGTTAAGAAATTGGCATTGGTACAATTAAAATTAAGATACATGAGATGGCATAATCATGACATTTTCAGATGTTAGACATGTTCCAGGTTTGAAGAAGAATATCATATCTTCAATTGGGTACACTAGATGAAAATAGGTGTAAGTACACAACTGAATGTGGAGTTATGAAGATTAGTAGATGTTCCCGTGTGCATGTTGATGAAAGGAATCAAGGTATGTACTTTATATAAGTTAGAGGGTTCTACAACTATAGATTCAAATGCAATTTGCTCTTCACTTACTGCAGATGACACCACCATGTTGTGGCATATGAGGTTAGGCCATATGAATGAAAGAGGCATGGATGCTTTGAGTAAGAAAGGTCTTTTGTCTAGACAGAAAATAGGAAAGTTGGACTTCTGTGAGCATTGTGTCTTGGGGAAGCAAAAACGAGTTAGTTTCAAGACTATGATTCATAGAACAAAAGGGACTTTGGACTATATTCATTCAGACCTTTGGGGTCCTTCACGAGTTCCTTCTAAAGGTAGCGGTGCACATTATTTGCTAACCTTCATTGATGATTATTCCAAGAAGGTTTGGGTCTACTTTTTGAAATATAAGAATGTCGTTTTTATTGAATTTTGTGAGACTGAGTTCAATAAGTTCTGCAAGAATGAAGGAATTGTTAGGCATCATATAGTAGTGAAGACACCGCATTAGAATGGAGTTGCAGAATGGATGAACAGAGCCTTGATAGAGAAGGTCAGGTGCATGTTGTTAAATGTAGGTTTAAGCAGGGAATTCTGGGCAGAAGCAATGAACATAACTTCTTTTTTGGTGAATCATTCTCCATGCACAGCTATAGAATGTAAGACCCCTAAAGAGGTTTGGTCACGTAATCCTGTAGATTATTTATCTCTTAGGGTATTTGGTTGTCCTGCATATGCACATGTGAATGAGGGAAAACTCGAACCTAGAGCTAAGAAATGCATATTTCTTGGTTATAGTTCTGGTGTGAAGAGTTATAGACTTTGGTGTGCTGATTAGAAGTTAGAAAAAATCATCATTAGCAAAGATGTTACTTTTGATGAGTCCGTTATGCTTTATAAGAACAAGGAATCCTCTGTTCCTTGTATTGATAGTTTTGATAGTGTTGGTCAGAAAGTGGAGCTTGAAGTAACTTCTCCTCAGGTTCATAAATTACAACATAGTTCAAATTATATGCATACTACTACTATTATAGATGAGAATATAGTTCCAGAGGAGGAACATGTGGACTATCAATATAGTCTCACTAGAGACAGGAAAAAGAGGATAGTGCGACCACCACGGAGATATTGGTATTCAAATTTTATTGTTTATGCCTTGTCAGCTACGAAAACAGTTGAGTGCAGTGACCCTTTGACTTATAAAGATGCCATTTCCTCGTATTATTCAAAAAATGGTTGTTTGCTATGAATGCAGAGATTGAATTTCTTCAGAAAAATCAGACTTGGGAGCTTGTGAAACCACCTAAAGGTAAGAAAATTGTGGGTTACAAATGAATATTTAAGAAAAAAGAAGGCATCCCAAGAGTTAAAGACGCTAGGTACAAGGCTCGACTAGTGGCTAAGGGATTCAGTCAAGTCAAGGGAATTGACTTCAATGATGTGTTTTCACCAGTTGTGAAATATAGCTCTATTCGAGTATTACTTGGTTTGGTTTATATGCATGATTTGGAGTTGGAACAACTCGATGTAAAAACAGCTTTCTTGCATAGTGAACTTGACGAAAAGATTTATATGCGTCAACCTCAGCAATTTCAAATTCAAGGAAAGGAAGACCGTGTTTGCTTGTTGAAAAAGTCTTTATATGGTTTAAAGTAATCTCCCAGACAGTGGTATAAACGATTTTATTCATTTGTGGTTGGTATTGAATATAGCAGGAGTCAATATGATAGTTGTGTGTGTCGACGTCAGGATTTTTTTTGTCCATTTTCTGTTCTTATCTTTTGGTGTTCTCATATTAGGTGAGATTTGTTTGAAAAAATAAGTTGTGAAAAGGTCTGACATTTATATGTCGACGATTGGGCTGTAAGAGTCGCCAGTTGGTTTTTTAAATGGTTGTACCAACACAACCGAGAAAAGATTTGCACATTAACCCAGTGATGTGACACTGCTTAACAGGTCTGTGAAACCAAGATTCGTTAGGGTCCGGGGACTTGGTTATGCGGAGGGAAGGTGTTAGGCACCCCCCGACATCCGTATTGCCACGGTGACCGCCACTTTTCAATTAAATTGTTATATGAATGTGTGTGGGGGGGTCAATGTGCAATTATCTGGAAGTAGTGCTATGCCTCGTTCGCACCTATATACACATGGTTTGAATTTTATATAAAATTCATTTTTAACAAGATATAGCAGTGATGTTTTGTAAAAAGAGGTTTTTTCAAACTCTATGCTCAATAGTAATTGAGGCCTTTGATATTTCCATTTTATTAAATGTTCGGCTTGATTGTTTTTATTTTCGAGATGCGAAGCATCTTCGAGAAAATAATATACATAGCAATGCCGAACTCCTTGTGGGCATGAGAGTCATCTAAGAAAATTCAAACACCGTGAATAATTTACAAACCATGTACAGCTGAAAATGTCCATCACGGGAACCGAATCAAGATTCAGTAGACTGAATCTGTGATCACATGATTCCTAGGCTCACATGATGTAGCAATTTATATGAAAGCTGTAAGTAATTATATATATAAAAGCTGTAAATATATATATATATATATATATATATATATATATATATATATATATATATATATATATATATATACAGACATGATCAACCACCACGAAGAACCTCCATGGAGGATCAGAAATGTAAATATATAAAAGCGGTAAATATATATATAGAGACATGATCAACCACCACGAAGCACCTCCATGGGAGATCAGAAATATAAATATATAAAACCGGTAAATATATATATAGAGACATGATCAACCACCACGAAGCACCTCCATGGGGGATCAGAAATGTAAATAAAGCAATAAAGACGATCAACCGCCACGAAATAAACTCCAGGCGGGACGAAATATAAAAAAAGCAGTAAAAACGATCAACCGCCACGAAGTAAACTTCAGGCAGGACGAAATATAAAGAACGTTGTAAAAGGCCACGAAGTAAACTCCAGGCCTGACAGAAATATAAATATATATATATATATATATAAGCGATAAACGCGCAGGATAGATATCGATCCCGACTCGGTTTATCATTTCGGAGATGTGTCGCTATATATATATATATATATATATATATATATATATATAGAGAGAGAGAGAGAGAGAGAGAGTCCGGATCAGGTCCGGACTCCCGGACCGGACCAAAATTCGGACGTTTTATTTTAAAACAACTAAAAATAAATAAATAAATAAATATGGAATTGAAAATTTTTCATAATACAGTGTTTTTGGTGTGATTTGGGTACTTATAACAAAATATGGTAGTACAGTCTGTGCAGACTGTACCACCATTTTTTAGTATAGGTATCCAAAACACGTCCAAAATTTTGTATTATGAAAAAATTTCAGTTCCATAAAATATTAAAAAAAAATTAGTTGTTTTAAAAAAAATGCAAAAAAAAAAAATTGGTCCGGATTTGATCTGGTCCGGACTCCCGGACCTGATCAGTTTTGTATATATATATATATATATATATATATATATATATATATATATATATACACACAAAGAAAAATAAAAGCCACGGACCAAAGTCCATGCATACACACACAACCCGACTCTCAACGTGAAGAACGGTGTGTGCAAAGATGAAGAGAAAGGCTTTAAAATGTGTAAGAAGGCTTACAGTGGACTGCCAAAGAAGACTTCAATGACTTTAAATGGATGAACACTCAGCTCCCTCCGATAAAAATATAGTAATATATAAGCTCACAAGTGTTTAAAATGAGAAAGCACTCAGTTTATAGTGTGTACAGAGCAAATTGGACAGGGCTTCCTCGCCTTTTTTCTTACAAATATGGCCACCCCAAGCCCTCTATTTATAGAGGGGGGAGCCACAGGTGTACCTGCGGCAGCATCAAGTGTACCTGCGGCTGCCCGGGGTGCCCCGGGAAATGTGGGTCCCGCTGTCTCGACGTACGTGCACTCGGACAACGCGCTGTTCCCTCGAACCTTCATAACTTTCAATCCGGGAGTCCGATAGAAGCGTGCCATACCATTCCAGAAAGCTCTTTTTGAGAGCTACGTAATGACATAGGATTTGCCCTTTTTTATTCTGGGAAGATGGGTCCATAACCGAAATGGCATTTTTGAGTTTTCGTCAAGCAGTCCGTTGAGCCGTTTTGTGTAGTTTGTGCTTGGAAGTTAAGATATGGTTCTTATGGGACTTCTATTGAAGTAACTTGAGTTGAAATGAGTGTATTTGATGTGAATTGAAGTTAAGTTGGCAAAATGACCATTTTGTCCCTCTCGGGGTTATCTCTGATTTTCACACAGTTGTAGCAGTCTTTTCTCAGGGTTATCTCAGAGGTTGACCTGATGTTAATTTTGATTGTCCTTATGGTTATCTCTGAGGTTGGCTTGACCTCCTGGGGTTATCTCCGGGCTTTGAATTTGATCTCCCGGGGCTATCTCCGGGGTTGGAATTGATTTTTTCGGGGTTATTTCTTGGGTTAGAGATTGATTTCCCGGGGTTATCTCCGAGGTTGAAAACTGGATCTCCCGGGGCTATCTCCGAGATTGGAATTGATGTTGTGGTTCTCCAGGGTTATCTCTGGAGTGTGAAAAAGACGTTTTTGTCATCTTGCATAGTTAGTAACATGACAATGAAATTTCGAGTGTCTACAGTGTGTACTTCAGGAAACTGTAGGATGGCTCATTTATCTATTTGTTGCTTTATATTGATGATATGTTGATTTCAGTAAAAGATAGTTCAGAGATTAATAAACTAAAATCACAGTTGAGCACCGAGTTTGAGAACAAAGATTTAGGGTTGCAAAGAAGATTCTTGGCATGGAGATTTAGCGAGATCGCAAAATTAAGAAATTATACTTATCCGAAAAAGACTACATCACAAAGGTGTTAGATCGTTTTGGTATAAAGAATGTCAAACCAGTAAGTACTCCTCTTGCTGCTCACTTCAAATTCTCAGCTGAATTATCTTCTCAGACAGATGAGGAGGTTAGTTATATGTCAAGTGTTCCTTACACTAGTGCAGTTGGTAGCCTCATGTACGCTATGATTTATACTCGTCTAGATATTTCACATGTCATTAGTGTGATAAGTAGACTCTTATCAAGTCCAGATAAAATTCATTGGGTAACCGTGAAATGGATTTTAAGATACTTGTGAGGTACCTCCGATGTTGGTTTAAAGTTTGGAAGGAATGGCGATACCCTTACAGGGTATGTTGATTCAGACTATGTTAGCGATCTTGATAGGAGGAGATCATTAGCTGGTTATATATTTACTCTTGGAGGTTGTGCAATTAGTTGGAGAGATACTTTACAGCGTATGGTTGATCTCTCTACTACAAAGGCAGAATATATGGCTATTACAGATGTTTCTAAGGAAGCAATTTTGTTGCGAGGCTTGTTTGCAGAGATCAGCATGGATCATGGAGTTACTGTTGTCCATTGTGATATTCAGAGTGCTATTCACTTGACTAAAGATCAGATGTATCATGAGAGGACGAAGCATATTGATGTCAGGTATCATTTTGTTCGAGACATTGTTGAAGATGGTGACATTAAGGTCTTGAAGATTGGTACTGTAGACAATCCAGCTGACATGTTAACGAAGTCGTTACCACATACCAAGTTCAAACATTGCTTGGACCTGGTTAGTATTCGATGCACTTGGGTTATGCATTTGAGAAGAGGAGAAAGTTCACTGTTTGTGCAATATTTAGAGGATTCAAGTCATGGTGGAGATTTGTTGGGTATGACATGAATCCTTATTAGATTTGGATTTAGGTATTACCTAGAATCTGTTTTGGTTTAGGAAAGTTATCTTTTTTAACTATACTCAATTTAATATTTCTAATTCTATTTGGTTATGGATTTTCTTATGGCCTATAAATATAGGTGCTAGGATTTTGGAGAAGATATATTCAAAAACATTCTAAGAATTCTCATATTTCTCTCTCTTTATCTTGTACTTGTCAGATATTTTTTTAGTGGATTTTTTCTGCCTTCTCCGTAGTTTTTTCTAATTTGGATTTCCACGTAAAACCTCGTGTTATTGTCTTTATTTTTCTGCATTAATTTATTGTGTTTATCATAATTTGTATAACAGTTAGTATGACAGAAAAATGTATTGGAGACGTTAGAAGAGGAAAGTCCATAATTCCTATCCAAACTGGCATATGGGCATGGAGTGGGACTTAAGTCAAAATATATACATTATATAATTATGATTCATAAATCTTGTTTGTTTGAGTTGTGATTTTTTTATTTATCTATTTGGTTGATTTTTTTGTGATATATATTTTCTTGTATTAAGGTAATACCCCTTTTGCACACTTAAGATCTTCGCACAGTTGTACTTTTAAAAACATTATATTGCTTGTTGTGAATTTGTTGAATCAAGGCTAAACTTCGCTATATTATATTAGTTGTTTTATGATATTAAGATACCTAAAAAGTTTTTCATTTTATTTTCTATTTTAGATTTATAAATGCATATAAAATAACTAGTTTAATCACTTGGTTCCTATATAAGGGTGTAAATGAACCGAGTCGAGTATTAAGTTGCTCAAATTTGGTTCACAAAATTTATCGAGTATAAAATAAAATTTGATTGAGGCTCATTTAGCTATCGAGTCGAGCACGATGTCAAATCGAGCCTGAGCAGTTTGAAATTTACGAACGAATATGATCCGAGTATAAATAGAAAATGGCAATTTGATAAGGTTCGAGTAGTTTATTCAACTTTAAAATTTGCTCATATTTGACTCATTTATATTTCGAGTCGAGCAAGTAATAATCGAACCCGAACTGTTTGCTCATTTTACAGCCTTATTCGCATAGATACTTTGAAGTATTTTCTTTATTCTAAAATATAAGATCATTATTTACTTTTTAAAGTCACCTTATGATATTTTCAGACTTAAAATTGACATAAATTTCTTTAATTTTAGTCAATATATGATTAAAATTGTATACTATCTAAAAAGTTTTACACATTGTAAGATTTATTGTTTCTTAATTTTTGATGGTTCATCTTAATTTTGAGTTAAAAAAAAGTCTCTAAATTACTTTCATTGTTATTTTATAGCTAGGTTTTTGACAATACTTTCCTTTTTCCTTTCGATCGACTTGTTATCTTTGGTTCCCCTTGCAGGTTTTTGGAGAAGCTAGCTATAGAGATTGATCAAAGTTATTGTGCTTAGCAAGTTAGTCTTCTCAACCTTACTTTTCATAGAGGCTAGATGTACGTATATGATGTTTTTATATTATATGTTGAAACTGAAGGAAAAAAATTCGAAAATAGATTTTTAAAAATTCGGAATCATCTTTATAGTTTTATACGAAACAAAAAATATATATACCATGTATCTAAAGTACGAATTTGTTATCTAGTGATTGGTTGAATTAACACTTTTTGAATCTTTGTACAATCACTTATATCCTCAAGATCTTCTTTCTTATGGCCTTATACTGAACCTAGGCTGAAAGAGAGAATACGTAAATTTTGTGTTTTCTTCTAATAGAAAAGTCACCCAATACGTTTTTGATCATTGATATATATATAATAACATTGATCCTTACCCTCTCTTATGAATATGGTCCAAATTAGGCTAGGAAAGGGATACTAAGGGATTCATTTTTTGACTCCAATACTTATCTAGATATTATTATCTAATAATAATATTAATTACAATCAATTCCACTAAATAATTGTAATTGCACTTTAGTCCAGAAAATAATTAAATAAGTCATTTACTAATAAACTGTAAATATTTCCTCTACAAATGTACATAAATATTTCAGAATCAATTAATATAATTCTGATACATTTAAACTAATTTCATAAGTCCATAATTTATCTGTATTTGATCACAAATTGATTTAACAATTAAATCAATCCTTTTAATAATAAATATTAAAAGACTCGACCAAGATTCTATGATCAATGATAAATTATCTTATGAAAAATTTTATAGATGTTTTGACAACAATAATGTTTGTAATATTAATTAAATATATTAATCGACATTCCTGGGTATTAATTAACACGGTGTAATCTCACTCATTGGAAGATCAAATTAATATATATATATATATATATATATATATATATATATATATAACAATATTAAGTCCACTATTATTTCAAAATTAAGAAGTTTTACAAATTAGTATTTATATGAAAATATTTTATAAATAAAATATTATCACATGATCCGTTTAATGCACACTGTTAATGCACTAGTAATTTAATTAGAAGTCTAACTTCAATGATTAAGATAAATCATCTCTGTTAAAGTGCTATAACCCGGAGGATAATATCTCCGAATTATCCTAGGTTATAAACCATTATTTCTTTATTTATATATTACATATGATTTATATCTTCTGTGTATGACATTTATTTATACGCATAAACCATAACATATATAATATATTAATATGGAGATATATATAAACAAAATAAATGACCATTTAATGAATGATAAATGATGTGTTTTTATTAATAAATTAATGTCCAACATAAAAATAAGCATTAAATAAATAGATAAATAGAATTTTTATAGCAAAAAAAATCCAACAGAAACAGTATATATGAAACTATCACTTCTTAATTGAGTATGTTGTTGGTCGAATACTTATATATTATTCATTTATGTAACTCTTTTTTAGGAAAACTACTCTCAATTGTCACTCGAGGCGAATATGGATTCTCTAACACTTTTATGTCTGTGAATGAGTTGCGTAAGGAGGGATTGTAGCTTTACAAAAAAGTTATCGAGGGTGTAAAGAAGGGAAAGCTACCTGGACGCCTTCGAGAGAAGTGAAATAATTACTTAGCAGTTTATTGACCAAGAGTCTTCAAAAGCAGTAAAAAAAATTACTTAGCATGATTATAGTTAGTTTTATGATACATAACTCGAATAATTTATATTTATTTCATTTTTTTAACATGCTTTAATTTATTTGTAAGACATTCCTGTTGTATTTTATCATTAAAAAGTTCTTAGTTTTGAATTATTACTCAGCTTCTTGTGTTGAATGATAAATTAAATGTACAATAGAAAAAGCAATGTTGACAGCATGTTTCATGTATTAAATATTAAGAGACAGATAATGTCGTCATCTATAGAGCAAAGTGACGACTTTGACACTCAACTTTGATCTTATATATTATAGGCAACGACTATCGTCGTCTCGATAAGCATCAAGAACTAGAGACGGTAATACCGTCACATTTTCTCATTCTGACGGCTACTACCGTCATTGATAATATTAATAATATATGATGGCATTGTCATCGCCTTTGTTTCTTGTGACGACTATTATCGTCATTATTTTCATTAATAATATAAAACGGCATTGTCATCGCCTTTATTCCTAGTTACAGCTATTACCGTCACCGTTTTCATTAATATTTGGAGACGACAATGCCGTCACCATTTCCACTAGTGACGGTAATGGTCGTCACGTTTAAGCAAAGACAACGAGGGTTACAGTAACGGCTAAATTGACGAACAATGTTGTTATGTAAAGAAAAGATGACAACTCAAAAACTTTAGGGGATGGTATATGACACCGATGACCATCTTTCTAGTAGTGAGGGTGGACATTAGATCGCTACAAGAAAATTGTAAGACCCCAACTTTTTATGAATAAAATAAAATTTTCTCTAATTATTATTTTGAAATAGTAAGAGGTTGATTCAATTAATGTGGTTAGTTATGGGTAAAATGCGAAAATATTTTAAATAAGCAAGTGGTTATAAAATATTCATTGTTGTCGGGGAATATTTGTTTAGTCGTGGAATATTTTTGCTGTCGGAGAATATTCGTACGACGACGCATGTATTTGTGGGCCCCATAACGGAAAACTGTCGGATGAAGAAAACGACAAGTATTAGTTTTTATAAATAACGGCGGATGAAGAAAAAACGACAAGTATGAGTTTTTATAAATAACGGCGTAGTTGTTACCGTTAACACTGTTGGAATGTCCGGTGGTTAAAACACAGTAATACGCGGTGTTGCACAGTAGCACACGGTATTGCACCAATTATTGATTATTACGTAAGAAGTCACTACTCAATAATTGTTACTGTAATTACTGTTCAATATTTTATTTTATTGATTCAATAATTGATGCATTGATATTTTATATTGTTGATTCAATAATTGTCATTGCACAGTATTTTAAATTATCAAATCAATAAATTATATTATTTGAATAATATTATTAGATAGCATTATTGGTAATGTCTAAGGAATTTCTGTCTAGGAGAGATTATTTAATTGCGCGCCAGTAAGGAGAAATCCTTACCGGAAGGCCCCCTCTTTCCTAAGAACGACCTGGTTGTCATTATTGTGATTCTGTAATATTATTTGTGAATAATTAATTATTGATTTATATGATAAGAAAAATATTTATTTATATGGATATAAATGGATGAATTTTTAGAAAAGTGACAATTGTTAAAAATTTATATTTTATCTATACTATTATATTGCATTATAAATGTATAATGTGATAATATAATAATATAATAATGGTGATATTTTTACAATGAATGTATGATATATGAATAAATGGGGAGAAAGAGTATTTTTGTTATAATAAATGCTAAAAACATGTTAAACATGTTGATGGGCCCCATTTTTGACTGAAATTTGATTATAGCCTGCAAGATCATCTGTATGTGGATTTCGGACAATTTATGTTTAGAATTTGAAAAAACGTAAAGCTACAAAGTTGTAGAGAATTGAATTTCCTATGAAATGGACATAAGATTTGATTTTTTCTAAAAAAAGGGCTATTTATTATAAATTATTAAAGTTCCAGAATAATTGATTTTTGGAGTTTTAAATGCTTTTTTAAGAAAAACATTTTTTTTCATTTTGGTAGGCCCCACTTGTATGTGGTAAATGCTGAATTCAGATTGTAAGGTGTGCGTAGGAAATTAAAAATAAAACATTAATATTTTATTAAATTTTTTGCTTTGGTGTTCTAAGCATTTTTCTTATAAATAGGGTGCTTAGGTTAGAATTGAAAATCACACCAGAAACTGAAATTTTTTCTCTCTATATTATCGAGCATATTTTTGTGAGTATTTAGATATCTTGAGTGTTGCTATACAGTGCAAGTTTTCTTAAGCATTATATCTGATATTCCAGACAGAAGTATAGTTCTTTTGAGTGCAAAGATGAACAAGTGTTGAGATGAACATGACCAACTGGTGATACAAATGAATATCTTTGGCCTGTAGTGTAAAGATGAATATTTGATTCATATTGATTGATGTTACAGGGATAAAATATTGGTGGTGGACTTTTAAATCTTAGAAGATAGTAGAATTCATTCTCTACTTGACTCTTCTAATGGATTGTTATTTCCGCTGTAGTTATTGATCTAAAACTTGTTGTTTATTATATTTTATCAGATTTTTCCATGTTGAAGACTAATAATAATTTGTTACATATTATCTTAGTCATAATGTTCCTTACTGGGCTAGTTGAGCTCACCCTTTTTCTTTTGTTCCATTTTTCTTCTCAGGAGGCTAGAATATAGCAGAAACTAGTCGGAGTGTAGAGTGATGTGTCCAGATAGTTGTTTTAGCAGTCCTCACTATTTTGTAAAATAGTATATCAATAATTGTAATGAGGACTTATTTGAGTGTGGATATTGTCTAGAAGATAATATTTGTATGTAAACTCACAGTATATGTGTTGTCGTATTTTGCACGACAATTGTAATAATGAAGTTGTAGTTATTTTATGTACCATGTATTTGGCGACCCAGAATAGGTTGGATGGAATGGACCTATTTTGGGGGCGTCACAGTTGGTACAAGAGCTTAGGGATATGGTCTCTGACGGAGATCTGAGATTAGAACTAGGAGGGGAGAGACGAGTAAATCTTTCGCTAGTGTGTCCTACCTAAGCTTGTTTGGTATTTAATGCGTCAATCGGAGCATAGGGTTAATATGTGATATGTTAATTTGTTTAATTAACCCTTGTTTTGTGACAATATTTGAGAATGACAGCTGAAAATGTTAACAAGGGAGTGAATGAGACCGTTGAGACACCTCTAATCACCAACCAGGATAATGTGCATCAGGAAGGCAATATTCCTCCTGTAAACAACATCACCAATCAAACGATGAATGATGGGATGTTTAGAAGCTTTTTGCAGTTCATGTAAAATCAGACGAGGGAGACTCGTGTACAAAATATGGGTGAAAATGATAGCAACGCGCGGCTTGTCACAACCAAGCAGTTCAAAGAGTTGGGACCACCAGAGTTTTTGGGAAAGCTAGATCCGATCAAGGCGGAAACGTGGGTTAAGCAAATTACCAAAATATTTGATGTCTTGGGATGCACGGAGGAATAGAAGGTTCTATTCGTCACCTTTATATTCCGTGGTGGGGTAGATTACTGGTGGGAATATTTGAAGCGTATACCCAGCCAGCCGCACTCAATATGTCTTGGGAAACATTTTAGAAACTGTTCAATGACAAGTACTTTTATGAAAGTATTCGTCATATGAAGGAGGTAGAGTTTATTAGACTGGAACAGAAAAATATGACGGTGTCCCAGTACGAGGCGAAGTTCGTGGAGTTATCCAGGTTTGCACCTCATTTGGTGGAGAATGAGGAACGTATGACGTGGATGTTTCTGAGAGGTTTGAAACTCGAAATTCATCAATACCTCATTTCTCACAAATTTTCTCTATATTCAGATGTTGTGAACATGGCTCAATTATTAGAGCGAGATAATGAGTCTCTTCAACCAGGCGACCAACAACACGATAATAATCGTACAGGTGGCAACGGCAATCGGGACAATGATAATCATCGTGGAGGAAATTACCATGCCAAAAATGGTAACCACTTCGGTGGTAATCATGGCCAAGATAATAGGAAAGGTGAGTCAAGTAGAAATTTTAGAAAGAGAAGATTCAACAATGATGGAAAGACGTCAGCACCAGCACCAACAACAGCAACAAATTTTAGGGGAAGAGAAAGACCGCCAGCTAGATGCTACAGATGCGGAGAGGAGGGACACATAAGTCAAAACTGTTCACAGCCTTTCAAGGTATGTTTTAGTTATGGAAATGACGGTCATATAGCTCGAGATTGTCCCGTAGCGAAACCAAGTCAAGCGGGGATGGTGACTCCAAAGGCTGTCCCGGACAAGATAAAATCAGCAGTTCCTGAAAGAGTGTTTGTCGTGACTGCCCAAAACTCGAGGAACCCGAACGAAGTTATCACGGGTTAGCTAATCATAAACTCTTACGAAGTTTATACCTTATTTGATATCGGTTCTACCCATTCTTTTATCTCTTCTACTTGTGCTCAACGTTTGAACTTGACTTCTGAGAAATTAGACTTTGAGTTATCTGTTGAAACTCAGTTAGGAGAAACCTTCATTACATCCACTATTTATAAATCTTGCTTAATTTAAGTTGGCACCATCACATTACCTGTTGATCTTATCTCTTTAAAGATACTTGCATTTGATGTGATTTTAGGGATTGATTAGTTAATTACTCATCATGCCAAAATTGATTATTTTCGTAAGGTTGTTAGTTTTCATATTCCTAACCAACCTGTTATATGAATTCAAGTAACCAAACCATTAAAGTCAATCACTATTATAAAGCCATTCGTTTATTAAAAAACGAATGTTAAGTTTTCTTAGCCCATTTCATGGATTTAAACAAAAATACGTCAGATTTGAAGGATATTTCTGTTGTTAGAGAATTTCCTAACGTATTTCCTGAAGAACTTCCCGGCCTACCCCCAAAGCGTGATATTGCATTTTTGTATTGATCTTGAACCTGCTACAAAATCCATTTCTAAAATCTCATATCGAATAGCTCCTATTGAACTTCAGGAGTTAAAAACCCAACTACAGGAGTTAGTACCCGAGCCTCTATCTGGTGACTTCCTTTGTGGAATGCACCGAAGCCAGACTTTCCGTAGGGGACGCTATATTTTGTGTGGTGGTAAAATGATAGGTGCCATTGTGACGTGCTATCCAAGGTTGGGATATGAATCACAGTCACAGTTGAGAGCAACCTAAGTCAGTAATCAAAATACGTAGCTTTCTAGGCTTAGCTGGTTACTATCGGAGATTCGTGGAAGGATTTTCTCGAATCGCTACTCCATTAACTCAGCTGACTCAAAAAGATACAAAATTTGAATGGAGCGAGGAATGTGAGAAGAGCTTCTAAGAACTCAACATGCGACAACGACATTGGCTCGAGCTGTTGAAAGATTACGATCATACCATCCAATACCATCCTAGAAAAGCGAACGTGGTAGCTGACGCATTAAGTGGAAGATCGTATGCGGGTACGAGTGCGATGTTTTTAACACGAAGACCCATTTTGTATGACTTACAAATGATAGAGATAGAGTTAAAGACTCTAGGGACCCACATGATGATATACGAGTAGAATTGACTTTAATCGATAAAGTTAAAGCTGCTCAAGCCACGAATCCGGAGCTGATGCGTATTAAGAAGAAAGTACAAGAGTGTGTTATTTCAGAAGCAAGAGTCGATGAAGAGAGGAAATCTCAAGCCTTCGATTTGTTGGTCCATTTAAAATTCTCAATCGAGTAGGAAATGTGGCCTATAGACTCGCTTGACGGCCAAGTATGTCTCGTGTTTATAACGTTTTGTGCATACCCACACTACGTAAATATGTGAAAGACCCGAATCACATTATTGAGATAGAACCAGACGAGATAGCCGAAGATTTAACGTACGAGGAGGTACCTGTCAAGATCTTGGATAGGAAGGAGCATGTCTTACGCACAAAGGTTATACCACAAGTCAAGGTTTTGTGGAGGAACTGTGCTACTAAGAAAATGACCTGGGAGTTAGAATCGAAAATGAAAGCGAGGTACCCTCACCTTTTGAAAACACCAGGTACGTACGTCAATTTCGAGGACAAAATTTCATATGAAGGGGAGGTTGTAAGACCCCAACTTTTTATGAATAATGTAGATTTTTCTCTAATTATTATTTTGAAATAGTAAGGGATTGATTCGATTAATGTGGTTAGTTGTGGGTAAAATGCATAAATATTTTAAATAAGCAAGTGGTTATAAAATATTCATTGTTGTCAGAAAATATTCGTTTGGTCATCGAATATTCTTGCTGTCGGGGAATATTCGTACGACGGCGCAGGTATTTATGGGTCCCATAATAGAAAATTGTCGGATGAAGAAAACGACAAGTATTACTTTTAATAAATAACGGTGGATGAAGAGAAAACGACAAGTATGATGAGTTTTTATAAATAACGGCGTAGTTGTTACCGTTAACACTGTTGAAATACCCGGTGGTTAAAACACAGTAATACGCGTTGTTGCACAGTAGCACACGGTATTGCACCAATTATTGATTCTTACGTAAGAAGTCACTACTCAATAATTGTTACAGTAATTACTGTTTAATATTTTATTTTATTGATTTAATAATTGTTGCGTTGATATTTTATATTGTTGATTCAATAATTATCATTGCACAATATTTCAAATTATCAGATCAATAATTTATATTATTTGAATAATATTATTAGATAGCATTATTGGCAATGTATAAGAAAGTTCTGTCTAGGAGAGGTTATTTAATTGCGCGCCAGTAAGGAGAAATCCTTACCGGAAGGCCCCCTCTTTCCTGGGAACGACATGGTTGTCATTATTATGATTCTGTACCATTATTTGTGAATAATTAATTATTAATTTATATGATAAGGAAAATATTTATTTATATAGATATAAATGGATGAATCTTTAGAAAAGTGACAATTGTTGAAAATTTATATTCTATCTATACTATTATATTGCATTATAAATGTATAATGTGATAATATAATAATATAATAATGATGATATTTTTACAATGAATGTATGTTATATGAATAAATGGGGAGGAAGAGTATTTTTGTTATAATAAATGCTAAAAACATGTTAAACATGTTGATGGGCCCCATTTTTGACTGAAATTTGATTATAGCCTGCAAGATCATCTGTATGTGGATTTCGAACAATTTATGTTTAGAATTTGGAAAAACGTAAAGCTACAAAGTTGTAGAGAATTAAATTTCCTATGAAATGGACATAAGATTTGAATTTTTCTGATAAAAGAGCTATTTATTATGAATTATTAAAGTTCCAGAATAATTGATTTTTGGAGTTTTAAATATTTTTTTAAGAAAAACATTTTTTTTCATTTTGGTAGGCCCCACTTGTATGTGGTAAATGCTGAATTCAGATTGTAAGGTGTGCGTAGGAAATTAAAAATAAAACATTAATATTTTATTAAATTTTTTGCTTTGGTGTTCTAAGCATTTTTCTTATAAATAGGGTGCTTAGGTTAGAATTGAAAATCACACCAGAAACTGAAGTTTTTTCTCTCTATATTATCGAGCATATTTTTGTGAGTATTTAGATATCTTGAGTGTTGCTATACAGTGCAAGTTTTCTTAAGCATTATATCTGATATTCCAGACAGAAGTATAGTTCTTTTGAGTGCAAAGATGAACAGGTGTTGAGATAAACATGACCAACTGGTGATACAAATGAATATCTTTGGCCTGTAGTGCAAAGATGAATATTTGATTCATATTGATTGATATTACAGGGATAAAATATTGGTGGTGGACTTTTAAATCTTAGAAGATAGTAGAATTCATTCTCTACTTGACTCTTCTAATGGATTGCTATTTCCGCTGTAGTTATTGATCTAAAATTTATTGTTTATTATATTTTATCAGATTTTTTCCTGTTGAAGACTAATGATAATTTGTTGTATATTATCTTAGTCATAATGTTCCTTACTTGGCCAGTTGAGCTCACCCTTTTTCTTTTGTTCCATTTTTCTTCTAAGGAGGCGAGAATATAGCGGGAACTAGTCGGGGTGTGGAGTGATCTAAGGAGGCGAGAATATCTTAGTCATAATGGATTGCTATTTCCGCTGTAGTTATTGATCTAAAATTTATTGTTTATTATATTTTATCAGATTTTTTCCTGTTGAAGACTAATGATAATTTGTTGTATATTATCTTAGTCATAATGTTCCTTACTTGGCCAGTTGAGCTCACCCTTTTTCTTTTGTTCCATTTTTCTTCTAAGGAGGCGAGAATATAGCGGGAACTAGTCGGGGTGTGGAGTGATGTGTCCAGATAGTTGTTTTAGCAGTCCTCACTATTTTGTAAAATAGTATATCAATAATTGGAATGAGGAAGTAATTTGAGTGTGGATATTGTCTAGAAGATAATATTTGTATGTAAACTCACAGTATATGTGTTGTCGTATTTTGCACGACAATTGTAATAATGAAGTTGTAGTTATTTTCTGTACCATGTATTTGGCAACCCAGAATGGGTTGGGTGGAATAGACCTATTTTGGGGGCGTCACAAAAATGGTCCATCGGCGAGCAAGAGTTTCTGCGACCTCCATGTGCGGTCGCGTATGTGAGAAATAGCTACCGCTGTTGGCGACCGTCGTTATATCTAGTCGATATCTAATATCTACGGCCACATACGGTCACTGATCGGTCGTCGGTGTACTTTTGCTGCCAAAATATTGACACAATATGTTGGCGGGCAAGTTCGTAGCGACCACGAAATATTAGCTACCACATGTTGTCGCTAATAAGTCCACATCATTAAAAAAATAATGGCTGCAAATGGTCGTTATTAGTGGTCGCTAATGTATTATAATTCCAGACAGACGAACAGACCCAACTCTCAGTCAATAAGAAGAAGGAGAATAAGAAGTAGAAGAAGAAGAAGAATGAGGGGCACGAGTAGGAGGAACAAGGGAGAAGAGTTGTAAACCACAACGCAACAGAGAAGAGAGGGAGAAAAAGAAGAAGGAGAAGAGAGAGCAGAGCGCGGCCGCCGTCCAGCGCCCACCGACTGCCGACCCATTTATATATAGAGAACAGGTTTATTTATTATTTCTAAATTTTCATTTTAAAACATTTATCTAGTTTACTTGAATTTGTTTGGTGTCGTAGATGATGTTCATTGGCAATCAACCCAATTATAACTTAAGTTTGAAATGTACTTAAAACCATGAAAATTACTATGTTAAAATGAATACAATTGTGGCTATTATTCTTGATTCGAATAATCTCACTTTACCGTTGGATGAGAATATTACAAAAATGCTACTAATTTTAATTTAATATTATGATAATATACTGAATATATATTCTATCACTCACAAAGTCACAAGCCATATATGAGTGTGCCTACAATTTTTTTTTGTATATTGGGAATTGATATATTTCTCTTGGATTGTGTGTTGGGTGCCTAAAAATGGCCATATATGCATGCCCTCGTGCATGTGGATAGTCCATATTATAGGGGAGACTTTGACGAAATTTTTTTGTTGGTTGGGTAACTGAAAAGAGGCGTAAATTTATATATTACCTACGTATATGCAAAAACAAATGATGTAGACTTGTCCCAATGCATATGTAGGCCATAAATGATGCAATGAGTCATATTATATCCCTAGGAATCTATTATGTTTAGGCCGGTGCATATGTTTTCAGTTAAAATATGTAGGATGACATAGGATCATACTTCATTCTAATTTGAGATCCACAACAAAATAGCATGCCTTTGGATAGTCGATCTCATGCTATGTTACTTGTTTTGGTATGTATCCTCATTCCATTCCCGAAGCAGTATTTATGATGCACACTCAAGTTATATATGTACATATACATCTATATGTATTTGTAAGCATTATAAATGGCATTAGGCTAAATTGAAATTCTCTAACAAGAGGAATGCAATAATTCTTATCTGCAGTAGGTATCGTGGTATCATGAACCTCTATTCAGACTGTAGGTGGATGAGTCGACAAAAGTCCGGTGCCCATATAACTGCTTCAGCTGGATTTAGAGCTGGTTGCCAAGTGTTTTTAGATTATACGTATAGTAACCCGAAATGTGTGAATGGTCAGAACAAGATAAGATGCCTTTGTTTGAAGTGTAAGAATATAAATTACATGGACAGAGACATTGCCAACTATCATTTACTTGTTTCTGGGTTCATGAAAAATTACGAAGAATGCTGGTAGGCACATAGTTAAAGAAGAGATAGTGGTATATGTTAGGAATAAGCATGAGAATGCTATTCCTATTTATATAAGATTTGATTATGATCTTAAATGAATGAATATGCAAATATGTTTGCATTGAAATAAGTTGTAAAGTCCTTGAATAGATAATAGAAATATATGTACAATGACTTAAACTGAAATGATCAAATATGTTAGGTTGATTCTACATGAACAAAACAGCTTTGTAAAGTCCTTCAAAAGAACATGATGTACAAGGACTAAATATAGAAAGATCAAGTTGTTAGGTTGATCTTATATGATGTAATAGATAGGTCTATCTTATCATCGAGCACTGCACCAACCTTCGAAGTCTGCCAGAAGAGACAAGGAACTCAGAGACTATCAAGACAGAATCGTAGTCTGTCGAGCCAGCCAAGGGATTGCAGAAGCCAAGGCAGAATTTTAGAGTATCGAGAAAGTTGCTACAGAATCGTAGTCTGCTTTAGAGGACCTCACTCAGAATCATAGAGTTGGTCCAAGCGCCTGCCAAGCCAAGTCAAAAATCGTAGACCACACTTGAAGTCGTGGACTATACTGATCATATCAGAGGCGAAAATCGTAGTCGAGCTAGATCAAATAAGGACATCAAGTGTTAAGACAGAAATCGTAGTCTGTTGTATGATCTACTCTCGGAGTTGTAGTGTCTGCAAAATAAATTAAAAGTTAGATCGTAGTCTGCAGAACAAAGTCTTCAACAAAGTATATCAGTGCTCACAATGCCAAGGAAGAATCATAGTGACAACATGATTCTCAACACATGAGCACTCCCAAAGGATCCAAAGAATAACCTCTGGTCAGAATTATAAAAATGTAATCTGCCTGAAGAAAGCCAGAGAGCACTCACCAAATGGCTTGCAAGTAAACAGAAGATCGAAGGACCAATTCAATCAGCATCCTGATTGAGAAGTGAAGCCATTCAAGGGAAGTCTTCCACAAGCAACAGTAAGAAGACTTCAGATAACGTGACTGACAAAAGGAAGTCAGCAATGCAGTAACTGTCAAGATAAACAAAAGATGACGATCTTTGGTGTGACTATGATTATAGTGCTTACCAGATGAGAAGCAGGAACTGATGCGGGTTATGCAGAGATACTGGCCAACCTATAAAGAATAGATAAAGATGATTAAGCATGGGTCAGACCATTAATGTATGTGAATGGGAGATCACAAGGAGAAAGAGAGTTGAGCATGACCTATCAGATGAGTCTTAAAAGGAAGGCCAGAGCATTCAAATAAGTTGTCAGTGCCTAATGCAAGTCAAGGCAAGAAGAAGTGTTGAAGCACTGCACGAGTGAATGAAGAGAGGTTCTACATTGCAAGTCCAAAGAACACTCTCAAAATCGTAGTGTTGTCTCAATCAGTCAACAAGCTATATTCTGTAAGACCCCAAATTTTTTTTTATAAAATAGAATTTCCTCTATTTATTATTTTGAAATAATAAGGGGTTGATTCGATTAATGTGGTTAGTTATGGGTAAAATTCGTAAATATTTAAAATAAGCAAGTGATTATAAAATATTCATTGTTGTTGGGGAATATTCATTTGGTCGTGGAATATTCTTGCTTTCGGGGAATATTCGTATGACGGTGCAGCCTTTTGTGTGCCCCATAACGGAAAACGATCGGATGAAGAAAACGACAAGTATGAGTTTTTATAAATAACAGCGTAGTTATTACTGTTAATACTATTGGAATACCCAGTGGTTAAAATACAATAATACGCGGTGTTACACAGTAGCACACGGTATTGCACCAATTATTGATTCTTATGTAAGAAGACACTACTCAATAATTGTTACAGTAATTACTGTTCAATATTTTATTTTATTGATTCAATAATTACTGCGTTGATATTTTATATTGTTGATTCAGTAATTGTCATTGCACAGTATTTCAAACTATCAGTTCAATAATTTATATTATTTGAATAATATTATTAGATAGCATTATTGACAATGTCTAAGGAAGTTCTGTCTAGGAGAGGTTATTTAATTGCGCGCCAGTAAGGAAAAATCTTTATCGGAAGGCTCCCTCTTTCCTGGGGATGACCTGGTTGTCATTATTGTGGTTCTGTAATATTATTTGTGAATAATTAATTATTGATAAAAATGATAAGGAAATATTTATTTTATGTGGATATAAATGGAAGAATTAATGATGAGGTGTTTTATCAGTATTTTGTCGGAATAGAGGAATTTTTAGAAAAGTGACAATTATTAAAAATTGATATTTTATCTATATTATTATATTACATTATAAATGTATAATGTGATAATATAATAATATAATAATATAGTAACGCGCGGTGATATTTTTACAATGAATGTGCAATATATGAATAAATAAGGAGAAAAAGTATTTTTGTTACAATAAATGTTAAAAACATGTTAAACATGTTGGTGGACCCTATTTTTGACTGAAATTTGATTATAGCCTGCAAAATCGTTCGTATGTGGATTTCAGTTAATTTCTGTTCAGAATTTGGAAAAACTTAAAGCTACAGAGTTGTAGAGAATTAAATTTCCTATGGAATGGACATAAGATTCAAATTTTTCTGATAAAAGGGCTATTTATTATAAATTATTGAAGTTCCGAAATAATTAATTTTTGGAGTTTAAAATAATTATTTTAAGAAAAATATTTTTTGCAATTGGGTGGGCCCCACATGTGTTCTAAATGTGCTGAATTCAGATTTCAAAGAGGTGGGTGTGAAAAAATTTAATAAATATTATTATTTTATTAAATTTTTTGAATTGGTGTCCTAAGCATTTTTTTATAAATAGGGTCCTTAGGTTAGAATTGAAAATCACACCAGAATCTGAAGTTTTTTCTCTCTATATTATCGAGCATATTTTTTTGAGTATTTAGATATCTTGAGTGTTGCTATATAGTGCAAGTTCCCTTCAACGTTATATATGATATTCCAGTCAGAAGTATTGTTCTTTTGAGGTAAAGGATAATAAGGGATGGTAAGGGATGTTATTTTTTTCATAAATGCTATTATTTTTTTCAATATCATTATACCGAAATATTGGTAAGAATTTTATTATGAAAATTTTACCTTTTCATGTCGATGTTTCTATTCACGTATACGGCACTATTCAAGAATACGGTACTATTCACGAGTACTATTCACGAAGTATGATTTTTCTTGTAGAATTTTTGCCTTTTCGTGTCGGGGTTACTATTCACGTATACGACAATATTCACAAATACTGCACTATTCACATAAAAATAAAATTTTCTCTTCTTTGTTCAAGATGTCTATTATGGTTACTATCTTTGATTGTACCCTTGTTTTGATCTTCATTCTTGAATTTTGCTCCACAATTAATTATTATGGAGTATTTTTTAACTTGAATAAACTAAAGTATGAATCCCTAATCTTTGTCCTTTTATCTCACTCATTTTCTTTAAAATATTTTCATTATTCTTAGTCCTAAATGGTGATATAACTGAATATCTTTGGCCTGTAGTGCAAAGATGAACGATTACATGATGAATATCTTTGGCCCGTAGTGCAAAGATGAATAGGTGTTGAGATGAACATGACCAACTGGGGATACGAATGAATATCTTTGGTCCGTAGTGCAAAGATGAATATTTGATTCAAGATGTATATTGATTGATGTCACAGGGATAAAATATCGATGATGGACTTTTAAATCATAGAAGATAGTAGACTTCATTCTCTACTTAACTCTTCTAATGAATTGTTATTTCCGCTGCGAATATTGATCTAAAACTTATTGTCTATTATATTCTATCAGATTTTTCCCTGTTGAAGACTAAGGATAATTTGTTGTACATTATCTTAGTTATAATATTTTTTACTGGGCTAGTTGAGCTCACCCTTTTTTTTTGTTCCATTTTTCTTCTTAGGAGGCGAGAATATAGAGGAAACTAGTCGGGGTGTGGAGTGATGGTTCAAGATAGTTGTTTTAGTAGTTCTCACTATTTTGTAAAATATTGTATCAATAATTGTAATGAGGACTTATTTGAGTTTAAATATTGTCTAGAAGATAATATTTGTATTTAAACTCACAGTATATGTGTTGTCGTATTTTGCACGACAATTATAATAATGAAGTTGTAGTTATTTTCTGTATAATGTATTTGGCGACTCAGAATGGGTGATGTATACCTATTTTGGGGGCGTCACATATTCAAACATACTAACTACGATCAAGTTCAAAGACATCTGCATTAGAATCGTAGAGTTCAGTCATCTGAGTATTGAAGCCTTGGCAACGTCTCAATATAAAGACTGATATTTGAACGTTATTGATTGAAAACATCAATGCAGAAGGACAACTCCTGATGTTCTGATCTAGGAATCAGAAATAAGAAATAAAGGTGACTACCAGCCTGACGTGTTAAAGTGACATCTCTGATGTGGTAGGTGAAATAGTAGACTGCAGTGTCAGAAAAATTAAAAAGGGACTGCCACGTTACATCAACAGTCTGTACCAAATAACTCAAGATCTGTGAATCAATTCAAATATTTTCCAACGGCTATAGTCCAACGGAAAGCTTATGAAAGGATATATAACAATTGAGGCTTAAATGTAGATAAGGCTGGTTTTGATAAGTTGTTGACTCTACGAGTTCTACAGAGCTAAACAGAATATGTCTCAGTGGCAGTGGGACTACGAAAGTAGAAGTGAAGCAAGATAAGAGAAGAGCTTTAACAGAAAAAGGCTTCACTCAACAACAATGAGAATGCCATTAAGAATGTAAGCTAAGCTGAGAGCCGAGAAGACCAAGAAGATAGCATTCAGAAGATTGGCAGATCAGATAGAAGATTTAAATAGCCAGTCTACAAATCACCATGAACCATCAAGAGCTGAAGAAGAATAGATACATAACCAAATTTGTACACAAGTCAACCAAGGTTTGGGGGATGCTAAATGCCAAACGGAGTCTACCAAAAGTGAAAAGACTTAGCAAACCTCAAGTGGTGAAGGTGTGCAAGCTGAGATCAGAGAAAGATTAGCACCAACCACAAGTTCAGCTGTACCAAAGAAGAAGAGACAAACTGCTAAGTATTCCAAGAGATCGAACTTCATGAACAACTTAGCAATCCGTCCAATGGTGATCCAGTCTCGATGCAGAATCCAAAGAGGATCACATCAAGCTGCTAAGTATCAAAGGATGAACAAGCTTAAAGTCATCTTAGTAGCTTAGCACCAACAACAACATTAGCAAGAAGCCAGGGCCTGAGGGGTCCTTGTCCTAGAGACTAAACTGAGTTACAAGTCTGCTGGAGTTGAAGAGTTTTTAGTGAACTAAAGTTTAAAGTCTGTTAGACTTGAAGAGTTCTTAGTGAACTAAAGTTCTAAGGCTGCTAGCCTTAAAGGAATCTTAGTGATTCAAAGATATAAAGACCTTCTGAGTGGATATTTCTGTTGTTAGCAGAAGAATGGATTAGGAGCTTGAGTCTCTGAACCACTTAAAAACCCTTATGTCTTTTACATACTGTCATTTACATTGCTATAACTGCCAAAAACTGTTATAACTACCATGAATATAATAACCACTCACATCTAAACTAACTCTAGAAAATAGTCAACAAAATATCTATGAAGGGGAACCTTAACTTATTCCGCTGTGTTCGATATAATTCTTAAGTTTTTCATTTTCTAATTACTTTACAATATAAACTAAAATGGAAAAGCTTTTTGAAAATAAAAAGGATCTATTCAACCCCCCTTCTAGATCTATTGTATGCCTTCTGGGAACTAACAGTATATCACACGTACACAATCCGGGCAGCAGTACCCATCGTATGAATGAAATGGTTTATGATATTGTAGGGCCGGATTTTGATTGGGAACAAGGTAGAGAGCAACCTATGAATTTTGATGCCAAAGCATTCTTTAAGTTGTTAGACGAGGGTAGCGAGCCGTTATGGCATGGTTGCACCAAGCACACTACATTGTCTGCAGTGGCGACATTACTTAACATCAAAGCTGATCACAACATGAGCCATGAGTGTTTTGAGTCACTTTTGAAGGCCATTAAGAGTATGTTGCCTGAGGGTGAAAAATTGCCTAAAAACTACTACTATTGTAAGAAAATGGTGAAGAAGTTGGGTCTTGGATACCAAAAGATCGATGCATGTTCGAACGATTGCATGTTATTTTATAAAGAAGATGAACATGAGACAACGTGCACATTTTGCAGTCATGATCGGTTTAGGCCTAATAAAGAGGGTGTACAACAAAAAAAACAAATATACCTTTTAAGATTTTAAGGTATTTTCCAATTACACATCGGCTAAAAAGATTGTACATGTCTTCCAGAACAGCTGAACATATGACTTGGCATGCGAAATCTCAAGCTAAAGATGTGGAACTAAACCATCCCGTAAATGGGCAGGCTTAAAAAGATTTTAACTTAGCACATCCTAAGTTTGCATTAGAACCTAGGAATGTGAGGCTTGGATTCTCCACTGATGGTTTCAACCCGTTCGGCCACTATGTTGTTCCGTACTCCTGCTGGCCTGTGATTGTTACCCCATACAACTTGCCTCCTTGGATGTGTATGAAATAACAATACTTGTTTCTTTCACTTGTGATTTCTATTCCCAAGAGTCATGGAAAGAACCTATATGTTTAATTAAGACCTCTTATAGATGAGTTAAAGGTGTTGTGGGAGGATGGAGTACAGACTTGGGATGTTTTCTCAAAAATAAATTTTAACCTTAGGACTGCGGTTATATGGACTGTAAGTGACTTTCCTGCTTATGGTATGTTAGCTGGATGGAATACACACGGTAAGTTGGCTTATTTCTATTGTATGGAGCGTACAAAGTCTTTCAATCTATCAAAAGGTAGAAACACTTGTTGGTTTGACTATCATCGTTTCTTGTCGATAGATCACCCATTTTGAAGAAACAAAGAACACTTCAGAAAAGGGAAAGTAGATAATGATATGCTTGCACTGCGATTGTCAGGGACGGAGATGCGTGACCGTATGATGAGATTGTCGATTATCCCGTTCGAAAAAACTGTTGCCTCAAACACAATCGATGGGTTTGGCGAGTCTCATAATTGGGTTCGCAAAAGCATCTTTTAGGAACTGCCTTATAATTGGTCTACAAATTTGATTCGACATAATCTAGACGTGTGACATCCCCAAATCCGGGTACTAATCACCATAAATCTGTTACGTTACGATACGTCATTTCTATAATTAATGCGGAAGATATAAACATAAATTGTTTATACAATAAATTTTTGCAACATAATCCCCAAGGTCTATAACCTTAACTTAATACATGTATTCAATATCCTACATGACTTACAATGTCATTTGCATCAGAAAATTTAATAATTTTAACTGCATAATAATCCAATTCTAGAATTTGCCTTTGCCTCTATCTTTATTCAAGCCTTCGTCTTAATCTGAAAATTTTATCATGATATAGCAATGGTGAGCAACTATTTTGCCCGGCAAGTTTAAGCACAAGGAAGATATATCATGATTGAAAAGGAATAAGCTTTCAAGTTTTCAACAATGTAATATAATTGTGAAAGAGCATGAATCAAAACTTCAATAACTGAATAACTGAATAATCATGTTGAGTGGTCAACAATGACCATGAACAAATTTAGTTGAACCTTATGGTAATGAAGGTGATCAGCCTTTCATACCTGATGAACATATGCAACATGCACTAAGTGAGAATCAATAATCATAGATGTGGAATAATTGTCAATAATTAAACCACTAGCATTCTTGAAAATTATTAACTCGAGTTTGAGTTAGAAAACTTGCATGTACCGTTGATTACAGCTATGCAATCTAATTTAATCTCTTATGAAAGACCTATCATTAATAAGATCAATCCTCCAATTAGCATAATACATTTTATCTCACACGCTATTACTTAAATAATAAATTAGCTAACATTTAGCTACATAATCAAACGTTGAATAATTCTTTAACTCACTAGTAATATAATCGTCATTTGATAATATTATCATCACATAACCATCATCTTAAATTCTCGTCTAATATTATTAATCTTTTAATAATATTTTATTTACTTAATAATATTTAGTCACTTCTTAACATTATTAATCATTTAATAGAATATTAATCATTCACAAATATTATTAATCATTTAATAATATTTTAATCATTTACCAATATTATTACACTAATATTATTAATCCTTTAATAATACTTTAATCCATAACTAATATTATTAATCATTTAAAAATATTTTAATTAATCACTAATATTATTAATCATTTAAAAATATTTTAATTAATCACTAATATTATTAATCATTTAATAATATTTTAATCCTTATCTAATATTATTAACTATTTAATAATATTCAAATCATTTACTAATATTATTAATCATTTAATAATATTTTAATCACCTTATAATATTATTAATCATGTAATAATATTTTACTTGTTTCATAAATAATAAATGTCTCACACATTTTAAGATGCAAATATTTTACATCTTGAAGCATAAACCATTTAAATTTTATTTCAGAAATATCTTTTATATTTACTCACAAATTCGGAGTTTAAACAGCTAATACATAGCTTTTATAGTAAAACTCAATTTACTTTATTATTTTTTTAATTTAAATAATTTTTTACATCAGTTTGTTCATTCATGAATCAACACTGACTGTTGCCTCATATTTTATCTCACTAACACATTCGCTTAATTTTTCATTTTACGATTATTCGCATTTTCACTATATATATATTCTGTTACGTAAATCTCAGCTCAAAAATCACATTTTGAGCACTAAAAATCCCAAAATATCATTTTTATGATTAATACAATTTTTCAAAAGTTTTACATTCTTCGTTGCACCACAAAATAATTTTATAGGCAATTGTAGTTTTTATTTCACTTAAATATATAATTTATATTTATTACATGTTTTATTGCTTTATTTATGCCTGAAAAGAAGTTTCTCGGCGTAAAATATCATTTAGAGTCAAATCTCGTCCCGTAGGACTTTATTAGATTTATTAATACTTATTATTTCACCGTAACGCGATTCGGAACGTCAAACGTCAAAGTCGCTCGACGCGCCGACGCTCGGCGTTTGCTCATTTACAAGTTCTAACATGCTCATTTGCTCATTTTTAACTTTCAAACCATAAGTCCTATAACAGTAAATTCTTGGCCATGTTATAGATCTTATGTCATAGTATTTTAAAAAAAATTCTAACCGCGAAAACCAATTGCGAAAATCAATCAAAACATCGAGCAAAAAGCATGCCAGGCAGCTGTCCAGCAGCGCGGTGCCGCACGCCTAGCGCGCACACGCTGCTGCCCAGCTGTGCTGCCCGCTTATCGAGCTAGCTACTTCGCGAATTTCTTACGCATTGCTCGTAACTCCAATTAATCTAATTTTTGGATATGTTATACATGACATACCAAAGTATTTTCAAAAAATATCAGGACTGGGTTTCAGGTATGATAGGCTACCCAAACAGAGCGCCAAAAGTGTGCGTTCATCACAGTTTTTCCAACTTTTTACCATATACCCTCTCTCGCTAAAACAGTCATAACTTTTTCATTTCAAAACATTTTTGAGCATTTTTTGAACCCACGGAAAACTAACTTTCGGGACTACAACTTTTATTTTTTGACCATTTCCAAATTCTAAACACAGAATTCCAGAACTTCCTTGTAAAGTGACTGACCCGAGTTGGTTTTCCAGTTTTGACTCGGCTACTTTAAAATAGCATCACTTTGCTCCGAAGTCGGAATTAGTCCATTCCGGAGTCTATGGAAAGCTTATTCAGCGTACTATAACATACCAAAAGCCCAGAATTTTTAGGGCATTCTAGCTAACCCCGAATTTTCTGTTTAGGGGCAGCAGTCACCAATTTGTTTTCTAAGTTAAAAAATGTTTTGGTTCTTCTTCTTTGTTCAAGCTCATCAACCCTAAAAATGGCAAGATCTAAGCATAAAACATCATATATTATGTAGATCTACGCTCATATGGTTCAAAATCATAAGTTCAACACTTGATCTAAAACAACTATAACAAAACAAATTAAACTAGCTAGAGTTTTGAGTTTAGGAAATTTTATACCTTTAGTGTTCGATCTTCCTCTTGATTTCTTCTTCCTCTCTTCCCATGGCTGACCTCCCCCTCTTTCATTCCCTCTCAAGCTCTAAAGCTTTCATTGGGGTTTTTGAGTGAGAGTTATGGAGAAATCCATTGTTTCTTCTTTCCCTTCTTCCTTTTTGCTCTCTTTTCTTTTCCTTCTCTCTCTTTCTTCCATCCATGGCGGCCCTCTCTCTCTCTCTATTTTCTCCCTATTTGGTCTGGTGTGTGTGAGAAAAAAAATGAGAGATAAATGCTTCTTATTTGTTAAATGAATTAGAGGTTTAAAATTAATTGAAGGGAAACTAGATCCACTTTTTTGGGGAAATTGTTGGGGGAGTTGGTGAGATTAGGTGGGCTGCCCATGTGCTGGAATTTCCAGCAGATTTTGGTCCAGTGGGTACCGCTTCTATTGTCTCGTTTTGCGTGCTTAATCCCGTCTTTGACTTTCGAACCCAAAAAGTCGAATTTTCAAGTTTATAGTCGATTCCTACTAAAATCGACGCTCCCGACATCATGGAAACATCCATTTCTCCAAATTCATCTCTGAATTTTAAGTTTGACTTTTCTCCCAAAAAAATCAACTGTTGACTTTTACCAAAAAGTCAACCCCGACATATTTTGTGTTTACAGGTTACTCTTACTAATTTTGACATTCCGGACTCAAATATCCAGTCCGTGTCTCAATATTCCACTCCTAACTCTAATTTTGACTTTTTTTCATAAAAGTCAACTCTTGACTTTGACCATAAAGTCAACTCCGACACATTTTGTGTTTGCAGTCTATTTTTACTAAACTTGACGCTCCAGATTCAACAAAGCAGTCCGTACTTCAAAATTCTATCCCTAACTCAAATTTTGAGTTTTAACTTACTTCCTTTTTATTGCTTAATCATATTAGCTAATCATTTATTGATTATTATTTATTTCATTTGCCATTCAAGGCCATCATTCAAGCTATATTAATTTATAACATAGTTTTATCTTGTTTCTCATATACTTAACTTAATTAATCATATAGGTTTATCTGTTCAACCTTTAGTTATTACCTTCTTCCCATTTATAAGGATTTCATACTAGAATCACTATTACTGTAACTTTCTAGTTTAGTTTACTACTAAACCCTTGCACAATTTCTCATAATCAACTTATTTCATTAACTTACCTCATCATAAGTATTATCTTCCTATATTTCCTTTATCCCTTGCTATCCCATTCATGGATAGAATTCCATTCTTAACCCAATTCTTATCTGACTTATTTTAATTCTTGATTACCCGTTAATCTTAGGTATCAATTCCTTAAATATTTCTATCATCCACCATCAATTCTCTTACATTCTTTCAGATATTAAACCATATAAATTTTTCTAAAAAAATTTAATCATCCATTTACTTCCAATCTAAGTTTTATTCTTTGAACCTTTATTTATTTATTCGAGACAAGTCTCATAAATTTTCGGGTTATCACAAGATGTGATGCATATTGAGAAGAATGTGCTCGACAATGTGTTTAACACCATGATGAGTGTTACGGGAAAGACAAAAGATAATGATAAAGCACAGTTGGATATGAAAGATATTTGTAAGCGTCCTAGATTAGAAATTTATGAATCTGCAATTGGTAAGATGTTCAAACCGCATACAAGGTACACATTTTCCAAAAAGCAGGTTAAAGATGTGTGCACGTGGATTAAGTCTCTCAAACTACTAGATGGATATGCGTCAAACATTGTAAGGTGTGTTACGGGTGAAAAATTGCAAGGGATGAAGAGTCATGACTGTCATGTATTCATGGAAAGACTCATGCCTATAGCATTTCCGGATATGCTTGATAAACCAATATGGGATGCTTTGACTGATCTTAGTTATTTTTTTTAGAGACTTGTGCTCCAAAACATTAAATGAGAAGGACATGTCAGTACTTGAGAAGAACATCATTGAGATCACGTGTAAGACTTGTGGAGATGAACCTACTGAAATGGGTCCTAAGTCAGTACGTGTGCCAGGTGACATTGATACTGAGGAAGAAGAATTACTGACTGACATCGACACTGCATCTGAAGAAGATGATGGTTATGAATCTCTAAACTGTATACAAGATGATTCTAACTAAAAATAAGATGTATGCTTAGTATTACTTGTAGTACTTCCAATTATACATATATACATGTTCTTTATATATATCGTTGTCGTGTTTGTGTATCTTTCATTTATTATTGTGTTGTATTGTTATTTTATTTGAATATGTACTCAAATATACAAGCGTATTAACGTCATGAAATATGTTTTTACTGATGACGGATGAACCAGGTGAAAGAAAGTGCGGCTTGGGTAGGGGTCCTAATCATGTGCCAAAGGCCCTGACAAATCCGGATGAGTGGATTTTTATACATATCCGTCCTCCCCCGGACAACATGTATGTTAAACATTTTATATTTCAATTGTTTAATATATATATACTAATGTAACTTGCTTAAAATATTATAATCAAATGCCCGTATTTAATGTAAATTGTCGTATATTGTAGTGATTTTTGTGATGAAAAAATTGTGAAGTGCATTTCACAATTATGCTTACAAAACTGACCTACGCCAGCGATTATGTGGGCGAGCACACCTAGCGCCCACAAGGATGCTATTTGGGCTGAATTTTAAGTATACTTTTTGTTAATGCTCATCACAATATAATTAATAACTTTTCTAATATTATTAATGCTTATTTTATTTGGAGAAGAGATATAGATGGGACGACGCAAAGGCATCAGTTATTCAGACACTATTATGAAAGAAATGCGTAATCTAAATAAGAAAAGACAAAAATCCATTTATAATGCAGGGGTTGACCATCCAGGACAAGGTGAGAAATACATGCATGCGCATAGCCCCTGGTGGTGCACACAAAGCATATGGGCTGATATGTGTGCCTAGTGGAGAGCCGAGGGATGGGTCAAGAGATGGAAGACTGCCTCCGCAAACAGAGCCTCAGGTGTACCTATAGGTGAAAAGACAAAAGGACCTATAAGGGCGGCAGTATATCACAGGTGCAACACATTACTGTCAAGGTACATAATATTAAGTATAATGTTTCAGCTTTAGTTCACATGTTTACTTATTAATATATGAGCATATTAATTTTGTAGGAGGCATCGTCTTAGGGTCATCCCATCCATTGGTTGGATGTATATATGGCCACCCACAATGGTTTGCTTAAGGCTATCAAGATAGTAGTATACTTTGATATGTTTATAAATTTTTACGTCATTCTTAAGCATTTTATATTTATTGTTAACTATTTAATTTCTAACCTACTGACATGACACTTATAAGAACCTACTAAATGAGCGTTATCCAAAAGGCACCCCGCGGCCGTCGATTGATCAAGAATTATGGGAAAGGGCATCAGTTGTGAAGGAGAATTATGTCAAAGGCCAAGGACAACGACGACGACGACGACGACCGACTATCAGTGGCACTGGCAGCTCTGCTAGTCAGTCTACTCAGTCCTCTTGCCATCTAATGTTGCACACTCTTGCTGACTGTGTGAGAACAATATGTCAGGATCGGACTCTTCTTCTCACACATGTCGTGCACCTGCAGTCTCTGCCTCCTGAGGAGTTAACAGATGCAGTGGCGAAAGCAGCACAACAGCAAGATGAGCGGGAGGTAATCTTGTATATGTTTAACTTTATATATTTTCACATTATGTACTACTTTGCATGTTTAACTTTATATTCAATAATACATGTTTTATTCTTTTGTTACAGCCCCGTCTGGACGATATTGATCCGTGAAGGCATTTGTATTCCTTCTTTGTCTTGGTAATTGACATTTGAGTATAATTTTTACCCATTGAATAATTAAATTCATGTTTATATTGTATGTTATGACTTTTGTATATAAATTTTACTCGGAAGGTACTTGTTTAATTATATATATGAGCACAATATGCGTGGATGTTAATATTACTTTGTTGGTTTTATTAGATTATATATATATATATATATATATATATATATATATATATATATATATATATATATATATATATATATATACAGATATCGATGGATTTGTATGGATATTGGTTTATTTATATATATTGTTGTGTGTTGGGATATAAAACAGGTACAAAAAATTTGGGAAATCAACAAAACAACTAATTTTTTTTTAAAATTAATCATTAGCAACCGCATGCAGTCACTAATACTCTTCAGCGACCGCAATGACTCGAGGGTATCAGCGGCCACGTCAGTCGCTATTGTTGGTCGCTACCACTTGGGCCACGTCACCTCTGACACTTGACTCACGGTGACTCAGCGACGCGACGCAATCGGTCGCTATTATGCGGTCACTGACAAGATGGTCGCTGACGTCCGCTTAGCGACCATAGTACATGCGACCTATATTAGCGATCGAAAACGTTTTCGGTCGCTGATGTCGATTGGCGACCGTACCCGTTCGCTGATATGCGGTCGCAGAAGAGCCTTTTCTTGTAGTGGATCAATTAAATATCATTAATGCTTTCTTGAATGCTGATCTCTTTGAAGAAGTTTAAATGCATGTAACTTCCTCCTGGCTTTCATGAAGCATGTGTCTACCTCCTCTTCAATTCATCACCATTAATGTTTCAACTTTCAATTTCTAAAATATTTTTTTGCTATATATTATATGTAAACATTAGCTTTTTGACGCCAAGTAGAATAGTGATTATGCGGGCTAGGGTAACAATAAATTCATAGGTAAAGAAAACAATAGAATTATCCTAAACACAAAGAAATCTCTCTAATCTGTAAGTTATTATTATCAAAACAAAAGCTCCACCCTTTAAAATTAAACCCACAAGCCGGGTTATATAGGTATAAGACTTCCTTATCAAAACAGAACAAAATTCTTATAATTATGAAAACAAACTCCTAATAAGTAACAAATAACTATGACAACATAGTTCTAATAGGTAACAACTCTTAATAATTATATCTTAATTAATTACGTAACAATATAAAAGATTTACTACCTAACAATAAACTCCTAATAATTATATCTTAATTAATTAAGTAGCAATATAAAAGCCTAATAAAACACTATTATCATAAAAGAATTAAATAGTGATAATAATCAAGTCAAACTGATCTTCCTGAAGTCATGACGCCATTCCCGAAGAAGTTCGCCACGAATCTGAACACCTGTCCTAAAGCCGGTCATTCTGAAGTTAAGCCAACTGAGCCGAACTACCGACCCCTAAGACATGAGCAAAACTCCCGACCCCGAAGTCAACCATACCTGTCATCCTTGCGTCGATCCTCTAACTAAGCATCATCGGACAACTCAGCATCATCAGGCTCAGATCCTCCTGCATCAGTACTGACGTCGGGCAGAATAATGATTATCCTACAGGCTAGGATAACAATAAATTTACAGGTATAGAAAGCAAAAGAATTATCCTAAATATAGAGAAATCTCTCTAATGTGTAAATTATTTTTATCAAAACAAAAGCTCCACCCTTTAAAATTAAACCTACAAGTCGGGTTTTATAGCTATAAGACTTCCTTATCAAAACAGAACAAAATTCCTATAATTATGGAAGTAAACTCCTAATAGGTAACAAATAACTATGACAACAAAATCTTAATAGGTAACAACTCCTAATAATTATATCTTAATTAATTACGTAACAATATAAAAGATTTACTATCTAATAATTATATCTTAAATAATTAAGTAACAATATAAAAGATTTACTACCTAATAAAACACTATTACCATAAAAGAATTAAATAATAATAATAATTAAGCCAGCTTGATCTTCCCGAAGTCATGACACCATTTTCGAAGAAGTTCGTCATGAATATGAACACATGTCCCGAAGCTGATCATTCCGAATTTAAGCCAATTGAGTCGAACTCTCGACCCAGAAGACATGAGCTGAGCTCCCAACCTCGAAGTCAACCATACCCGACATCCTTGTGTCGATCCTCTAACTAAGCATCATCAGACAATTCAGCATCATCGGGCTCAAATCCTCCTGCATCAGTCACCCCAGGTTGAAATGAACTCGTCCTCTAGTTCACAACATTGTCATCGAGCTTAAATGATATTTTCCACCGCATCAATATTCCCTTCTTAGAAAAGATTCATCCTCAAATTTTAAAACAAGCGAGTATCAAACACCAAGAAAGAGTCTTCAACTTTCGCGAAATCAAAACTTCATGAATTTTCTTCTTAAAGAATAATCTTGAAAAAAAAACAAGTGGGAAAATATCAACATATTTCGGTTTGCATGTATGACAAAGAAATTTTCAAGAACAACAAAATCAATAATTTTATTGTCCTCAAACACTGGAATAATCTCATGACCAATTTTATCAATTGTAGTATTCTCATCCGTAATATCTACATAGAGTACCTCTTCATCCTCATATTCGTCATATACAAGTTCTCCATAAAGTACTTCTTCATCTTCATATTTGTCATATACAGATTCTCCATAAAGTACTTCATCTTCGTCGTTTACGTCTTTCTCAACCAACTGTTCTTCAAATTCGGATACCAATTGTTCTTCAGTTTTGGATATATCCTCATTAAAGCCCAAATCTCGACGATGATCTATTCGACCACGTCGTTCCCACAGTTGCTCCCTATGGTGAGAAGGATTATCAAAACCGGATTCAGAATCATAAAATTGTTAATCACGATCAAGGTACGAGAAATACTTCGGGATTTCCTCAGCCAGAATCTATCCACAAGAGTAATAACCCTCCTCGTCATGATCAAGGTGTGGGACTTCCTCACCCAGAACCTCTCCACAATAGTGATCAAGGTGCGGGACTAATTCCTTATTCAGAACCTATCCACATCGACCCCAATTTTACATCGTTAGACGTCAGGTTAACTCTGCAATTTGCCTTTGTAAATCCTTAATCATCACGTTTTCAGTTACGACCACGGTTCGGGGCTTCCTTAATTGGAACCTGCCCTCAACGATCACAACCACCAGCCATTGAAACTGATGAAATATATTCTCAGAAAGATGTTGATACTTTGATACCAACTGACATCGGGCAGAATAATGATTATCTTGCGGACTAGGGTAACAATAAATTAAATTCACAAGTAAAGAAAACAAAAGAATTACCCTAAACACAGAAATCTCTCTAATGTGTAAATTATTATTATCAAAACAAAAGCTCCACCCTTTAAAATTAAATCCGCAAGTCGAGTTTTATTCGAACTATTTTTAATGCTCAGATTTGGATCATATTATTAACGAATTTGAGTCTCGCTCATATTTTTTCGAGTCGAGCCCGAATCGAGCCCGAACTATGTTGGCTCGTTTACAGCCTTAATTTTAGACATACAATTATCATACACATCATTTCATTCCGTACAGTAAAACCTCTATAAATTAATACTAGATAAATTAATAATCTCTCAAAAATTATATTTTTTTCCCAGTCCCGACTTGGGCTAATGGGATAAATTCATAATTTTGATAAAATAATAAAATAATAATTTTTAAAAAAGACCCTTATATAAATATATGGTCCCATCAAAATCATAAATTAATAATTCTTTCAAATTACAAATATATCTAAGGTAATCTTGTAAAATATGATTCTATTCTAATTTGTTTTGTCTTGAAATTCAAATCTATCTTAATTTCATTCTTAATTTTTCTTGAAATTCAAATCTAATTGAATTTCATCCTTAATATATGGTCCCATCAAAATAATGTTTTGTTTTGAAATTTAAATCTAATTGAATATATATTTTTTTGAAATAAAATGTGAATGTAATTTAAAAAGAGGATACAATGAACATTATTTAATTATTAAAAATAATTAATATCACTTACAATAAATTCTATTATTACATTAATTTAACAAGTATGATACATTGCATCAAAAAAATATAATATAAACATCAATAAAATGCAATAATTTTAATGTAATTAAATTTATGTTCAACGAATAGAAAAACTCTCTTTAAATTAATAAATTATTAATTTATCGATTAAATAATAACTCTCCAAATTAATAAAAAATTTCTGTCTCAACAATATTAATTTATAGAGATTCTACTGTATTTAGAACAAGCGTAGTTTATAACAACTCGAGTCACCATTCAATAAATAAAATAAATGAAACAGTGGAAGTAACATTAAGAAGGATACATACATATGGGGCTTTGAGTGTCTCATATTTTTGTATCATATACAATAAATCCTATTTATGATACAAATAAAAATGGTTATCCACCGGCTGAGGCTTAGAAGAGAATACGAGAAAAATCAAATAGAGAGAAAAGGGGTAAACAAAAAGAAGAAGAATCAAAGACGGTCCATGGGAACAAAAGGAATAGCATTGCTTCTTCTCACCCAGTATCCAACAAAAACAGATACGCACAAGGCGATAACAGATAAGATGAGAGCAAAACCACTAGCAGCACCCCAAGAATTTCCAGAACTAATTTCCGTTAGCGTAGAAGTGCCTTGGGAAATATCTAAAGGTACCCAGTCACAGCCAATGGAATAATGCCCTGATCCATGCCATGGATTTCCATCAACTGGATACCAAAATGCTGCTGAAAACTTGCTTGGTTGACCAATGGTGAGTTGTACATCCTGCATTTACAATACGAAAATTTCCATATATAATATAGGCAAATTTGAGATACAGCTAAATTTTCAGAGTTAAAAATTTTAAAGCAGTCGCATGATGATTTTGAGCTGATCTCACTGCTAAAGCAATGGAACATATTTCTAGTCTAAATTATTGCAGTACCCCTGTATAAGGGCATTTTCTCAAGTTATATCACCTCTTTATTTTCTTGGCATGCATGATTGTGTATGTTTTGATTGTCATGCCTTTTCATGCATCTTAATTTGTTTTTTATTTTCTTTTTCACAATTAGCATTCTCATTTTCTTTAAATCAGTATTTGGTGACAAATAGTTTGCATCAATTTCACCACCTTTAGTACGTGCTCAATATAATATCTTAAAAGTGGTAGGAGTTACAGGGCCAACCCAAAATATTGGATTTTATAGTGCCCATACATTAAAAGCATAAAAGCTGATGTAGTAGAGAGGTTTAGTACCTGCTGAAGGCGATCCATAGTTCTCAGAGGTCTGGAAAACTCGAAGTAGTATGTGCCCTTTTGACCAGATGATGCATACGGAGTGTCTTCCTCCGTGAAACCTGTCAGTCAAGGTTTGTGAAAAGAAAAACAAAATATCATGAAAATGAAAACAAATACGTGTAGGTCTAAGACAAAACAAATGGCTCCGTACGTTCATAAAGTTAGACATGAATAACCAATCTTTTCCTGGGAGCAGACCACCAAAACCAAAAGTAAAAACATTTGTTTTTGTAAATAAAAGATCATAGGATTCATAATTTAAGAGAGCACTATTCAGATTTTCTTCATAGATTATGAGAAGCATTTCCTAAAGCTTTTCTGGACTCGGTCCTCCTTGGCCAAAATAGGGCTTCTTCAGGAGAATATAGAATCATAGGTTGCACTTGGAAACTAGCATTAGTTACCTGTATGTGTAGTAAAACTGCTATGCCACCATGTTCCCTTCCAGTCATTTTGTGCACTAGATTCATTTCCTGAAAAGGAAAATCGGAAAACTATTGTTATAAGTAGTTAATTAAACTGACAACTACTAAATAAAACAATGTAAATTTGCAATTTGCAAGGTCAATTATAAGAAGTGGCACAAGAATGGAAACACGTGCATCTAGAAATCTCAAAAAAGATATCATGCTGGCCTTATGCAGACCATTGTCATATTGCGAGTCTGTGACAAGTTCAGGTATAATGAGAAGTCCAAGGGGTTGTTTGATAAAACTGAATAAAAAGCCCTGAATGTTTTAGCTAATCTGAATGAGCTGAACAGAGTAGAACATATGTTGAATACTGAATGAAAAAATGTGTTTCGGATGATAGTATTTTCCAATTTTACCCTTGAAAGGTTTTGAACAAGTATTTTTCTACCAATTATAATATAAATTTTGAACATTGATTTTTTTCAAAAGAAATATACTATAATAAATAAAGCATTCATAACAATTACCAACAAAATATTATTCTCTACCTTACAAAATAAGATCAATATTATCTTTTTAAAAATAAATTAGATGTACATAACAATTTTTAATTTTAAATTATTGTTAAAAAAATTATATTAATCTTATATTTTGGATATTATAATTGAAATATACGAATTTATACATATGTATATATATATATATATAACTAAAGGAGCAAGAAGGAATAAACCAAATTGTTTATTGGGTAAAGAAATTGTTATTGGAAGTGCAGTTCTTTTTTTCTTTCTTTTGCTTAAAGAACTTGAGTCTAGATTAGTGATTTGACGCTGAATCTATTGAATCTCTACAACCTTTTAAACTTATTCTTCTCTCAGTTTGAAAACCAACACATCATTTATACACAGAGGACACATGGAAATAATTTTGTAGATAGGCTTGGGGGGTTTGGATAAGGAAGAAGGACATAAAAGAAATAGATGAAGAAGAAAGAGAGATTGTAAGAATTGGCAGACAAAGCAATGAATGGTACGAAATAGGATATTGAAAGTAATTCTTTATATTATAAAAGGGCCTGTAGGTAAAATGTTATTCAGACACCCCTCTCCGACCGATTCAGTTAGCATTTTTCTACTGCTTAGGTCAGATTAAATCAGACCAATTCAGATTTTTCTTTATCCAAAACAAACAATCTGAATGACTTATAGATTCAGATTTTGGACCATTTAGAGGCATTAAGAGCTTATCAAACAGCCCCCAAGTTTCTTGTCTAACTTTTACAACATTCAGAAGTATTAGGTCTTGATCTGGACCCTCTGGGCCAGAATGACTTATGGCAATCTGTGGTATTCATTTGACCATGTGATTTTGCATGTATCACGTGACATGGAGGGAGCACAACTAGTATAAATACCCCTCATTATGTCGACGAGAGGTACAGCAGCTCTAATTATTATCTAGTACTGCTTAGCTCTTGCATGTTTTTCTCCCCTTTCACAATCCTAGTTTAAACTCCTGACCAACAGAAAGCAACATTCTCTTGGCAATCAACCCTCTAGAAGTATGAAAACAAGGAAATGTAAAAAATATACTCCCAAAATATTCAATTTTTTTTTTGCTACTTTTGAAGGGAATTTAACATTCTTGCCAAAAGGCAAAGAATGGATACCTCATGCACCCAAGCCTTATGAGTAGTTGTTTTACCATTGAGCCATGAGGGGCTTGGTCAAAATATTCATTTTAATTATTATCTTAATTTAATAACCAAACTAACAAAGTCTAAATGAGTCACCATTATATTAAAAAAGTTCTTATAATTTAATCCATAACAATCTTCACATTGAACCCACAAATGTGAAGTTGTGCACAAAGAACTACAGGTAATGTTAATCCTACAAATATTATGTAGTGAAGAAAAGTATACTAACACAGGTTATTTTTATATGTACAAACAATAGAGATTGAAGGCTGTCAAAGAATAACTCAACATGAGCATCATGAGAAATAAGAAATTTCAATCAGAAAAGTACCTGAAGGAATTCCATCAAGGTTTCGGCAATGTGGATTCCAAGCATATAAATCAACCAAATGACCAAACCTGTACATGAAAATTGACAAATCATAATATACTTAATTTGAATCATAATTAGTGATGTTGTGTGGCTGTCCATGAAAGAGTTTGACAATGAAGGCCCTGAATATATATATATATACCTGTCACCTCCATTCCCATCTCTGTTGTCTATTGGATTACCACCATATAAACGACCCGGAATTGCATTCCCAACAGAGAAGTGCATAATATCAACTTCATAGCCACGGCAAGTCTTGTTTGTGCACGTATCCGGAGATTTTTTACACCCGCCCATCTGTAAACAAAGTTATTATTAGCTTTCTCTCCAACAGAGGCCAAAAAAGTGGGAAGGGAAAACAAATAGAAGTAAACAAGACATTTAGTTCCATAGAATTTATTTATAAAAATTATTGCACATAAGCAAATAAAAACTTACATTATGGTAGGAGGCAGTCTCACCAACTTGAAACATCAGAGCAACTGAAGGGCATTTGTTATTATTTCTGCATTACGCATAAAAACAAATTGAAGTACCTGGATTGTGTTAACAGTTTAAGCATGAAACCGCTGCAAGTAACTAAACACTAATGAGTATACTTCAAGTGAATATTAAACTATGAAAAACAACTGTTATAATGCAACCAATCAACTTAGTTCCATTTGGATACCAAAATGGAGAATTTCCAATTTTCTCAATCACTAGCACTTGGGCAAGCAAGTCATCTACTTCGAATAAAGGTCACCAAATTTTTATCTGCCAGTTTATCCAGATGTGATAAATTATGTGTATATATAGGGGATAAGATGGCTGTTGTAACCGCAACCATCTCCTTCTGGCCCCTTCATATTTAAGGGGTACTTTTGTCCATCAGTAATTTCATTTATGGTATTTTTGTGATGTTATCATTTTACTAATCAAAAAGACATTTTGGGGGCGGCGACCACAGCCAAGCTAGTTGTGGTGATCACAACCACAAATTTCCCATATATATATTCAGCTATCTAATTTTGAAAAAATTTCATTTACACGCTATATTTAAGGATAAGTAACTTTCTCAAAACAACCTAGCATTACACTCGTTCCAAATTCCCCACAAGATTAAAAAGAAGGCACACTTCCATAAAATTTTGACATCCCTCTTACTTCCAAATCCTCTAAAACGAATTAGTAGCTCATCTTCCACCGTAGCAGGACACACCCACTCCTCCTAGCACTCCAAAGAGACAGTTCTACAATCCCCAGGTAACAGGATAATGCAGAAATAAATGCCCATGTGTCTCATCATTAGTCTTCCTGCACATAAAACAAACGTCCGGCGATAGAACTTTGCAAGGCCTACCTTGATAAAGATCATTAATATTTAATATTTGTAAAACCAGATGCCACACAAAAACCTTCACTTTAGAAGGGACCTTGGCTTTCCAAGTGTACTAAACCAATGGAAATGGATTAGGAACAACAGATCGAGTCAAAAAAGATGAGTAGCTCTTATGACAAAAAAACCAATTGGATCTAAAGTCCAAATAAGCTTTATCCGGATAGGTACATAGATGAATCGAATCAAGCAATGTTAGCAAAGATTTCATAATGACTCCAAATCCGTGAGATTCTTGAAGAAATGAAAATCCCAAGAAAATGAGCCATCACACTTTATGAAGTTAGAAATGGGAGCATCGTGAAGTGAAGAAATACGATACACACGATTAAAAATAAGAGAAAAATGATTATCTCCCAACCAATAATCCTCCCAAAATAGAATATGATGATCATCCCCAACTCCATATCTCAAATGTCGAATAAAGAAAGTATAACCTTGGGAGATGAATTTCCAAGTATTTCATGAATAATATAAATCTCGGGCCTAGCATCCCAACCAGTCAAATGCATGTTGAAGTTGCTCCTAATAACCTTATGCCAAAGGGAACGAGGTTCCAAAGGAAATCTCCAAAGTCATTTACCAACCAGAGCAACATTCTTGAGGACTAAATTACACAACCCCAAGCCTCCCTCCTTCTTAGAAAGACGCTGTTTTCTACCCAACCAAATTATCCTTCCTCTCATCACCAACTCCCGACCAAATAAAACTTAAAAGAGAGAGAGAATATATGGGTATATTAGACGAGCAAGTCTGAATCAAAGTAATCCTATCCCCAAGGAAAAACACACACCTTTCCACCTATCTAAATGTTGACTCACTCTCTCAGTTACAGGATCCCAACACGAGATTGACCTAGGATTCTCGCCAAGTAGGACCCCAAGGTAAGTATGCGGAAACTCCTTTATTCTACGACCAGACAGAGACGAGTACGTTAAAAGCTTCCCCATCTCCATGTTGATCCCACTACACTACATTTAGACAAATTAAACCTCATACCAGAAATAGCTTCAAAAACTTAAAAAAATTGTTAACACATTTTTGAAATCTTGGAGCCCCTCTGAAAGAAAGATAATAGTATCATCAGCGAATTAGAGGTGACAAACCCTCACCTCCTCACGCTCAACTACACAACCTGCAAGGATACCACACTCCTCTCCCCGGATGAGCATCTTACTCAAAACATTAACTAAAGTAAACAAGAGAGGTGACAAAGGGTCACCTTGCCTCAAACCCCGGGAAGACTTAACTAAGACTTGGACTCCCCATTCACAATCACAGAAAAATGAGAAGAGACAAAACACCTTCCATCCAAGAGCGCCACCTAACTTCGAAACTTTTCCCCTCCAACACCTTATCCAAGAAGCCCTAACTAACTTTATCACAAGTTTTTTCAAAATCCAGCTTAAGCACTACACCCCATAGTTATCAAGGCGCTAAGTCGAGGCGAGGCGATAGCCAGGAGCTTAAGCGCTTAGGCGACAAAGCGCCCGACTAGTCGTCTACAAGTCGACAAGTCGTTAACAATGTAAATTTTATACGTATAAAATTCTATATATTTAATATTTATATGAATATTTAATTATTTATATATTGATATTTCTAATGATTACCATATTCATAATGCAGATTGTAGCATATCAAATCACAACAAGAAGCGAACAAGATCGAGTCAAAATGATAATTTTACTATAGTTGTAATTTTTTGAACTTATACCAACTACCAACTTTAAATTATATAAATGGTGATACATTTGTAATATTTAGTTTAATTCAATATAATTCTTAAATTTATGTTTAGTTTCTTCCCATTTTAACATTGTATATATAGAATACCATAAATTTCAAATTTTCAATACTAAGAATTCAAAAATTTATGATAAAACAAGTAAACAAGTATTGTTAAGATAAATGTATATACAAGCATAAAATCATGATATCATATCATAAAACTAGACAACCATCCTTTATAAGATAAAGACATGTTCATTGTGACATTGCCAAAAACAAACATAATATAGAAATGAAAACAAAGTCATAAAAATTCAGTATTATTTAACTCAAAATTCTCATTTTTCATAATGAAAATATCACTCAAGCTATCAAACAAAATCATCAAAGATCAAATCATCATCATCTCTCCCAAGAGTGGCATCATCACTCGAAATAATAGTTACTCTTCAGCCATAATCATCATTAACATCCTCATCATCATTAGGAAGGCCCTCCTCCTCTTCTCCAACATCAAAATTAGATTATGTGCTCTGCCACCAAGTCGTCCAAGTCGACGCCTAGTCGTCCTAGTCGTCCAAGTCGACGCCAAGTCATCCAAGTCGACGCCTGAGCGGTCGACTATGTGCTCTGCCACCAAGTCGTCCTATCGGCTTGATTTTTCTGGTCGACTCGACGCCTAGTCGTCGCCTAGGCGACGACTAGTCGACGACTTGACAACAATGCTACACCCTTTCTCCCTCTTCTATGTACATCCTCCACAACTTCATTCGCTACTAAAATTGCATAAATAATTTGTCTGCCACCCACAAAAGCACTCTAGGAACTCGAAATTGTTCCCCAACAACATTACCCAATCCCTTAAAGAGAATTTTATACACACTAATCACAAGACTAATTGGTCTAAAATCCGTTACCTTAACAAATTGATCATTCTTAGGCACTAGGGTAATGAAGGTAGAATTAATATTTTTCCCAATAATACTTGTTGCAAAGAACTGAAAAACTCTAATAAGATCATCTTTCACCACATCCCAATTTGTATAATAGTAAGCTATTGTAAACCTATCAGGATCAAGAGCTTTCTCTCTTCTATTTCAAAAACAATACTGATTTCCTCCTCAATAAATTGCACTTCCAACCAATAACTATTGTCTCTCAAAATAAGACACCAATCTAAACCCTCTACCATAGGCCTTTGCTCAACCACCTCCTCAAAGAGTTTTCTATAAAAATCAGTAATTTCATTAACAATCAAATCAGAATTTCTCACCATCTCACCTGATTCTAGCTCTAATTCCCTAATAAAATTTCTACGATTTCTACGACCCGCAACCTTGTGAAACAATCTTGAATTACAATCTTCGTCCTTCACCTAATTAGTAAACCTAGCTTTCTGCCTCCAACTAGCTTCCTCACGCAAAGTCACATCCTCAAACTTGTTACGCAGCTAAGCTCGTTTACCAATCAAATCCTCTGAAATATCACTACTTTCCACAATCCTATTAATATCTTCTATCTCTTTCAAAATTGCTTTCTTCCTATCTTTCACATCGCCAAACACCTCCTTATTCCACTTTTTAAACTTACATTTAACGTACCCCAACTTTTTCATAAAAACAAAACATCTCCAACCCACACAACCACTCTCACTCCACCATTGCTTAATGATCTTGGAGAAATTTGGGTAAGAAATCCACATATTCTCAAAATGAAAAGGAGTGGAGCCCCATTTGAGAAGACTAGATTCTAAAACAACAGGAAAATTATCAAAAACTACTCCTTGCCCCAACTCAGGAAAAGCATCCTCCCAATCATTACTAAATATAAATCGATCAATACGAGTTGCCTTTATACGTTCACCAAAAACCGACCAGGTGATTTCAGCATTCGAAAGAACAATCTCTTAAATTGCAATATTTGGTAAATTTATCAAACCCCCTCATACTCGTAGTTCTTGACCCACCAAAATTTTTAGAAGAAACCCTAATAACATTAAAATCCCCACCAATACACCAACGAGGAGTACAAAGATCATAAAACTCCTCCCAGAAAACATGTCTATCCCTAGGCCAATTAGGCTCATACACCGAATAAAACCACCAACGCCCATGCCCTCTAATCTCTAAATGAACAGAAACTGAATAAGTACCCAAAACAGACACAAGAAGAGTCGCACACCGAGTATCAATAATACCTCCAGAAGTCCCACAAGACGGAAGAAAAACTCAATCTTTAAACCTCGAATCCCAAATATTTCTAATCATCATACCGGTAATCAACTCCAATTTAGACTCTTGAAGAAAGACCACATCAGGGGCAACCTTAGAAATTGACTCCCTAATCAACCTCCACTAACACCTAGACCCCTCCCGTTGCAACTTACAATCTTCATAAGGAATCTTTTATAAGACTGCCTCTCCTTACCAAAACCTCCCCACAATTTACTGATGACTGAAGCTGATGCAACTCTTTACTCCACCTTTTCTACTTAGAACCACTCTCAATAGACTTAAACTTGGCCTTGACCTTCATCCTAACTTCATTTCTCGTCGGACTAACCAACCTAATTCCCATCCTATCCAACACTCCTTGAGGATCTATGTTGTCATCCATCGCCCCTAAAGGATTAATGACCAAAATTTAGAACTGTGTGTCCACATAAACTTTATCTACAAGTAAATTTACCATTTCTTCAACTAATAACTATTATTTTTTTATTTTTTTTATAAAAGAATAAATTTTATTAATAGAAAAGAAATGATACAATAAAAGGGGAACAAGAAGTCCACCCTCAACGGAATTTAGAACTATTATGTGTTGCACTAGCAGGCTCCAATAGATCAAATCTAGACTTGTTTATGAGATTATTGCATCTCGTAATTTAGAAAAGTGGATAATGGGATCATGCACCTATCAAAACCGATTCTAGGCATAGCAATATCCTTCCACCCAAATCCACATGTTTAATATATATATATATATATATATATATATATATATATATAATAGATACCCAAGGGTCGTAGATTCTTACTTTTTTCTTTTATCATATGTTTAGTGCATATAAAGGCCTTTTAATTAAATGGATTGGCAATTGTGATGAATTGAATATGAATTGCTTTGTCTGTTCAAGTCTACTTTTTTCTGTCTTTAGATAAAAGAAGAAGATTTTATTAGAATGAGGAGAGAATATTGCAAAAAAAAAAAAAAAAAATGAGGTATCCTTCATACCTAATGTGGTTGCCTACCAATCCCCATGTAAAATTTGAGATAACAATTTCCCTAGATGCACTCACGGCCAAAATCCATGATGACGAAAAGTAACCCTATCCCACAACAAATGCGAAGTAAAAATATATCACCTAAAACAGGAAACCTTCTCTGTACACAACGGCAATGTTAGTTATCATAGCAAGCAAGTGCCCTTTCTCTCTATTCTATTCTTCTCCTTATTTACCCCCCACCCAGGTTTGTAGGCATCCAAAAAATATGAATGAAAAATCACAATCATATTCTTTACGATGGGAGTTCGGGGCTATCTTAGGCAATCATACTTATGCAATTAGGCGATCTTAGTATATTAGCCAAGCGAAGAGAACCTACTCCTAATCTTAGAATATCATACACAAGTTACGCCTCACTAGATTATGGAATTAACTTGTTATAAATCTTTACAATTAAGCTCTATAAGCCTCAAGATTAGATCTTGCTACCATATTTACATGAACCTTTACTTGTTAAAATGGTTACTTTTGAAATATTCAGTCATGTCGCACTTCTTGATAAAAAAAAATTTGTAAGATTGTGAAGTACATATTTAGTACATCATAAACTTTATATTAATATGGTCTCAAAAATTATTACTTATTAAAGGGTCAGTTATATTTCAAAACCGTTCGATAGAGAACGAACATACTATTTTTCATAAAGGCTAACTTCTTACTTCATGCCATCATGTTTAAAGGAAGATAGTATTTAAGCTTAAGATTTTTTTATCTAAAAAAATTTAAACTTTTAGACTTTAAGATTTCTGTTGCTAGTGTTCTGACCACTACAGCTTTTGAATCCTACGTCTTTGATTTTATCAATTAGAAACCAAGCCTAAGACTACTTTATTACAACTGATTTCCTTCAATCCACCCAAATCAAGCTGCAGGAAGGGATATGATTTTGCGATCCTTAGTGTCCCAGTCAGTAGCCAATATTCAAGGGCAGCGTATAAATAAAGAATGTCACAATAACCAATATAGTACCGATTCGAAATAAAAATAAAGATTCATCTCCAACTTTTCTTCAGCAAGGGACAACATAAACTAACACTGAGAAACCTTTGCAATTTTACCATATCTGGTAAATTAAATCAACATCATAATGAAAACCCAATTTCAAGAGTTAACATGACCAATTTCAAGAGTTTACGGAAGCATAAATCAAAAGGAGATGACATAAAAGGCTTAAAGTTTGATCATCAATCTCAACACCAATTGGACACAACTTTCAAAAAATATTAAAAGTGAAATAAAATACTCACCCTTTTGAGTACACATAGTCTCCACCCACTTGCAACAGGAAGTACACATCTTTCCCATCATGCAAAGCCTAACAAATTCACAAATTCATAAATCCACAATCAAAACCAGAAAAAACAAGAACCCATCATTAATACATAACAAATTTGTATAAATGTATATATATAATTTCAACATAGCTATAATAAATATTAAAACGGCACCTTAATTGTCATTTTTCCGCCTGTGTATTCATTTTCTGCATCCGGGTCAAGAGCAGGGAGGAGAGAGAATTCAAACCCATCAATGTCCTCCCAATCATCGGCGCGCCCATCAAGCGTAACAATTCCGGGCTTGAACTCGGCCGCGACCCGCTTCTCCGAATCCGGGTCGCAGATCCACTCGCCCGACTCTTCGTGCGAGTTCACGAGTGGAATTGCCGTCGACCCGAAAACAACAAGCGTGAAGAGGAAGACCCGATGAAGAAGCATTGTTGAAAAAGAAAAGAAATTGTATAATTTGGAGTATGAATTTTGAAGAGAGAGTGGAAAAAAAGAAGGAGATTCCAATGAGTAAAATGGTGTGGCCGCCATGGGCGACCTGCAGGTTGTCTCAGTCTGACCTGGTAAACTCATTAATTTACTCATTTTCCTATATGCTTCATGTGATTTTTTATTTATTTTTTCATTAAATTAGGATGGTTTATTTTTATTTTATATAGTATATTTTTTGCACAATAATAAACTTTTTGACTTTTTAATCTATTATTACATGAACTTATGTGTACAATCTCCTACAAAAAAAAATGGAATGTTTTTTCTTGCAGTCTTAAAAGTTAGACGTGTGAAATTATTACCAAATTAAAATTATGCTTATTTTAGTAAAAATAATATTTTACAAAAACAAATTTTATATTTTAAAGCGTTTAGTAGAAATTAAAAGGGCGGTCAACAAAAGTATGTTTTATGGACAATGCTAAGTTTAGTAGTGGAAACCGAAGGTTATTGGGCATTGAACCGAATGGTATGACCCAACTCATGAAGTTGGGAGTTCGAGTTTTGTGTGTTTAAATTAGCAACAACAACAAAAAATTAGTAGTAGAAGTGAGTCGAATGGGACTTTCGGAGCCCCATTCCAACTTGATAAAACCTCTTAAACCTACACATAACCAAAACATAATATGATAACATAAGCCACTTTTCCAAAATAATTTCCTAAATCCACAAAAACCTACTTAATGAATAATGATATTAATGGTAGACAAAAGTTAATTATAACCATTTTGAAGCATCAAGTCATCTTTGATTTTTGGAACACCAAATGTCTCTCCTTTTATTGAGACTAGATCTACCCTTCATCAAAAGTTAGAAGAAGTCAAAATTAATCAAGACCTTACATGAAAAAGTAAGTTTCACTTAGATCCCTTCCTCAGGTTTTTCTTAGATTCCTAGAAGAAATTTATACATGTGGGTGCGCGTGTATGTATCTCTCTCTCGCTCTCTCTCTTTATTTATATATATATATATATATATATATATATATATATATATATATATATATATATACGCCACGAATCAAGTCCGGACTCACGGATCAGGTCTGTACTGTCCGGACTCACGGATCAGGTCTGTACAGACCTGTTTTGTTATATGTATCCAAATCACGCCCAAAACACTGTATTATAGAAAAATTTCAGTTTCATAAAATATTAAAAAAAAAATTAATTGTTTTAAAAAAAAGCAAAAAAAAAAAAAGGCCCGTATTTTTAGAAAGCCTGGGAGTTTGGACCGGAACCAGACCCATATATATATATATATATATATATATATATATATATATATATATATATATATATATCAAAATAAAAATTTTACATATTAAAATGGTTTTGCACGAGATACCCTTTAGGGTATATAAGTTATATACCTTAGTTATATAAAATGTTGTAAGACCCCAACTTATTCATAAATAAAATTAAATTTTTTCTAATTATTATTTTGAATAATAAGGTGTTAATTTGATATAATGTTTTGATTATGGGTGAAATGTGTAAATTTTACAAAATAAGCAAATGGTTATAAAATATTTATTGTTGTCGGGGAATATTCGTGTGGTCGTGAAATATTCTTGTTGTCGGAAAATATTCGTACGATGACGCAATCATTTGTGGGCCCCATAATAGAAAACGATCGGATAAAAAAACGACAAGTTTGAGTTTTTATAAATAACGGCGCAGTTGTTACCGTTAACACTGTTGGAATACCCCGGTGGTTAAAATACAGTAATACGCATGGGTGCACAGTAGCACACGGTATTGCATAGTATTGTTGAATTATTGATCCTTACGTAAGAATGCACTACTCAATAATTGTTACAGTAATTACTGTTCAATATTTTATTTTATTGATTCAATAATTGCTACGTTGATATTTTATATTATTGTTGTTTCAATAATTGTCATTGCACAGTATCTCCATTATTAGATCAATAATTCATATTATTTGAATAATATTATTAGATAACATTATTGACAATGTCTAATGAAGTTTTGTCTAAGGAGAGGTTTGGTCATCTAATTGCGCGCCAGTAAGGAGTAAGGAGAAATTCTTATCGGAAAACTCCCTCTTTTCTGGGAACGACCTAGTTGTCATAATTGTGATTCTGTAATATTATTTATGAATAATTAATTATTGATTTATATGATAAGGAAATATTTATTTTATGTGGATATAAATGATGGATATATTTATTTTATGTGGTTATAAATGAAGGAATTAATGCTGAGGTATTTTGTCAGTATTTTGTCAGAATGGAGGTATTAAAAATCATCCGTATGTAGATTTCGGATATTTTCTGATTGAAATTTAGAAAAACTTAAATCTACAAAGTTGTAGATAATTTAATTTCCTATGGAATAGACATGAGACTCGAATTTTTCTAATAAAAGGACTATTTATTATGAATTATTGAAGTTGCTGATTATTGTTTAAATTTAAAATATTTTGAAAATTTCTAGAATGGGTGGGCCCCACTTTTTGTTGGTGAGAAATGTGCTGAAATTTTATTTCAAAAGTGGTAGGCGTGAATAGTAGCAGGTAAAGCCATCAGGTAGCAGATTAGTCTGCTTTGGGGTTCTAAGCATTTTCCTATAAATAAGGTGCTTAGTTAGAATTGAAAATCACACCAGAAACAAGTTTTCTCTCTTTCTCTCTCTATATTATCGAGCGTATTTTTGTGAGTATTTAGATACTTTGAGAGTTGCTATTCAGTACAAGTTTCCTTCAGTCTTATACCTGATATTTCAGCCGAAAGTACTGTTCTTTTGAGGTAAGGGATATTATTTTCTTCGTAAATGATATTATTTCTTTCAATATCATTATGCTGAAATATTGGTATGAATTTTATTGTGGAATTTCTATCTTTTTTGTGTCAGAATTACTATTCACGTATACGACACTATTCACAAATACGACACTATTCATAGAAAAATGAAATTTTCTCTTCTTAGTTCAAGATGTCTATTATGGTTACTATTTTTGATTGTATCCATATTTTGATTGTTATTTTTGAATCTGCCCCACAATTGATTATTATGGAATATTTTTAAACTTGGATAAATTATAGTACGAATCCCTAATATTTGTCCTTTTGTCTCACTGGATTCATTTTTTAAAGATATTTTTCATCATCCTCAGTCCTAAATGATTATATTACTGAATATCTTTGGTCTGTAGTGCAAAGATGAATGATTAACTGATGAATATCTTTGGCCCGTGGTGCAAAGATGAACAGGTGTTTAGATGAACATGATCAACTGGTGATACAAATGAATATCTTTGGCCTGTAGTGCAAAGATGAATATTTGATTCAAGATGTATATTGATTGAAATTATAGGGATAAAATATTGATGATGAACTTTTAAATCTTAGAAGATAGTAGAATTCATTCTCTACTTAACTCTTCTAATGGATTGATGTTTCCGCTGCAGTTGTTGATCTAAAACTTGTTGTCTATTATATTTTATCAGATTTTTTCCTGTTAAAGAGTAATGATAATTTGTTGTATATTATCTTAGTCATAATATTCTTTACTGAGCTAGTTGAGCTCACCCTTTTCCTTTTTGTTCCATTTTTCTTAGGAGGCGAGAATATAGCGGGAACTAGTCCGGGTGTGGAGTGATGTTTCCAGTCAGTTGTGTTAGTAGTCCTCACTATTTTGTAAAATAGTGTTTCAATTATTGTAACGAGAACTTATTTAAGTGTGGATATTGTCTAGAAGATAATATTTGTATTTAAACTCACAGTTTATGTGTTGTCGTATTTTGCACGACAATTGTAATAATGATATTGTAGTTGTTTTGTACCATGTATTTGGCGACTCAGAATATGTGATGTATACCTATTTTGGGGGCGTCACAGAATGAGTTTATCTCATGTTTTTTAATAAATTTGAGGACTAAGATTAATTAGACTTTCATTACGATTAAGTCAATAATAAATATCACCAAATCATATGAAAATGAATGTGTTCCAATATTTTTATATGTTCTTTAAATTCATACAATTGGATTTATCTAAAAAATTCTAAAAACTAAACGTATTAACCCTATGAGTTATACTAATTGTTGGGTCATAAATATTTGGACCTATTGGTCTGCCTTTGTTTGGGCCTTTGGAGTATTGGGTCGGGCCATTACTTAAATATAGTCTTACTTGGGCTTGGACCAACAACTGTTGGATGGATAAGTATTAGACTTCTTACCCAATACTTAATTAATAAGGATTTGACATAATACTGGTCAGAGGGGGAACAGTGATGGGATTAGCAGGTGGGTTGCCTGCACTGAGCTGAGGTGATGGGAAGTCGGCTGCATGGGAAGGCGGTGGAAGATTATAAGAGTACAGGGCACTTCACTAAGGAGGTAAGAAACATTTTATCACTCAGACACTATACTTTTAAAACCTCCATTGTTAACCTTCTGTCGTCCTGTACTGACTCTCACGCCGGAGCTATCCCCCGACGGCCCAAGCCGTCAAGCTTTTGGTATTGACTTTTTTACTGTCCAGGATTGGATGCGCTTTTCGGTGATTAAGGCGCTTGTAAAGATCTTGGCATTAACACTGGCGCTAGAAGGAGGGCTGCTCTAGTGTTTCTGGATTTCAATCACAGTCATCGACTGTTCTACGTCGGAAGCTATGGTGAAAAGTAAAACGGTTACTGATGAGGGACAACCAACGACAACGAGTTCATCCTTGCAAAGAATTTCTGTTAAGGATAGGTTGGGTCCTTCCCAAAGTATCCATGACAGGATAGGTTCACAAGATGCTCCAGAAGGGTCTCATGCAAAGGACCATGGTGAAACCAAATGAAGGTTATTCTCCACCACAAGCAAAGGGCTTGATAAAGATCGGAAAAGGGTAGAAGGCACACTGCCTAGAACCCTATACCGAGAAGGTCATGCAAACAGAACATCTACCTTGCCAAAGATGGCACAGGAGAATGATAAAGCCATGAAAGTGCTCCTGCAGCAGCAAGAGGAGATCTCCAAACAAATGGTTCTCATGGCTGAAATGGAAGATGAGGCGTCTAGTTATACTCGGCCTAAAAAACGTGGTAGGTCTCCAGGCAGACGAGCAAGGCGAGATGAGTGGCCCATGCAGTCTTAAAGCAGGTCTTAAAGCCGTTCTCGAGATCGAAGAAGAGCTAGAAGTCATACTCCCGAAGATCTGAAGAGGGCACCTCGCCCTGTGGATTCTCGGAGTAGTGACAAGAGCCGGCGAAGAAGCAGATCCAAGGGACGCACTCCCGAGGGTTCAAAGAAGGTACCTCGCCTTGAGTGTCCTCGGTACAACGAGAAGGGTAGACGTCATAATAGATCCAGAGATTGTTCTCCAGAGGATCTGAAGAGAGCACACCACCCTGTGGATTCTTGTCGTAGCCGAAGCCATAGACGAAGTCCATCAGAAGCTTCTAGCTCATATGGAAAAGACTGAACTGAACAGAAGTAGAAGAGCTCTTTGAAGAAGGAAGTTTCTTCACAACCAGAAGGGATGGAACTCTTAGCCAAAGAGGTGAAAGAGCTTTGGAAACAACTGGCCGAAGTTCAGCAGACGAAGGGAAACTCTAGTAAGAAGGCGTCTCCTTTCTCTTCGGATATTCTTCGGGAAAAGGCAGATCCTAATAAAAAGCTTCCTTATATGGAGAGTTATGATGGTTCTGGAGATCCATATGACCACAGCCAGACATTTGATAGGCTGATGGATTACTATGATTATTCGGATGCAGCCAAATGCCAAACCTTTGTAACGACGTTGAGAAAGATGCAAGGCAGTGGATGGAGACTTTGCCTTCAGATTCAATATCGTCCTCGGCCGACTTATGTGATAAAATCCATGCTCGGTTTGGGAGCAATAAGAGGAGAGGAAAACCTACTGGGATGTTAGCACAGGTTCGACAGTATTCAAATGAGTCTCTGGGCCAGTATATGAAGAGATTCAGAGAAGCAGTAGGTCAAGTGATTGACCTCAACGATCTCCATGCTATAGGTTTATTTCAAAATGGACTAAACTTGGTGAAGTCTGAAAAACTGGTGAAGAAGTTGATGTTCCGCCATCCGAAGAGCTTAGCCGAAGCATTTGAGAAGGCCGAAGGCTACATCGTTGTAAGACCTCAACTATTTAATGAATAAAATCAAATTTCCTCTGTTTATTATTATGAATAATAAGGTGTTAATTTGATATAATGTTTTGGTTATGGGTAAAATGTGCAAATTTTTTTAAATAAATAAGTGATTATAAAATATTCATTGTTGTCGGGGAATATTCGTTTGGTCGTGAAATATTCTTTCTATCGGGAAATATTCGTACGATGGCGCTGCTATTTATGGGCCCCATAACAGAATAACTGTCGGATGAAAAAAACGACAAATTTGAATTTTTATAAATAACGGCGTAATCGTTACCGATAACACTGTTGGAATACCCGGTGGGTAAAGTAAAGTAATACGCGTTGTTGCACAGTAACACACGATACTGCACAGTATTTTTGAATTATTAATTCTTACGTAAAAAGGCACTACTCAATAATTGTTACAGTAATTACTATTCAATATTTTATTTTATTGATTCAATAATTACTACGTTGATATTTTATATTATTGTTGTTTCAATAATTGTCGCTGCACAATATTTTTCATTATCAGATCAATAATTCATATTATTTGAATAATATATTAGATAACATTATTCGTAATGTCTAGAAAGTTCTGTCTAAGGAGAAGTTTGATCATCTAATTGCGCGCCAGTAAGGAAAAATCCTTATTGGAAAGCCCCCTCTTTCCTAGGAACTGTCTGGTTGTCAGTATTGTGATTCTGTAATATTATTTGTGAATAATTAATTATTAATTTATATGATGAGGAAAATATTCATATAGATGGAGAAAATTTTTAATGTGACAATTGTTGAAAATTAATATTTTATCTTTTTCTGATAAAAATTTATTTAAATATATTATTATATTATAATAATATAATAATGATGATATTTTTACAATGAATGTGAGATATATGAATAAATGAGGAGGAAGAGTATTTTTGTTACTAAAAATATTTAAAACATGTTTGTCATGTTTGTGGACCCCATTTCTTGACTGAAATTTGATTATAGCCTGTTAAATCTCCCGTTTGTGGATTTCAGTCAATTTCTGTTCGGAATTTAGAAAAACTTTCTTCTGTAAAGTTGTAGAGAATGGAATTTCCTATGAAAAAGACATAAGGTATGAATTTTTTTGATAAAAGAGCTATTTATTGTGAATTATTGAAGTCCCGGAATAATTATTTTTTTAGAGTTTTAAATGATTTTTATATAAAAAAACGTTTTTGGTGAGTTGGCACATGTGTGGCTGATGTTTTGGATCAGTGGAGGTGTGCGTAGGAATTTATAATATATATATTAATATTTTATTAAATTTTCTGCTTTGGTGTTCTAAGCAATTTCCTATAAATAGGGTGCTTAGGTTAGAATTGAAAAACACACCAGAAACTGAAGTTTTCTCTCTCTATATTATCGAGCGCATTTGTGAGAGTATTAAGATATCTTGAGTGTTGCTATACGGTGCAAGTTTCCTTCAGCGTTATATCCGACATTCCAGTCAGAAGTACTGCTCTTTTGAGGTAAGAGATTTTAAGTGTTATTATGTTTTTCAGTTTTATAATTTTTCTGTCCTTCAAAAAATTTGGAAAAATTTAAAATGATAATTTGATGAGTTTTCTAGATTGTGTCCAAAAATGACGATTTTTGGATGTATAGATTAAGAGTTATGAATTTTATGGGAAAATACTTTTTTAAAAGTAAACCCTTATAACTCCTTGTGGTTAACTCCAAAATTGGTAAAATTTTTATTGGGAGTACATGTATATAACAGAAGTATACTCTGTAAATTTCAGAATTTTTGCACAAAAGTACATTTTATGATAAATATCTAAATATTCAGCAATTTTGGCCATATGAAAAATAGTGAATGAATTTTAAAATTTTCAGAAAAAATATATGTTCAATATGGGACTATTTTCTGCTAAATCTCAAAAAATAAATATTTTTGGGACTGATTTGGTATTTTTCATGAAAATAGACTAGTTATGAGTAAATGAATTAAATATGTTATTTGAAGTAAGAAAACTGAAAAATAGGATTTTATGGCTTGAGAATCCTATATGAGGTATATGCAGATTTTTTTATGAGGGTTTTGGTTATTGGTGATGAAATCTTATGAGTTTGGCATTTTAGGGTGATTAAATGCATTATTTAGTAAAGTGTAAACAATTAAAATAAATTATTTATAAGTTTAAGAAATATTATTCTTTTAATATCATTATACCGAAATATTGGTATGAATTTTATTGTGAAATTTCTACCTTTATCATGTCGGGGTTACTATTCATGAGTTACTATTCACGAGTTACTATTTATAAGTTACTATTCACGTGTTATTATTCATGAGTTACTATTCACGAGTTACTATTCATGAGTTACTATTCACGGGTTACTATTCATGAGTTACTATTCATGAGTTACTATTTACGAATTACTATTCACGATAAAATTAGTTTCTTTTACTGACCAAATTATCGTTGATTTATGAATCTTACTCTTGAAATTAAATGCAGTTATTGATCATATTATTTTTATTATCATATATAACATTTTTAGAATCTTGGTGATAAAATTTCTCTTTGACTTGAGTATAAAGATGGGTAGATTATTGGTATGATCGTGACTATGGGTTCTCTTTGGCCAGTAGTGCAAAGTTGAATCGTTGACTGGTATGATCATGACCATTGAATTTACAATTGAATATTTTTAACTTAAGTGCAAAGGTGAATTGATCAACATGGTTATAATTATGGTTTATATAAATTCTGAAATGATTATGTGTTTATTTGAGATATGAATATCTTTGGCCCGTAGTACAATGATGACCTGTTGTTGAATATCTTTGGTCTGTAGTGCAAAGATGATCTGTTGTTAAATATCTTTGGCCAGTAGTGCAAAGATAAACGGTTGACGAATATCTTTGGCCCGTAGTGCAAAGATGAATTTATTGGTTTGATTATGAACAGGAACTGTGATTTGGTATAACCATGATCTTTGATGTTTCAGGTAAAGACATGTGATGAAAATTATCTTCGTCCTGGATGTGAAGAGGAATTTAGAATCACAATTATGATTATGAGTTATTCATATGATTGTGGACCTATTGTAAAACCCCAACTTATTAATAAATGAAATTAAATTTTCTCTATTTATTATTTTGAAATAGAAAGGGTTGATTTGATTAATGTGGTTAGTTATGGGTAAAATGCGCAAATATTTCAAATAAGCAAGTGGTTATAAAATATTCATTTTTGGTTGGTGAATATTCGTGTGGTCGTGGAATATTCTTTCTGTCGGGGAATATTCGTACGACGGCGCAGCTATTTGTGGGCCCCATAACTGAAAACGATTGGATGAAGATAACGACAAAAATTGAGTTTTTATAATTAACGGCGTAGTTGTTACTGTTAATACTATTGGAATACTTGGTGGTTAAAATTTAGTAGCACACGGTATTGCACCAATTATTGATCCTTACGTAAGAAAGACACTACTCAATAATTGTTACAGTAGTTACTGTTCAATATTTTATTTTATTGATTCAATAATTACTGCGTTGATATTTTATATTATTATTATTTCAATAATTGTTGCTATATTGTATTTTCCATTATCAGATCAATAATTCATATTATTTGAATAATATTATTAGATAACATTATTGGCAATGTCTAGAAAGTTCTGTCTAAGGAGAGGTTTGGTCATCTAATTGCGCGCTAGTAAGAAGAAATCCTTATTGGAAAGCTCCCTCATTCCTAGGAACGGCCTGGTTGTCATAAATGTGATTTTGTAATATTATTTATAAATAATTAATTATTGATTCATATGATAAGGAAATATTTATTTTATGTGGATTTAAATGAGGGATATATTTTTGTGGTTAAAAATGAAGGAGTTAATGTTGAGGTGTTTTATTTGTATTTTTATCGGAACGGAGGTATTGGAAATCAAATTAGGGTTTTTGAGATATTTTGCGAGGGTTATAATTTTTAATTCGACCGTTGGATCGTGGTAATATTTGGATATGTTATACATATATAAGTTGAGTATATATCCACAAATTTTGAACCGTTAAAAATGAACGTATGATTTGTTATGAATTTTACGAGATGACTGGTTCAGAAATTATTGAATTTTCGGAGTTAATCATTTTGGTGGAAAATTCTAGAATTGGTGGGCCCCACTCTTGGTTGGTGAAGAAATGTTCTGAGATTTTTATTCAAATGTGGTGGGTGGGAATAGTAGCAGGTAAAGCCATCAGGTTGCAGGTTAAGTCTGCTTCGGTGTGCTAACATTTTTCTATAAATAGAGGGCTAAGTTAGAATTAAAAATTACACCAGAAACAAGTTTTCTCTCTCTAGATTATTGAGTGTATTTTGAAAGTATTTAGATACTTTGTGAGTTTCTATTCATCAGTGCAAGTTTCCTTCAGCCTTATACCGATATTTCGAATAGAAGTACTGATATTTTGAGGTAAGGGATATTATTTCCTTCTTAAATGATATTATTTTCTTCAATATCATTATGCTGAAATATTGATATGAGTTTTTTTTTATCAAATTTGGAACTTTTTATGTCGGGGTTACTATTCACGTATACGGCACTATTCACGAATACGGCACTATTCACCAAAAAATAAAATTTTTTCTTTTTATCCAAGATGTCTATTATGGTTACTATCTTTGATTGTATCCATGTTTTGATCTTTATTTTTAAATTCTGCTTCACAATTGATTATTATGAAGTATTATTGATCTTGGATAAACTGTTATACGAATCCCTACTATTTGTCCTTCTGTCTCATTGGATTCGTTTTCTTTAAGATATTTTTCATCATCCTCAGTCCTGAATGATGATATTACTGAATATCTTTGGTCTGTGTGCAAAGATGTATGATTACCTGATGAATATCTTTGGCCTGTAGTGCAAAGATGAACAGGTGTTGAGATGAACATGATCGACTGGTGTTATAAATGAATATCTTTGGCCTGTAGTGCAAAGATAAATATTTGATTCAAGATGTATATTGATTGATGTTACAGGGATAAAATGTTGATGATGGACTTTTAAATCTTAGAAGATAGTAGAATTCTTTCTCTACTTGACTCTTCTAACGGTTTGCTATTTTCGCTGCAGTTGTTGATCTAAAACTTGTTGTCGATTATATTCTATCAAATTTTTTCCTGTTGAATACTAATGATAATTTGTTGTATATTATCTTAGTCATAATATTCTTTACTGGGTTAGTTGAGCTCACCCTTTTCCTTTTTGTTCCATTTTTCTTCTTAGGAGGTGAGAACATAGCAGGATCTAGTCGGGGTATGGAGTGATGGTTCTAGAAAGATGTTTTAGCTATCCTCACTATTTCTGTAAAATAGTGTTTGAATAATTGTAATGAGGACTTATTTGAATGTGGATATTGTCTAGAAGACAATATTTGTATTTAAACTTACAGTATGTGTTGTCGTATTTTACACGACAATTGTATTATTGAAGTTGTAGTTTGCTTTTTGTACTATGTATTTGGCAACTCAAAATGGGTGATGTATGCCTATTTTGGGGGCGTCACACCTGAATTGTTGATTGATGTTATAGGGATAAAACATTATTGGTGGATTTTTAACGTGGAGAAGATAATAGTCTTTATGGTTAATTTGACTCTTCTAATGGATTTCTCGTTCCGCTGCAACTATGGTTGAAAATTTTTATCATCTACCATATATTCTAAATCTCTGATTTATTACTGTTGAAGGCTATGGATAATTTATTTATCTTTAGTCATGATATTATTTACTAGGCTAGTTGAGCTCACCCTTTTGCTTCATAATTCTTTTCAGGTAATAAGAGTGTAGCTGGGTCGAGCGGGGGTAATAAGGGAATAGAACGGTAGTCTCTAGCTGTGAAGTTCTCCCTAAATAATATAGAAAAGTGTGTTATATTTTATACATCATTTAGTAGTTATATTTGGTGAATCAAATAGGGTGAGGTGAACCCAACGTTGGAAGGGTGTTTTGCCACTATCATACAAAATGTCTAATAACATACAACCTCATGATATCATAAGACAGAGTTGTGCACATCCACTTGCTGAGTATATCTACGAGCACTACCTATATGATCTTGGAGTTTATTTGAAATATAATTTTTAACTGGAGACAGTGGAGATAGTTATATGTCAAGAGAAGACTCACCATTGGAAAAATCATGATAATAATCTTCTCGTTTTTCTTTGGGGTCTATTGGGTCAACCAAGGATAATACTGTGGACATATGATATCTATCATAACCTAGACGCGTGATCTCCCATGTACGAAGGATTCCTTGAGCACTTTCTAAAGATTTTAATTTCTAAAATAGTTTTTGACTATACCTTTATGTAAGGTATCAATGTGAGGTGTTGTCCATAGTTAGGACATGAGTCACAGTTGGTATTAAAACTCACAGTATATGTGTTGTTGTATTTTGCACGACAATTGTAGTAATAAAGTTGTAGTTATTTTCAATATCATGTATTTGGCGACTCAGAATAGGTTGGATGGAATGGACCTATTTTGGGGGCGTCACAGTTGGTATCAGAGCTTAGGGATATGGTCTCTGGCGGAGATCGGGGAATAGAACTAGGAGGGGAGAGACGAGTAAATCTTTTACTAGTGTGTCATACCTAAGCTTATTTGTTGGTCGGTCATAATATAAGGATATTATGTGATATGTTAATTTGTTTAATTAACCCTTGTTTTATGGCAGTATTTGAGAATGGCAGCCGAGAATGTTAACAATGGAGTGAATGAGACCGTGGGGATACCTCTAATCACCAACCATGATAATGTGATGTCAAGCGAAGAAGGAATTAGAGATATTCTTGTGGTAAGGGAAGAATTAATTGTTGCACCCGAGCTAGTTGCAGAGGTAGCAGCTGAGAGTGAGGAAGAAGAAGAACCTGAGGAGAATTTATTAGAAGAATTTTATGATCGAAATGTAGAATTACAAAATCGTATTCATGAGTTAGAAGAGCAGGTTAAAGAACGGCAGGCAGTCGTGGAGCAAAAGGATGCAACAATTCAAGCTTGTGTTACCCGATATGCGATGCTTGAACAGAAGCATTCTTTGGCAGAGTATAAGATGATAAAGCTGGAATCTGAGCTGAAAGAAGAAACAACTGAACGAGTAAGAATGAGTGATGCATGGGTAAAAGCCACACGACACATTGATATTGTGGAAATAGATATCCGATCTAAGAAGGCTAAAATAGATGATATGTATTTCTCTTTTTGGACAGCAATTGGGAGAACCCAATATTGAGTTTTGAATTGCCCTGTACAGAGCGGTCAACCTCAATTCGATATGGATTGAAGATTGATGATTCAGATCATGAATGAGGAGTACGACGAAGCAGTTGAGGGTGGAATATGCCCTATAGAAAAGTATATTCCAACAGTAGTGATGACACCAAATGCTGCCCTAGACAAGTCAAAGCCAGGTAGTTCAAGGGAGGGCGGTTGTCATGATTTTCCAACAAGTGAGGAACCCAAATGAAGTTTTCACGGGAGATGAGCAATGGAGAATCATGATGACCGGGGAGATAGAATCTGAAATGAAAGCAAGGTATTCTCAACTCTTCGAAATACCAGGTATGTAAATTTCGGGGACGAAATTTCATAAGGAGGGGAGGTTGTAAGACCCCAACTTTTTAATGAATAAAATCGAATTTTCTCTATTTATTATTGTGAATAATAAGGTGTTAATTTGATATAATGCTTTGATTATGGGTAAAATGTGCAAATTTTTTTAAATAAACAAGTGTTTATAAAATATTCATTGTTGTCGGGGAATATTCGTTTGGTCATGGAATATTCTTTCTGTCGAAAAATATTCGTACGACGGCGCAGCCGTTTGTGGGCCCCATAACAGAATAACTGTCGGATGAAGAAAACGATAAATTTGAATTTTTATAAATAACGACGTAATCGTTATCGTTAACACTGTTAGAATACCCGGTGGGTAAAGTAAAGTAATACGCGTTATTGCACAGTAGCACACGGTATTGCACAGTATTTTTGAATTATTGATTCTTACGTAAGAAGACACTACTCAATAATTGTTACAGTAATTACTGTTCAATATTTTATTTTATTGATTCAATAATTGCTACGTTAATATTTTATATTATTGTTGTTTTAATAATTGTCACTGCACAGTATTTTCTATTATCAGATCAATAATTCATATTATTTGAATAATATTATTAGTTAGAATTATTGGCAATGTCTTGAAAGTTCTGTCTAAGGAGAGGTTTGGTCATCTAATTGCGCGCCAGTAAGGAAAAATCCTTATTGGAAAGCCCCCTCTTTCCTAGGAACTGTCTGGTTGTCAGTATTGTGATTCTGTAATATTATTTGTGAATAATTAATTATTGATTTATATGATGAGGAAAATATTCATATAGATGGAGAAATTTTTTAATATGACAATTGTTGAAAATTAATATTTTATCTTTTTCTGATAAAAATTCATTTAAATATATTATTATATTATAATAATATAATAATGGTGATATTTTTACAATGAATGTGGGATATATGAATAAATGAGGAGGAAGAGTATTTTTGTTACTGAAAATATTTAAAACATGTTTGTCATGTTTGTGGACCCCATTTCTTGACTGAAATTTGATTATAGCTTGTAAAATCGCCTGTTTGTGGATTTTGGTCAATTTTTGTTTGGAATTTGAAAAAACTTTCTTCTGCAAAGTTGTAGAGAATGGAATTTCCTATGAAAAAGACATAAGGTTTGAATTTTTCTGATAAAAGGGCTATTTATTGTGAATTCTTGAAGTCCTAGAATAATTGATTTTTTTTAGAGTTTTAAATGATTTTTATATGAAAAATGTTTTTGGTGAGTTGGCACATGTGTGGCTGATGTTTTGGATCAGTGGAGGTATGCGAAGGAATTTACAATATATATATTAATATTTTATTAAATTTTCTGCTTTGGTGTTATAAACAATTTTTTATAAATAGGGTGCTTAGGTTAGAATTGAAAAACACACCAGAAACTGAAGTTTTTTTTCTCTCTCTTTATATTATCGAGCGTATTTTTGTGAGTATTAAGATATCTTGAGTGTTGCTATACGGTGTAAGTTACCTTCAGCAGCGTTATATCTAACATTTCAGTCAGAAGTACTGCTCTTTTAAGGTAAGAGATTTTAAGGGTTATTATATTTTTCAGTGTCGTAATTTTTCTGACCTTCAAAAATTCTAAAAAAATTTAAAATGATAATTTGATGAGTTTTCTAGATTGTGTCCAAAAATGGCGATTTTTGGATGTATAGATTAAGAGTTATGAATTTTATGGGAAAAAACTATTTTAAAAGTAAACCCTTATAACTCCTTGTGGTTAACTCTAAAATTGGTAAAATTTTTATTGAGAGTACATGTATATAACAAAAGTATACTCTGTAAATTTCGGAATTTTTGCACAAAAGTACAATTTATGATAAATGTCTAAATATTCGACAGTTTTAGCCATATGAAAAATAGTAAATGAATTTTAAAAATTTCAAAAAATATATATGTTCAATGTGGGACTATATTCTGCTGAATCCCAGAAAAGAAATATTTTTGGGACTGATTTAGTATTTTTCATGAAAATAGACTAGTTATGAGTAAATGAATTAGATATGTTATGTGAAGTAAGAAAACTGAAAAATAGGATTTTATGGCTTGAATCGTTGACTGGTATGATCATGACCATTGAATTTACAATTGAATATTTTTAACTTAAGTGCAAAGGTGAATTGATCAACATGGTTATAATTATGGTTTATATAAATTCTGAAATGATTATGTGTTTCTTTGAGATATGAATATCTTTGGCCCGTAGTGCAAAGATGACCTGTTGTTGAATATCTTTGGCATGTAGTGTAAAGATGATCTGTTGTTAAATATCTTTGGCTAGTAGTGCAAAGATAAACAGTTGACGAATATCTTTGGCCCGTAGTGCAAAGATGAATTTATTGGTATGATTATGAACATGAACTGTGATTTGGTATAAAAATGATCTTTGAATTTTCAGGTAAAGACATGTGATGAATATTATCTTCGTCCTGGATGCGAATAGGAATTTAGAATCACAATTATGATTATGAGTTATTCATATGATTATGGACCAGAACTGTTGATTGATGTTATAGGGATAAAACATTATTAGTGGATTTTTAACATGGAGAAGATAATAGACTTTATGGTCTATTTGACTCTTCTAATGGATTGCTCGTTCCGCTGCAACTATGGTTGAAAAATTTTATCATCTACCATATATTCTAAATCTTGATTTATTACTGTTGAAGGCTATGGATAATTTATTTATCTTTAGTCATGATATTCTTTACTGGGCTAGTTGAGCTCACCCTTTTGCTTCACAATTCCTTTTAGATAATAAGAGTGTAGCTGGGTCGAGCGGGGGTAACAAGAGAATAGAACGGTGGTCTCTAGCTGTGAAGTTCTCCCTAAACAATATAAAAAAATGTGTTGTATTTTATACATTATTTAGTAGTTATATTTGGTTAATCAAATAGGGTGAGGCGAACCCAACGTTGGAAGGGTGTTTTGCCACTATCATACAAGATGTTTAATGACATACAACCTCGTGTTATCATAAGACAGGGTTGTGCACATCCATTTGCTGAGTATATCTACGAGCACTACCTATATGATCTTGGAGTTTATTTGAAATATAATTTTCAACTGGAGACAGTGGAGATAGTTATATGTCAAGAGAAGACTCACTATTGGAAAAAATATGATAGTAATCTTCTCGTTTTTTTGGGTCTATTGGGTCAACCAAGGATAATTCTGTGGACATATGATATCTATCATAACCTAGACGCGTGGCCTCCCATGTACGAAGGTTTTCTTGAGCACTTTCCAAAGATTTTAATTTCTAAAATAGTTTTTAACTGTACCTTTATGTAAGATATCAATGTGAGGTGCTGTCCATAGTTGGGACATGAGTCACAGTTGGTATTAAAACTCACAGTATATGTGTTATTGTATTTTGCACGACAATTGTAGTAATAAAGTTGTAGTTATTTTCTGTACCATGTATTTGGCGACTCAGAATAGGTTGGGTGGAATGGACCTATTTTGGGAGTGTCACAATCGTGGTAGAAGAGGCAATGAGTAGTCTGAAGCAAGGCCCTTCGAAAAAGGCTAAAGAAAATGACAAGGATAAATCTGATGGTAATCAGAGGAAGAGTGGTGGTACCAATGATAGAACTGATGGGAATCAGAAAAAATACAACAATACTTGGGGGTCGAAAGGAGGTCGATCACCCTTTCCCAGTCAGAAGGTGAATAAGGTGTTCACTCAACTAAATACAGATCGGGCTACCATTCTGGAGCAGATCAAAAACCAGCCCTACTTTGAATAGCCTCGTGATAATCTCAGATCGAGGTCGGGAAATCCCCACAAATATTATGATTATCATTAGGTAGCTGGCCGTGATACAAACTCTTGTCGGAGTTTTAAGGAGTTCTTTGAAAGAAAAGTCCAAGGTGGTACTTTAGTTCATTATGTAGCAGGGCGAGAGCCCCCGAGGGATCAGCAGATGAATGATGGACCTGTTCAGGCTACTCCACCAACACCGAATCAACCAGCAAGGCATGTTGTGGATGTCATTAGTGGAGGAAACTTTGGTAAGGTTGTTGGAAAGAAAAGAAGAGGATACCTGGATTCGGTAATGGCAGTGACGGGTGCTCTCCCGAAGACTGAAAGACTGTATCCAAGTTCGGTAATCTCTTTTACTGATGATGATTTCCCTTATGAACCCATCGAACCCCATGAAGGAGCTCTGGTGCTTACAGCACAAGTGGGTTCGGTGGATATGAAGAGGATGATGATAGATAATGGGTGTTCGGTGGACATCCTATACGCTCACGCTTACCAGAGGATGCACTTGGATGCAAGGAAGATGGAAATTTGGCAGGAAGCTCCCCTATATGGCTTCAACAATGATCCAGTTAAAGTGGCGGGGACTATTGAGCTGTCAGTCATCTTCGAGATAGCTCCACAGCAGGTTGAAATTATGTGTAAAATTTATGTAGTGCATGTGGATTCGGCCTATAACGCCATTTTGGGAAGACCCACCTTGACAGCTCTCCAAGCGGTGACATCGATTCCTCATTTCAAGATCAAGTTCTCAACATCACATGGAGTTGGAGAAGTGGCTGGAGATTTAGACTTGGCAATGAGGTGTTATCGTAATGCTTTAATCAATTCAGGTGTTGGGATCAACAAACAGAAGCAAGCCATGGCCATTGAGATTGAACCATTTACTGAAAGCAGCATGGAGCCATTGGTTATGCCAGCTGGAGAGACCGAAGAATTTGAGCTAATTCTTGGAAAGAAAGAAAAGATGGTAAAGATAGGTTTAGGTCTGCTGGAACCTTTCCGGACGAACCTGGTGGAGTCGCTTCGTTGTTATGCTGATATTTTTGCCTGGGTTCTAAGTGATATGCTTGGGGTGAGTAGGAAGGTTGCTGAGCATCGGCTACAAGTGGACCCAGCAAAGAAGCCAATTCGTCAGAAGAGGTAGATTTTTGCACTGGAAAGGCAAAAGATAATCGATAAAGAAATTGCAAAGTTGTTGGCTGCAGACTTTATATTTGAGATTGATTATCCTGAGTGGATGGCGAATATAGTTCTAGTGCAGAAGCAAAATGGAAAATGGAGAATTTGCATAGACTACACGGATCTTAACAAAGCATGCCCGAAGGACTTTTATCCATTGCCTCACATTGATCATCTCATCGATGCAACTTCGGGATATGCTTTACTTAGTTTTATGGATGCTTTCTCAAGGTATCATCAGATTTCTATGTGTAAAGAGGACATCCCAAAGACAGCATTCATTACTCGTCAGTCGGTGTATGCATATAAGAAGATGACCTTTGGCTTGTTGAATGCAGGTGCTACATATCAGAGGATGATGAATTTTGTGTTCACAAGGCAGCTGGGAAGGAATATGAAAGTTTATGTTGATGACATGATTGTCAAAAGCATTACAGTTCAAGGTGATTTGGATGATTTATAAGAATGTTTTCAGACGGTACGTCATTATAACTTGAAACTAAATCCAAACCAAATGCACCTTCGGACTTGGAGCAGGTAAATTTCTGGGTTATCTGGTTAGTAAAAGGGGTATAGAAGCAAATCCAGAAAAGATCCATGCTATTATGAACATGAGTCTCCTCAGTCCTATAAAGATGTGCAGCGTTTGACAGGTAGAATAGCAGCTCTGAGGAGATTCATGTCTAAATCAGCACAAAGGTGTCTGCCGTTCTTTGCAACACTGAAAGGGCCGAAGAATGCTAAGACATTTCAATGGACTTTGGAGTCCGAAGATGTTTTCCAAGGGATCAAGAAGTATTTGTCTTCGACGCCTTTGTTGGTGAAGCCAGTTCCTGCTGAGCCTTTGTACTTGTATTTGGCTGCAAGTTCGTTGGCAGTAGGAGCAATGTTGGTGTGAGAGATTGGGGGTAAGAAGCACCCGGTTTACTATGTGAGTCATGCCCTACGGGATGCAGAGACAAGGTATCCAAACCTTGAGAAATTTGTCTTTGCTTTGATACACAGATCAGCCACTAAAGAAGGTGTTGGGTAAGCCAGAAGTTTCGGGGAGACTCGCTGCATGGACGATGGAATTGTCCCAATTCTTTTTAGAGTATCATCCTCAGACAGCTATTAAAGGTCAGACCTTAGATGATTTTGTGGTTGAATGTTCATTTTCTGAAGCTGGTGATAGTTTGGGAGAAGCTGAAGGGTCTGAGAAGGCAGTTATCGTGCTTCAGCAGGTGCAGTGCTCTTGGACTTTATGCTGAGGGGTCTTCTACTTCGGATGTTAGCGGTGTTGGGATTATATTGACGAGTACGAAGGGATTCAAAGTGCAGCAAGCTGTCAGGTTTGGGTTCAGGGCAACGAACAATGAGGCTGAGTATGAAGCGGTATTAGCAGGTTTGCGGTTGGCAAAGAGTCTGGAACTTTAGAGATTGATCATCTACAACGACTCTCAGTTGGTTATTAAGCAGGTTTCTGGGGAATATGAAGCTCGAGGTTCAAGAATGGCTAAGTATCTAGTAGAGTTGAAGGATCAGCTTCGACATTTCAGTTCTTACGAGTTTCAAGAAGTTGATCAAAATGATAATTCTATTGCAGATGCATTGTCAAAGTTGGCTACTACTGAAGTGAGTACCTTTGATGGCTCAATAGACTTAGAGACTTTGAAACAACCTAGTATCCAACATGAAGTAGTGATGTGTGTAGAACGCTCTAATTGTTGAACGACTCCATATTTGGAGTATTTGACAGATGGCATATTGTGACGCCCCCAAAAGTAGGTATACATCACCCATCTTGGGTCGTCATATACATAGTACAGAATACAAATACAACTTACTAATACAACTGTCGTGTACAATACGACAAAACATAAACTGTGAGTTTGAATACAAATATTATCTTCTAGAGAGTATTCATACTCAAAAGGAGTCCTCGTTACATTTATTAACACACTATTACATAGAATAGTGAGGACTACTAACTAATACTATCATTCGGACCATCACTCCGTTCCCCGACTTGCCCCAGCTACGTTCTCATTTTCTGAAGAGAACGGTGAAAGAAAGGGTGAGCTCAACTAGCCCAGTAAGAAATATTATGACTAAGATAATGCAGAATAAATTATCATTAGCATTCAACAATGTTAAACTGATAAAATATAATAGACATCAAGTTTAACTGCAGCGGAACAAGCAATCCATTAAAAGAGTCAAGTAGAAAATAAACTCTACTATCTTTTATGATTTAAAAGATTTTTCAACACTGTGATCGCTGGGACTCAGCTTAATAAAATAATCCACATCGTCGAATCACCCCTGCACTACGGCCAAGGATATTCGTGTATTCATTAATGGTCATGATCATGCCAACAACTGTCCATCAACGTACTACGGGCCAATGAGGACTTTTACCACATCATTTGTAACATTACGGTGATGATTATACCGAATAATCCCTGGTCATAATCATACCAAGTCCATCTATGCACTACAAGCCACAGATGACTTTTAACATTTTATAAACATGAGGATGATGACAATGATATAAGAATTCAATAAAACAAGTTCAAGAATTAATTTATCTAAGAATTAACAACGTCCAAATTGTCAACATGATACTGCTTTGTGGAGTAAAATTCAAGAATGCTTAGAAGAATATTTTCATGAAAAGATACTGGATGAAACACAATTATCAAGGATATTCCACAAATTTCATGGAGTATAGAAGTCAAAACTTAACCAACTGAGTATAATAAAGAATGGAATAACAAAAGAAATCACCATGCATGCGATAGACCGCACAGACAGGTTATTCCAACAGAATAATAAATAATGGAACCAGGTCCGGCGTAAAACGCACAGACAGGATATTCCAACAGAATAATAATAAAGACGGAACCAGGTCCGGTGTAAAACACACAGACAGGATGTTCCAACAGAATAATAATAAAGACGGAACCAGGTCCGGTGTAAAACACACAGACAGGATGTTCCAACAAATAATAGAAGAATATCACCAAGTATAGGGTCGACCGCGTATACAGGTTATTCCAACATAATAATAAGAAATGGAACAACAACAGTTCTCTTCATGAATAAGAAAGAATAACACTCCTTACCGTTTTAAAGAAGAGCTGAAATAAGGAAGTAGTTAAGTAGTAGAATACTCTTCTTCTCTCTCTCTATAATTTTTCTCTCTAGAGTTCAGTGAACTCGTAAGAAATAATGAAGGAATGAGCTGCTATTTATAGAAAAATAGAATGCATAGTAACTAATCCATGAACAGTCCAGATTGATTACTTTAATCTGACGGTCCATATTTAAAGAAAAATCTTTTAAATAAAATATAATATATTCTATTTATAGAATAACTTTAATAAAGTATTCTGTTTTATATAAAAAGATGTTTCTGTTTTATTACGTTAATAATACGAATAAAACAAAACGTCATTATCGCTAAATAATTTATATTATTAACTGACAATAATTGAATCAAACTGAGTGACTTCTCACATAAGCATTAATAACCAATACCGTGTGCTACTATGTAACCACACGTATTACTGTACTTTTACTACCGAGTAGTTCAACAGTATCAATGGTAAAACTTCCGCCGTTATTTTTAATAAAATATTTTTGTCGTTTTCTCAATCCGACAATAATTCTGTTGTGGGGTCTACCAATGATTGTGCCGTTGTACGAATATTCCCTGTTAAAACGAATATTTCCCGACCAATCGAATATTATATAACAACTTGCGTACTTTGTAAAATTTAAAAATATTACCCACAACTATAACATTATATCAAATTAACTCCATCATATTCAAAAATGATATTTATAGAAAATTCATCTTTATTTATAAAAGTTGAGGTCTTACAACCTCCCCTTCTTATGAAATTTCGCCCTTGAAATTAGGGTACGTACCTGGTATGTCGAAGAGGTAAGGATACCTTGATTTCATTTCAGATTCTAACTCCCAAGTCATTTCCTCAACATCGTGGTTTCTCCACAAAACTTTGACTTGAGGTATAACCTTGGAGCGTAGAATATGTTCCTTCTTATCTAAGATTTGAACATGAACTTCTTCATACGTCAAATCCTCCGCTATTTCGTCCGGTTCTAACTCAATAATGTGGTTCGGGTCTTCCACATATTTGCGTAACATGGATATGTGAAAAACGTTATGAACACGAGACATACTTGGCGGTAAAGCGAGTCTATAAGCCACAGTTCCTACTCGATCGAGGATTAAAAATGGACCGATGAATCGAGGATTGAGCTTTCCTCTCTTTCTAAATCTCGTAACTCCATGGAGCAACACGTAAGAACACATAATCTCCTACATCAAATTCCACGTCCTTTCGATGAAGATCAGCATAACTCTTTTGTCGATCTTTTGAGGTTTTTATACGTTGTCGGATCGTTTGAATCTTTTCTGTAGTCATACGTACCAACTCCGGTCCCAACAACGTTGCTTCACCCACCTCATCCCAGCATACTGGAGAACGACATTTTCTTCCATACAATGCTTCGAATGGAGCCATGCCAATACTTGCTTGATAACTGTTGTTGTAGGAAAACTCCACCAATGGTAAGAACTTGTCCCAACTTCCCTTGAAGTCAAGGACACAGAGTCTTAATAAATCTTCTAGAGTTTGAATAGTCCTCTCTGATTGTCCGTCCGTCTGAGGATGATATGCCGAACTAAATCGTAAATCTGTGCCCATAGCTTTTTGTAAACTAACCCAAAATTGTGAAGTGAATCTTGGGTCTCGATCAGAAACTATGGATACTGGCATACCATGCAGTCTTACAATCTCGTTTATGTACATACGAGCAAGACGTTCAAGTGTATAAGTTTCTCGTATCGGTAAAAAATGAGCAGACTTGGTCAATCTATCAATAATGTCCCAAATCGCATCAATACCTTGAGAAACCCTAGGAAGACCGGTAACGAAATCCATGGTAATGTGCTCCCACTTCCATTTTGAAATTTCAAGTGGTTGCAATGGACCTTTTGGTACTTGATACTCCGCTTTGACTCGTTGACAAGTTAAACACCTTGAGATAAACAACGCTATCTCTCTCTTCATATTGCTCCACCAAAATGTATGACGAAGATCATGATACATTTTGGTACTTCCATGATGGATTGCAAACGGTGTGTTGTGCGCCTCCATCATGATTTCATACTTTAAATTAGGGTTGTTAGGAACACAAAGTCTGGAGTTGACTCGAAGTATTCCTTCTTCATCGATTCTTGCTTCCGGCATAGCACCTTCTTGCACTTTCTTCCTCTTACGCATCAACTCCAGGTCTGTAGCTTGAGCAGATTTAACTTTATCGATTAAAGTTGGTTCTATTCGTATATTCGTCATCATCACATGGGTCCCTAGAGTCTTTAACTCTATCTCCACCTTTGCAAGTCACACAAAATGGGCCTTTGTGTTGACAATATCGCACTCGTACTTGCATATGATCTTCTACTTAATGCGTCAGCTACCACGTTCGCTTTTCTAGGATGGTATTGAATGGTATGATCATAATCTTTCAACAGTTCAAGCCAACGTCGTTGTCGCATGTTGAGTTCCTTTTGAGTGAAGAAATATTTGAGGCTTTTATGATCTGTAAAGATCTCCACCTTCTCCCCATACAAGTAATGCCTCCAAATTTTAAGTGCAAAGACAACAACTGCCAACTCTAGATCATGAGTAGGATAATTCCTCTCATATTCCTTGAGTTGTCTTGATGCATAGGCTATGACTTTTCCATGTTGCATGAGAACGCATCCCAACCCTTTGCTCGAAGCATCACTGTAGATGACAAATCCCTCCGAGCCAGATGGTATTGTTAGAACAGGTGCTGAAATGAGTCTCCTCTTGAGTTCTTGAAAACTCTGCTCACATTCTTCGCTCCAACCGAACTTTGTATCTTTCCGAGTCAGCTGAGTTAATGGAGTAGCGATTCGAGAAAATCCTTCCACGAATCTCCGATAATAACCAGCTAAACCAAGAAAGCTACGTACTTCGGTCACTGATTTAGGTTGCTCCCAGCTTTGAATAGCTTCAATCTTTGCCGGGTCAACCGATATTCCACGACTTGATACTACGTGCCCAAGGAATGCTACCTCCTCCAGCCAGAACTCGCATTTCTTCAACTTGGCATAAAGCTTGTATTCACGAAGCTTTTGAAGTACCATCCTCAAGTGTTGCTCATGATCTTCACGGCTTTTGGAATAAATAAGGATGTCATCAATAAAGACGACCACAAAGTGATTCAAATATTCCTTGAATACCCGGTTCATCATATCCATGAAGGCAGCAGGAGCATTAGTCAATCCAAAGGACATGACTAGGAATTCATAATGCCCATACCGAGTTCTAAAAGTCGTCTTTGGAATATCCTCAGTTCTAACCTTCAGCTGATGATATCCAGAACGAAGATCGATCTTTGAAAAGAATTGTGCTCCTAGTAACTGGTCAAACAGGTCATCAATACGTGGCAATGGGTACCTGTTTTTGATGGTGACATGATTCAACTCCTGATAATCAATACAAAGTCGCATACTTCCATCTTTCTTCTTCACGAATAGCACAGGAGCACCCCAAGGAGAAGTACTAGGACGAATAAAGCCAATGTCTAACAATTCCTGCAGTTGGATCTTTAACTCCTGAAGTTCAATAGGAGCCATTCGATATGGGGCTTTAGAAATGGGTTTTGTACCGGGTTCAAGGTCGATACAAAATTTAATTTCACGCTCTGGGGGTAGGCCAGGAAGTTCTTCAGGGAATACGTCAGGGAATTTATTAACAATAAAAATATCATTCAAAACTGACGTATTTTTATTTAGATCCGTGACATGGGCTAAGAAAGCTTGACATCCGTTTTTCAATAAACGAATAGCTTTATGGCTTGAGATGACAACGATTGATTTTAATGGTTTGGTTGCTTGAATTCGAATAATAGGTCGATTAGGAATATGAAAGCTAACAACCTTACGAAAACAACCAATTTTTGCATGATGAGTAGTTAACCAATCAATCCCTAGAATTACGTCAAATGCAAGTATTTTTAATGAAATCAGATCGACAGGTAATGTGTGGGTACCAACTTGAACCAAACAAGACTTATAAACCGTGGATGTAATGAAGGTTTCTCCCAATGGAGTTTCAACAGATAAATCAAAGTCTAATTTCTCCGGAGTCAAATTTAATCGATGAGCGCAAGTAGGAGAAATAAAAGAATGGGTAGAACCGGTATCAAATAAAGTATAGACTTCGTTAGAGTTTATGATAAGCTTACCCGTGATGACCTCATTCGGGTTCCTTACTTTCTGGGAGGTCACAACAAACGCTCTCCCTTGCACTACCGGTTTTGACTTTTCTGGGACGGCCTTTGGTGTCTCCATCTTGGCTGTACTTGTTTTTGGTAAACGACAAAATTGAGCTAAATGACCTTCTCTTCCACAATTATAACATGCTTTAGACGGCATTGCGCAGTTTGGACTGATGTGCCCCTCCCCTCCGCATTTGAAATATATGATAGGTGGTCTTTCTCCTTCCTTAACAACGGGTGCTGGTGCTGACGTCTTTCTATCATTGTTGAATCTTCTCTTCTTAAATTGACCATTCTTATTGTTTTGGCCCTGATTACCACCGAAGTGGTTACCATTTCTGGCCTATTGATTCCCTCCACGCTTGTTGTCACCGCTTCGATGACTGCTCTCACTGGTATTATCATTTTGCCGAGTGCTCTCTTTTGGTTGCGTTGACTCGTTATCGCGCTCCACTAACTGAGCCCTATTCACAACATCTGAATACAAACACAATTTATGAGAAATAAGATGTTGACGTATCTCAGGTTTCAAACCTCGCAAAAATATTTGCGTCATTCGCTCTTCATTATCCACCAAGTGGGACGCAAACCGGGGAAACTCAGCAAATTTAGCCTCATACTGCGATACGGTCATATTATTCTGCTCCAATTTGATGAACTCCACCTCCTTCATGTGACGAACACTTTCGAGAAAGTATTTGTCATTGAACAGCTCTTGGAACTTCTCCCAAGACATCTTCAGTGCGGCAGGTTGAGTACGCTTAATCGATTCCCACCAGTAATCTGCCTCTCCTCGCAACATAAAGGCGGCAAAGGGAACCTTTTGCTCCTCGGAGTATCCCAAGACATCAAATATCTTGGTAATCTGCTTTATCCATGTTTCCGCTATAAGTGGTTTTGGCTCTCCCTTAAACTCTGGTGGTCCCAACTCCTTGAACTGTTTAGCGGTGACCGTCCGAGAGTTTTCAGTATTTCCACCTATATTTTGGACATGATCTGCTCTAGCCTGCTGTTGCATGAACTGCATAAAGTTTCTGAACATTCCATCATTCATCATCTGGTCAGTGTTGTTGTTTGCATGAGGATTGTCACCTTCCTGATGCCATTATCCTGATTATTGATATGTGGTGAATCAACAGTCGCCTGTGCTCCATTGCTATTCTCAACATTCTCAGATGCCATTTTCAGATACTGCCACAAAATAAAAGTTAATTGATATGTCATATATTATCCTTATATTATGACCGACCAATTAAATACCATGCAAATAAACTTAGGTAGGTCATACTAGCGAAGGAATTCCCCGTCTCTCCCCTCTTAGTTCTATTCTCACATCTTAGCCAGGGATCATATCCCTAAGCTCTGATATCAACTGTGACGCCCCTAAAATTAGGTATACATCACCCATCTTTGGTCGTCAGATACATAGTACAGAATACAAATACAACTTACTAATACAACTGTCGTGTACAATACGACAAAACATAAACTGTGAGTTTGAATACAAATATTATCTTCTAGAGAGTATTCATACTCAAAAGGAGTCCTCGTTACATTTATTAACACACTATTACATAGAATAGTGAGGACTACTAACTAATACTATCATTCGGACCATCACTCCGTTCCCCGACTTGCCCCAGCTACGTTCTCATTTCCTGAAGAGAACAGTGAAAGAAAGGGTGAGCTCAACTAGCCCAGTAAGAAATATTATGACTAAGATAATGCAGAATAAATTATCATTAGCCTTCAACAATGTTAAACTGATAAAATATAATAGACATCAAGTTTAACTGCAGCGGAACAAGCAATCCATTAAAAGAGTCAAGTAGAAAATAAACTCTACTATCTTTTATGATTTAAAAGATTTTTCAACACTGTGATCGCTGGGACTCAGCTTAATAAAATAATCCACATCATCGAATCACCCCTGCACTACGGCCAAGGATATTCGTGTATTCATTAATGGTCATGATCATGCCAACAACTGTCCATCAATGCACTACGGGCCAATGAGGACTTTTACCACATCATTTGTAACATTACGGTCATGATTATACCGAATAATCCCTGGTCATAATCATACCAAGTCCATCTATGCACTACAGGCCACAGATGACTTTTAACATTTTATAAACATGAGGATGATGACAATGATATAAGAATTCAATAAAACAAGTTCAAGAATTAATTTATCCAAGAATTAACAACGTCCAAATTGTCAACATGATGCTGCTTTGTGGAGTAAAATTCAAGAATGTTTAGAAGAATATTTTCATGAAAAGATACTGGATGAAACGCAATTATCAAGGATATTCCACAAATTTCATGCAGTATAGAAGTCAAAACTTAACCAACTGAGTATAATAAAGAATGAAATAACAAAAGAAATCACCATGCATGCGATAGACCGCACAGACAGGTTATTCCAACAGAATAATAAATAATGGAACCAGGTCTGGCGTAAAGACGGAACCAGGTCCGGTGTAAAACACACAGACAGGATGTTCCAACAGAATAATAATAAAGACGGAACCAGGTCCGGTGTAAAACACACAGACAGGATGTTCCAACAAAATAATAGAAGAATGTCACCAAGTATAGGGTCGACCGCGTATACAGGTTATTCCAACAGAATAATAAGAAATGGAATAACAACAGTTCTCTTCATGAATAAGAAAGAATAACACCCCTTACCGTTTTAAAGAAGAGCTGAAATAAGGAAGTAGTTAAGTAGTAGAATACTCTTCTTCTCTCTCTCTATAATTTTTCTCTCTAGAGTTCAGTGAACTCGTAAGACATAATGAAGGAATGAGCTGCTATTTATAGAAAAATAGAATGCATAGTAACTAATCCATGAACGGTTCAGATTGATTACTTTAATCTGACGGTCCATATTTAAAGAAAAATCTTTTAAATAAAATATAATATATTCTATTTATAGAATAACTTTAATAAAGTATTCTGTTTTATATAAAAAGATGTTTCTGTTTTATTACGTTAATAATACGAATAAAACAAAACGTCATTATCGCTAAATAATTTATATTATTAACTGACAATAATTGAATCAAACTGAGTGACTTCTCACATAAGCATTAATAATCAATACCGTGTGCTACTATGCAACCACACGTATTACTGTACTTTTACTACCGAGTAGTTCAACAGTATCAATGGTAAAACTTCCGCCGTTATTTTTAATAAAATATTTTTGTCGTTTTCTCAATCCGACAATAATTCTGTTGTGGGGTCCACCAATGATTGTGCCGTTGTACGAATATTCCCTGTTAAAACGAATATTTCCCGACCAATCGAATATTATATAACAACTTGCGTACTTTGTAAAATTTAAAAATATTACCCACAACTATAACATTATATCAAATTAACTCCATAATATTCAAAAATGATATTTATAGAAAATTCATCTTTATTTATAAAAGTTGGGGTCTTCAACCTCCCCTTCTTATGAAATTTCGCCCTCAAAATTAGGGTACGTACCTGGTATGTCGAAGAGGTAAGGATACCTTGATTTCATTTCAGATTCTAACTCCCAAGTCATTTCCTCAACATCGTGGTTTCTCCACAAAACTTTGACTTGAGGTATAACCTTGGAGCGTAGAATATGTTCCTTCTTATCTAAGATTTGAACAGGAACTTCTTCATACGTCAAATCCTCCGCTATTTCGTCCGGTTCTAACTCAATAATGTGATTCGGGTCATCCACATATTTGCGTAACATGGATATGTGAAAAACGTTATGAACACGAGACATACTTGGCGGTAAAGCGAGTCTATAAGCCACAGTTCCTACTCGATCGAGGATTAAAAATGGACCGATGAATCGAGGATTGAGCTTTCCTCTCTTTCCAAATCTCGTAACTCCATGGAGCAACACGTAAGAACACATAATCTCCTACATCAAATTCCACGTCCTTTCGATGAAGATCAGCATAACTCTTTTGTCGATCTTTTGAGGTTTTTATACGTTGTCGGATCGTTTGAATCTTTTCTGTAGTCATACGTACCAACTCCGGTCCCAACAACGTTGCTTCACCCACCTCATCCCAGCATACTGGAGAACGACATTTTCTTCCATACAATGCTTCGAATGGAGCCATGCCAATACTTTCTTGATAACTGTTGTTGTAGGAAAACTCCACCAATGGTAAGAACTTGTCCCAACTTCCCTTGAAGTCAAGGACACAGAGTCTTAATAAATCTTCTAGAGTTTGAATAGTCCTCTCTGATTGTCCGTCCGTCTGAGGATGATATGCCGAACTAAATCATAAATCTGTGCCCATAGCTTTTTGTAATCTAACCCAAAATCGTGAAGTGAATCTTGGGTCTCGATCAGAAACTATGGATACTGGCATACCATGCAGTCTTACAATCTCGTTTATGTACATACGAGCAAGACGTTCAAGTGTATAAGTTTCTCGTATGGGTAAAAAATGAGCAGACTTGGTCAATCTATCAACAATGTCCCAAATCGCATCAATACCTTGAGAAACCCTAGGAAGACCGGTAACGAAATCCATGGTAATGTGCTCCCACTTCCATTTTGAAATTTCAAGTGGTTGCAATGGACCTTTTGGTACTTGATACTCCGCTTTGACTCGTTGACAAGTTAAACACCTTGAGATAAACAACGCTATCTCTCTCTTCATATTGCTCCACCAAAATGTATGACGAAGATCATGATACATTTTGGTACTTCCATGATGGATTGCAAACGGTGTGTTGTGCGCCTCCATCATGATTTCATACTTTAAATTAGGGTTGTTAGGAACACAAAGTCTGGAGTTGACTCGAAGTATTCCTTCTTCATCGATTCTTGCTTCCGGCATAGCACCTTCTTGCACTTTCTTCCTCTTACGCATCAACTCCAGGTCTGTAGCTTGAGCAGATTTAACTTTATCGATTAAAGTTGGTTCTATTCGTATATTCGTCATCATCACATGGGTCCCTAGAGTCTTTAACTCTATCTCCACCCTTTGCAAGTCACACAAAATGGGCCTTTGTGTTGACAATATCGCACTCGTACTTGCATATGATCTTCTACTTAATGCGTCAGCTACCACGTTCGCTTTTCTAGGATGGTATTGAATGGTATGATCATAATCTTTCAACAGTTCAAGCCAACGTCGTTGTCGCATGTTGAGTTCCTTTTGAGTGAAGAAATATTTGAGGCTTTTATGATCTGTAAAGATCTCCACCTTCTCCCCATACAAGTAATGCCTCCAAATTTTAAGTGCAAAGACAACAACTGCCAACTCTAGATCATGAGTAGGATAATTTCTCTCATATTCCTTGAGTTATCTTGATGCATAGGCTATGACTTTTCCATGTTGCATGAGAACGCATCCCAACCCTTTGCTCGAAGCATCACTGTAGATGACAAATCCCTCCGAGCCAGATGGTATTGTTAGAACAGGTACTGAAATGAGTCTCCTCTTGAGTTCTTAAAAACTCTGCTCACATTCTTCGCTCCAACCGAACTTTGTATCTTTCAGAGTCAGCTGAGTTAATGGAGTAGCGATTCGAGAAAATCTTTCCACGAATCTCCGATAATAACCAGCTAAACCAAGAAAGCTACGTACTTCGGTCACTGATTTAGGTTGCTCCCAGCTTTGAATAGCTTCAATCTTTGCCGGGTCAACCGATATTCCACGACTTGATACTACGTGCCCAAGGAATGCTACCTCCTCCAGCCAGAACTCGCATTTCTTCAACTTGGCATAAAGCTTGTATTCACGAAGCTTTTGGAGTACCAGCCTCAAGTGTTGCTCATGATCTTCACGACTTTTGGAATAAATAAGGATGTCATCAATAAAGAAGACCACAAAGTGATCCAAATATTCCTTGAATACCCGGTTCATCATATCCATGAAGGCAGCAGGAGCATTAGTCAATCCAAAGGATATGACTAGGAATTCATAATGCCCGTACCGAGTTCTAAAAGCCATCTTTGGAATATCCTCAGTTCTAACCTTCAGCTGATGATATCCAGAACGAAGATCGATCTTTGAAAAGAATTGTGCTCCTTGCAACTGGTCAAATAGGTCATCAATACGTGGCAATGGGTACCTATTTTTGATGGTGATATGATTCAACTCCCGATAATCAATACAAAGTCGCATACTTCCATCTTTCTTCTTCACGAATAGCACAGGAGCACCCCGAGGAGAAGTACTAGGACGAATAAAGTCAATGTCTAACAATTCCTGCTGTTGGATCTTTAACTCCTGAAGTTCAATAGGAGCCATTCGATATGGGGCTTTGGAAATGGGTTTTGTACCGGGTTCAAGGTCGATACAAAATTCAATTTCACGCTCTGGGGGTAGGCCAGGAAGTTCTTCAGGGAATACGTCAGGGAATTTATTAACAATAGAAATATCATTCAAAACTGACGTATTTTTGTTTAGATCCGTGACATGGTCTAAGAAAGCTTGACATCCATTTTTCAATAAACGAATAGCTTTATGGCTTGAGATCACAACGATTGATTTTAATGGTTTGGTTGCTTGAATTCGCATAATAGGTCGATTAGGAATATGAAAGCTAACAATCTTACGAAAACAACCAATTTTTGCATGATGAGTAGTTAACCAATCAATCCCTAGAATCACGTCAAATGCAAGTATTTTTAATGAAATCAGATCGACAGGTAATGTGTGGGTACCAACTTGAACCAAACAAGACTTATAAACCGTGGATGTAATGAAGGTTTCTCCCAATGGAGTTTCAACAGATAAATCAAAGTCTAATTTCTCCGGAGTCAAATTTAATCGATGAGCGCAAGTAGGAGAAATAAAAGAATGGGTAGAACCGGTATCAAATAAAGTATAGACTTCGTTAGAGTTTATGATAAGCTTACCCGTGATGACCTCATTCGGGTTCCTTGCTTTCTGGGAGGTCACAACAAACGCTCTCCCTTGCACTACCAGTTTTGACTTTTCTGGGACGGCCTTTGGTGTCTCCATCTTGGCTGAACTTGTTTTTGGTAAACGACAAAATTGAGTTAAATGACCTTCTCTTCCACAATTATAACATGCTTTAGACGGCATTGCGCAGTTTGGACTGATGTGCCCCTCCCCTCCGCATTTGAAATATATGATAGGTGGTCTTTCTCCTTCCTTAACAACGGGTGCTGGTGCTGACGTCTTTCTATCATTGTTGAATCTTCTCTTCTTAAATTGACCATTCTTATTGTTTTGGCCCTGATTACCACCGAAGTGGTTACCATTTCTGGCCTGTTGATTCCCTCCACGCTTGTTGTCACCGCTTCGATGACTGCTCTCACTGGTATTATCATTTTGCCGAGTGCTCTCTTTTGGTTGCGTTGACTCGTTATCGCGCTCCACTAACTGAGCCCTATTCACAACATCTGAATACAAACACAATTTATGAGAAATAAGATGTTGACGTATCTCAGGTTTCAAACCTCGCAAAAATATTTGCGTCATTCGCTCTTCATTATCCACCAAGTGGGACGCAAACCGGGAAACTCAGCAAATTTAGCCTCATACTGCGATACGGTCATATTATTCTGCTCCAATTTGATGAACTCCACCTCCTTCATGTGACGAACACTTTCGAGAAAGTATTTGTCATTGAACAGCTCTTGGAACTTCTCCCAAGACATCTTCAGTGCGGCAGGTTGAGTACGCTTAATCGATTCCCACCAGTAATCTGCTTCTCCTCGCAACATAAAGGCGGCAAAGGGAACCTTTTGCTCCTCGGAGTATCCCAAGACATCAAATATCTTGGTAATCTGCTTTATCCATGTTTCCGCTATAAGTGGTTTTGGCTCTCCCTTAAACTCTGGTGGTCCCAACTCCTTGAACTGTTTAGCGGTGACCGTCCGAGAGTTTTCAGTATTTCCACCTATATTTTGGACATGATCTGCTCTAGCCTGCTGTTGCATGAACTGCATAAAGTTTCTGAACATTCCATCATTCATCATCTGGTCAGTGTTGTTGTTTGCATGAGGATTGTCACCTTCCTGATGCCATTATCCTGATTATTGATATGTGGTGAATCAACAGTCGCCTGTGCTCCATTGCTATTCTCAACATTCTCAGATGCCATTTTCAGATACTGCCACAAAATAAAAGTTAATTGATATGTCATATATTATCCTTATATTATGACCGACCAATTAAATACCATGCAAATAAACTTAGGTAGGTCATACTAGCGAAGGAATTCCCCGTCTCTCCCCTCTTAGTTCTATTCTCACATCTTAGCCAGGGATCATATCAGTAAGCTCTGATATCAACTGTGACGCCCCTAAAATTAGGTATACATCACCCATCTTTGGTCGTCAGATACATAGTACAGAATACAAATACAACTTACTAATACAACTGTCGTGTACAATACGACAAAACATAAACTGTGAGTTTGAATATAAATATTATCTTCTAGAGAGTATTCATACTCAAAAGGAGTCCTCGTTACATTTATTAACACACTATTACATAGAATAGTGAGGACTACTAACTAATACTATCATTCGGACCATCACTCCGTTCCCCGACTTGCCCCAGCTACGTTCTCATTTCCTGAAGAGAACAGTGAAAGAAAGGGTGAGCTCAACTAGCCCAGTAAGAAATATTATGACTAAGATAATACAGAATAAATTATCATTAGCCTTCAACAATGTTAAACTGATAAAATATAATAGACATCAAGTTTAACTGCAGCGGAACAAGCAATCCATTAAAAGAGTCAAGTAGAAAATAAACTCTACTATCTTTTATGATTTAAAAGATTTTTCAACACTGTGATCGCTGGGACTCAGCTTAATAAAATAATCCACATCGTCGAATCACCCCTGCACTACGGCCAAGGATATTCGTGTATTCATTAATGGTCATGATCATGCCAACAACTGTCCATCAACGTACTACGGGCCAATGTGGACTTTTACTACATCATTTGTAACATTACGATGATGATTATACCGAATAATCACTGGTCATAATCATACCAAGTCCATCTATGCACTACAGGCCACATATGACTTTTAACATTTTATAAACATGAGGATGATGACAATGATATAAGAATTCAATAAAATAAGTTCAAGAATTAATTTATCCAAAAATTAACAACGTCCAAATTGTCAACATGATACTGCTTTGTGGAGTAAAATTCAAGAATGTTTAGAAGAATATTTTCATGAAAAGATACTGGATGAAACGCAATTATCAAGGATATTCCACAAATTTCATGGAGTATAGAAGTCAAAACCTAACCAACTGAGTATAATAAAGAATGGAATAACAAAAGAAATCACCATGCATGCGATAGACCGCACAGACAGGTTATTCCAACAGAATAATAAATAATGGAACCAGGTCCGGCGTAAAACGCACAGACAGGATATTCCAACAGAATAATAATAAAGACGGAACCAGGTCCGGTGTAAAACACACAGACAGGATGTTCCAACAGAATAATAATAAAGACGAAATCAGGTCCGGTGTAAAACACACAGACAGGATGTTCCAATAGAATAATAATAAAGACGAAATCAGGTCCGGTGTAAAACACACAGACAGGATGTTCGAACAGAATAATAGAAGAATGTCACCAAGTATAAGGTAGACCGCGTATACAGGTTATTCCAACAGAATAATAAGAAATGGAACAACAACGCTTCTCTTCATGAATAAGAAAGAATAACACCCCTTACCGTTTTAAAGAAGAGCTGAAATAAGGAAGTAGTTAAGTAGCAGAATACTCTTCTTCTCTCTCTCTCTATAGTTTCTCTCTATAGTTTCTCTCTCTAGAGTTCAGTGAATTCGTAAGAAATAATGAAGGAATGAGCTGCTATTTATAGAAAAATAGAATGCATAGTAACTAATCCATGAACGGTCCAGATTAATTACTTTAATCTGACGGTCCATATTTAAAGAAAAATCTTTTAAATAAAATATAATATATTCTATTTATAGAATAATTTTAATAAAGTATTCTGTTTTATATAAAAAGATGTTTCTGTTTTATTACGTTAATAATATGAATAAAACAAAACGTCATTATCGCTAAATAATTTATATTATTAACTGACAATAATTGAATCAAACTGAGAGACTTCTCACATAAGCATTAATAACCAATACCGTATGCTACTATGCAACCACACGTATTACTGTACTTTTACTACCGAGTAGTTCAACAGTATCAATGGTAAAACTTTCGCCGTTATTTTTAATAAAATATTTTTGTCGTTTTCTCAATTCGACAATAATTCCGTTGTGGGGTCCACCAATGATTGTGCCGTTGTACGAATATTTCCTGTTAAAACGAATATTCCCCGACGAATCGAATATTATATAACAACTTGCGTACTTTGCAAAATTTATAAATATTATCCACAACTATAACATTATATCAAATTAACTCTATAATATTTAAAAATGATATTTATAGAAAATTAATCTTTATTTATAAAAGTTGGGGTCTTACACATATTACCTTCGAATTAGATGTTGGCTAAGAAAGTCAAGTATAAAAGTGCCAATTTTGTGCTTATTGATGGAGATCTTTATCGAAGGGCTTAGTCATCTCCATTATTGAAGTGTTTGGTTCCTTTTGAAGCTAATTATGTCCTTTGGGAGGTGCATGAAGGTATCTGTGGTGACCATATGGCTACAAAGTCTTTAGCGTACAAAGTGCTTCGACAGGGATATTATTGGCCAATAATTTTTAAAGAAGCTACTGAATATGTGAAAAAGTGTCAGAAATGTCAGTTAAACAGTCCAATCCCACATCAGCCACCAGAAGAACTATACTCAGTTTTCTCTCTTATACCTTTTGCTGTCTGGGGGGTAGATATTCTGGGTTCATTGCCGAAAGCAAAAGGGCAGGTTAATTTTGTTATAGTGGCGATTGATTATATGACCAAGTGGGTCGAGGCGAAGCCACTTAGGATGATCACGGTACATGAATGTTTGAAGTTTTTGAGGAAATCTGTAGTGTTTCGCTTCGGCATTCCCATGGTGGTAATCTCGGATAATAGATTCCAGTTTGTGGGCTCGAAATTTGAAGCATTTTTGAAGGAGTTGGGGATTCAGCATAGAAAGACTTCAGTTGCTCATCCACAATCTAATGGGCAAGTTGAAACCCTCTTGAATGGAATAAAGAGAAGATTGGATGAAGCGAAAGGCAGATGGCCTGAAGAATTGCTTAGCGTATTGTGGGCTTACAGAACTATAACGAGAACTACAACTGGGGATTCGCCTTTTAGGCTGGCTTACGGTTCAGATGAGTTGGTTCCTGTTGAAATTGGACCTGCTAGTTTTTGGGTCAATCAGTTTTGGGAGGTATACAATGATGAGGGGTTAAAGGTCAACCTAGATTTGCTTGAAGAAGTTAGAGAAGCAGCCTTGGTAAAGTTGGTAGTGTATCAACGACGTGTGGCTAAGCACTACAATAAAGGGGTGAAGCTTCGAAGATTCGAAGTGGGAGATTTTGTTCTTAGGGAAGTTGAAGCTTCTACGCCTCAGAATTTGGGAAAGCTGATGCCGAACTGGGAAGGTCCTTATGAGGTTGTTGAAGTACCAAAGCCAGGGACTTACCGATTGCGAGCATTAGATGGGTCTGATATCAAGAATACTTGGCATGCTGGAAGGCTTCGAAAGTATTTTCAGCAAGACCAATGTCAATGTATAGAAGTTTGTAATTACGTCAACAGTTATCATCAATAACAGAATCTTTTTTCTCCAATGTCTCCAATTTCTCCAATGTCTCCAATGATGATTTATCTAATGGTTGTTTAGAGGTTCGGTGATCTGTTCATCCTTTAGGCAGTGAACAGGGTCCAGATTCGATCTGTTGATGGCGAACTGGATTTTTTGGGGGTTCGGTGACCTGTTCATCATTTTGGCGTTGAATAGAATCCAGATTCGACCTGTCGATGGCGAACTGGATTTCATGGAGGTTCGATGGAATGTTCATCCTTTAGTCGGTGAACAGGGTCCAGATTCGGCCTGTATATGGCGAACTAGATTTTTATGGAGGTTCGGGGGAATGTTCATCCTTAAGGTGATGAACAGCATAAGTTCGTCTTCAAGACGGCGAACAGGCATGTTGGGAGGTTCGGTTGGATTCATTTGTCCTAAAGATGGCAAATTGGATTGTTGATAATCTGTTTCACACTTCGGTAGGTAATGAATAAGTATTACTTTACATTATTACCTGATTTTATTTGAAGTGTTGAGTTCAGATTATATTATTGCTTGATTTTATTTGAAGTTTGAAGTTCAGATTACTTGATTATATACTAACAGTTCAGGCTAAGTTTAAAAGGAGTAATAAGGAAAGAAGCTGATATCATTTCATTAAAATAAAAGAGATAATTAGAAAGTGATAATAAATTTTTATAAAGTTTCTAAAGTTAAGGGATGAGGAAGATCGACTTCAGGCGTTATCCTCGTCTTCGTCTTCAGAAGAATCGAGGAGTGTTGGGTTCAAAGAGGCTGCAAAGAGCTTCGCCTTGCCTTTGCTTCGGGCTATTTCATAACCCTTAGCATACATCCGAACTGTTTTATTGTTCAGTTCGGGTGATTTACAGTATTCAATTTGTATCTGTTTGCGGAGTTCTTTGGTAAGTGAGGGGCCGAGGGCTTTGAGTTCTCGAAGTTCGGTTTCAATTTTACGCCAAAGTTCGAGGTGTCGTTCTCCGTCGACTTTGGCATGGTTAATTTCTCTCGCCAGGCTTTGGTTGGATTGAGCAAGAGCTTCATTTTTTTGAACCATATCTATATTTACTTCGGTCGTGGTTCATTGAAGGGCTTCGGTTGTTGCTAGTTGTTCTTTAACCTTATCAAGGTCTTTTCAAAAGCACTTGGCATTCCACTTGGCATCTCCATATTGACTTCTCTCCTTCGCCAGAGCAGACTTTAGAATGGTGTTCTCCTTTCAGGCGGCATCCTCTTCGGCTTCAATTTCTTTATATCTTTGATGGAGGCGCCCGAAGATACCATTTGCCTACAGTTATTCAAAATTCAGTAAATAGATATCAAGTGGAAATTTATAAATACAAAAGGATAAACCGTAGTTAACTTACTTTGGCTTGGTGAGTCATGCCAGCTTCGATCAAGTCCATGATGGAACTGTTATCGAAGCGATGATCACCAGTATCAAGGACGAAGGAATTGAAAAGGTGTAGAGGGAAGTTTTCATTGAGGTCTGGCCATAAAGTAGGAGATGCTACAGCTTCGGGCCTGGCTTCAGAAGAGGAAGGTTGTTGTGGAGGAGGTGTTCTTTGTTCAGGTGGAGGCGGGGCATGAGTTGTTGAAGGTTCGGGCGTTGGTGGTGGTTGGTCAACTGAAGTGTGTTTTCTTTTGCGAACAAGGGGAGAAGCGGGTTCAGCATATTCTTCTTGATCTACTTCAGGTTCATCGATTTCTATTGGAATAACAAGAGGAGGAGGGGCTTCAGTGAAGGGTACTCTGAGCTCTTCAACAGAAAGTGGGGGGGGGTTATTTTGATTCTTCTCTTTTTGGTGCGAAGGAGTTTGGTACGTTCGGCTATGGGCATATCTAGGAGACTTTCATTCAGGGAGGGAACAGGTACATACATGCTTTGGTTTTCTAGCAGCTTGATTTTTCCTACAAGGATGGCTCGTTTCTTTAGTGGGAGTTAGTTTGGTGGTTTGTGGTTCAGAGGTTTGGGGTTCCGAGGTTGGAAATTCAGTATTTTGGGGATCGGTAGGAATTTGAGAAGATTTACCATAAAGGAATTTTTCCAAATCCTTTCAGTCTATGGAAGTAGGTTTAATGAGAGATACTGAAGCAGATAAAAACATTATTTCAGAATAGTTACAAAAGAAGAACTTGAGAAAGTACACAATTATTGAGTTCGAAACTTACATTTATAGTCATACAACCATGCTTGCTTACTTAGAAGACCGAAGCTCCATTCCTTCAGAGGAAATTTCTCCAGAAGCTTCGTCATTTTGCTCACACGTTCTTCTAGAATGTCACCGAAGTCTGCAGATAGGCGTTCGACAGTAGTCCAATCTGGGATGGAAGAGGCTTCAGGTCCTTTGACAAAGAACCACTCCTTATGCCATCCTTTATTGCTTGAAGGAGTATCCATCAAAGATCGCCTCTCAAAATTCTCATTGGGCTTGGAAGATTGTTTGCTCAGCATCTTGAAGCCTTTTTCTCGAGACTTACCAGTAGTATAGATGGAGAAAAAGAAATCGAGAGTAGGTGTAATTCCTATCTCGTGACAGAAAGAGATGAAGGCGAGAATGTAAATGTAAGAGTTAGGAACTAATTGGGCAAAACCAACACCCACAAACCCTAAAAGGGTGACAAGAAAGGCGTGAAGGGGAAAGCGAACTCCTTTCTCTATGATAGTAAGGGGAATGGCAGTCCAACCTTTGGGACGTTGGTACATTCGTTCACCAGAAGTGGGCAACCTTAAATGGTGGGTGTCTGGTATTTGATATCGCTCTCAGATGATACATATATCATCCTCTGTCAGTACGGAAGGCGTATTAGCATGAGGAAACTTTTCTTCATTATTGAATAACAGAGAAGGGTTTGGAATGGAGATTGGTGGTGATTTCTTACTGGAAGAAGGGTTGGATTTGGGGTTAGTATCCGAAGCCACATTGGTGGGGGTTTGAGCAGGAGGGATGGAGGCAATCGGTGTCACAGAGATGGGGATAGCATTGTCTGGATTTTGGGAAGCCATTACTAACAGATTACAGAGAGAAAGAAACCTGGTGGAATTAGAAGAAAGCAAGAGTACTTTGAATTTGAAATGAACTGGTAAAACTGTCTAATTTGGAGGAGATGGATTTTTACAATGGTTGTCCTTTTAGTTTTTTTTGAAACTTGAGGGCGGCTCATTTAATGGCAGCAATGATGAATTTGAAGAGTTATCCTTTGCTTTGGGCTTCCTACCAGTTGGGCCTCGGTTAGTCTTATTTTGGGCCATTCTTATATGATCTTTTATTAAACATTTTGTTTAATAAAAGACTGGGGGCAATGTTGGGCCATAAATATTTGGACCTATTGGGTTGCTTTTAGTTGGGTTTTTGGAGTATTGGGTCGGGCCATTACTTAAATATAGTCTTACTTGGGCTTGGACCAGCAACTGTTGGATGGATAAGTGTTAGACTTCTGACCCAATACTTAATTAATGAGGATTTGACATAATCCTGGTCAGAGGGGGAACAGTGATGGGATTAGCAGGTGGGTTGACTGCACTGAGTTGAGGTGATGGTAAGTCGGCTGCATGGGAAGGCGGTGGAAGATTATAAGAGTACAGGGCACTTCACTAAGGAGGTAAGAAACATATTATCTGTAAGACCCCAAATTTTATGAAATAAAAGTATTCAATTTTTCTTATAATTACTATTCAGTAAATGGTTAAATTGATAAAAGTTAAAGTTAAGGGTGATATATGAATTTTTTTTTCAAAATATGCAAGTGGCTATAAAATATTCATTGTTGTCGGGGAATATTCGTTTGGTCGTGGAATATTCTTTTTATCGGGAATATCCGTACGATGGCGCAGGCATTTGTGGGTCCCATAACAGAATAACTGTCAGATGAAGATAACAACAAAATTAAGTTTTTATAATTAACGACGTAGTTGTTACCGTTAATACTATTGGAATATCTGGTGGTTAAAATTCAGTAGCACACGGTATTGCACCATTTATTGATTCTTACGTAAGAAAGCACTACTCAATAATTGTTACAGTAGTTACTGTTCAATATTTTATTTTATTGATTCAATAATTGCTGCGTTGATATTTTATATTATTATTTTTTCAATAATTGTTGCTGCATAGTATTTTCCATTATCAGATCAATAATTCATATTATTTGAATAATATTATTAGATAACATTATTGGCAATGTCTAGAAAGTTCTGTCTAAGGAGAGGTTTGGTCATCTAATTGCGCACTAGTAAGGACAAATCCTTATTGGAAAGCTCCCTCTTTCCTAGGAACGGCCTGGTTGTCATAAATGTGATTCTGTAATATTATTTGTGAATAATTAATTATTGATTCATATGATAAGGAAATATTTATTTTATGTGGATATAAATGAGGGATATATTTTTGTGGTTAAAAATGAAGGAGTTAATGTTGAGGTGTTTTATCTGTATTTTTGTCGGAACGGAGGTATTGAAAATCAAATTAGGATTTTTGAGATATTTTGCGAGGGTTATAATTTTTAATCCGACCGTTGGATCGTGGTAATATTTGGATATGTTATACATATATAAGTTGAGTATTTGTCCACAAATTTTGAACCGTTGAAAATGAACGTATGATTTGTTATGAATTTTACGAGATGACTGGTTCAAAAATTGTTGAATTTTCGGAGTTAATCATTTTGGTGAAAAATTCTAGAATTGGTGGGCCCCACTATTGGTTGGTGAAGAAATGTTCTGAGATTTTTATTCAAATATGGTGGGTGGGAATAGTAACAGGTAAAGCCATCAGGTTGCAGGCTAAGTCTGCTTCGGCGTGCTAACATTTTCCTATAAATAGAGGGCTAAGTTAGAATTAAAAATCACACCAGAAATAAGTTTTCTTTCTCTCTATATTATCAACCATATTTTTGTGAGTATTTAGATATCTTGAGTGTTGCTCAGCGTTATATCCGATATTCAAGTCAGAAGTACTGCTCTTTTGAGGTAAGTGATTTTAAGGGTTATTATGTTTTTCAGTTCGTACTTCTTCCGACCTTCAAAAAATTCTAAAAAAATTTGAAATGATATTTTAATGAGTTTTATTGATTGTGTCCAAAAATGGTGATTTTTGGATGTATAGATTAAGAGTTATGAATTTTACGGAAAAAGACTATTTTTAAAAGTAACCGCTTATAACTCCTTGTGGTTAACTCTAAAATTGATAAAATTTTTATTAGAAGTATATCTATATAATATTAGTGTACTCTGTGAATTTCGGAATTTTTGGATAAAATCATAATTTATGATAAATGTCTAAATATTCAGCTGTTTTGGCCATATGAAAAATAGTAAATGAGTTTTAAAAATTCTGAGAAAAATATATGTTCAATATGGGACTATATTCTGCTAAATCTCATAAAAGAAATATTTTTGGAACTGATTTGGTATTTTTCATGAAAATAGACTAGTTATGAGTAAATGAATTAAATATGTTATGTGAAGTAAAAAAATTAGAAAATAGGATTTTATGGCTTGAGAATCCTATATGAGGTATATACAGATTTTTGAAGAGGGTTTTGATTATTGGTAATGAAATCTTATGAGTTTGACATTTTAGGATGATTAAATGCATTATTTAGTAAAGTGTAAACAATTAAAATAAATTATTTATAAGTTTAAGAAATATTATTCTTTCAATATCATTATACCGAAATATTGGTATGAATTTTATTGTGGAATTTCTACCTTTTTTATGTCGAGTTACTATTCATGAATTACTATTCACTAGTTACTATTCATGAGTTACTATTCACGAGTTACTATTCACGACAAAATTGGTTTCTTTTTCTGACCAAATTATAGTTGATTTATGAATATTACTCTTGAGATTAAATCTATATGTTGATTATATTGATTTTATTATCATATATAACATTTTTATAACCCTAATGATGATATTTCTCTTTGACTTGAGTGTAAAGATGGGTAAATTTTTGGTATGATCATGACTATGGGTTCCCTTTGGCCAGTAGTGCAAAGTTAAATTATTGACTGGTATGATCATGACCATTGAATTTATAATTGAATATCTTTAGCTTAAGTGCAAAGGTGAATTGATCAACATGGTTATAATTATTGTTTATATAAATTCTGAAATGATTATATATTTTTTTGAGATATTAATATATTTGGCCTATAGTGCAAATATGAACTGTTGATGAATATATTTGGCTTGTAGTGCAAATATGAACTGTTGTTGAATATCTTTGGCCTGTAGTGCAAAGATGAACTGGTGATGAATATCTTTGGCCCATAGTGCAAAGATGACCTGTGGTTGAATATCTTTGGCCAGTAGTGCAAAGATGAATTGTTGATGAATATCTTTGGCCCGTAGTGCAAAGATGACATGTTGTTGAATATCTTTGGCCAGTAGTGCAAAGATGAACAGGTGTTGAGATGAACATGACCAACTGGTGATACAAATGAATATCTTTGGCCGTAGTGCAAAGATGAAGTTATTAGTATGATTATGAACATGAACTGTGATTTGGTGTAACCATGATCTTTGATGTTTCAGATAAAGATAGGTGATGAAAATTATCTTTGTCCTGGATGAGAAGAGAAATTTAGAACTACAATTATGATTATGAGTTATTCATATGATTGTGGACCAGAATTGTTGATTGATGTTACAAGGATAAAACATTGTTGGTGGATTTTTAACATGGAGAAGATAATAGACTTGGTAGTCTATTTGACTCTTCTAATGGATTACTCGTTTCGCTGCAACTATGGTTGAAATTTTTATCATCTACCATATGTTCTAAATCTCTGATTTAATTCTGTTGAAGGCTATTGATAACTTATTTATCTTTAGTTATGATATTCTTTACTGGGCTAGTTGTGCTCACCCTTCTGTTTCACAATTCCTTTTAGGTAATAAGAGTGTAGTTGGGTCGAGCGGGGGTAACAGGGGAATAGAACGGTGGTCATCATTTAGTAGTTATATTTAGTGAATCATCTAGGGTGAAGCGAACCCAACGTTGGAAGGGTGTTTTGCCACCATCATATAAGATGTCTAATGACATACAACCTCGTGTTATCATAAGACAGGATTGTGCTCATCCACTGACTGAGTATATTTACGAGCACTACCTATATAATCTTGGTGTTTGTTTGAAGTATAATTCTCAATTAGAGACAGTGGAGATAATGATAAGTCAAGAGAAAACTCACCATTGGGAAGACTATGATAGTAATCTTCTCGTTTTTCTTTGGGGTATATTGGGTCAACCAAGGATAATTCTGTGGCCATATGATATCTATCACAACCTAGAAGCATGGTCTCCCATGTACAAAGGTTTCCTTGAGCACTTCCCAAAGATTCTAATTTCTAAAACAGTTTTTGACTATACCTTTATGTAAGGTGTCATTGTGAGGTGCTGTCCACGGTTGGGACATGAGTCACATTTGGTATATATTTGTATCCAAACTCACAGCATATGTGTTGTTGTATTTTGCACGACAATTGTTGTAATAAAGTTGTAGTTGTTTTCTGTACCATGTATTTGGCGACTCAGTATAGGTTGGATGGAATGGACCTATTTTGGGGTTGTCACATTATCACTCAGACACTATACTTTCAAAACCTCCATTGTTAACCTTGTGTCGGCCTGTACTGACTCTCATGCCGGAGCTATCCCCCGACGGCCCAAGCCGTCAAGCTTCTGGTATTGACTTGTTTACTGTGCAAGGTTTGGACGCGCTTTTCGGTGATTGAAGCGCGTGTAAAGATCTTGGCGTTAACACTAATAATTAGATAACCTCTAACTTATATTCCTTTTTCACTATTCCATTTCTTCTATACTAAAGGTTCATTTGGAAACAAACTTATAAAATATATTATATTTTTTCAAAATAAAGTAAGTTGAACTTCTTTTGCTTATTCATATCGTTAATTTACTTTTCATTTTACATAAAGCAAGATAAATGTAAGGCCATAAATATTGTATATATGAAGCAGATAAAGTAGATTGTATATGAAGTACATTAAGTACATAACATATATTTAGTACATGAAGTAAATAATGTAGTATAACAAATTTTAAATTTTGTTTTTTCAAGTCAATTTGAGGTATTCCTAATTGATAATTAAAGCAAATTTATTTAATTTTATATAACATAATTATAAAAATTATAAACTATTTAGAAAATATTACTAATTATAAGATTATTATTTTTAAAAATTAAATAAATAATATTAATTTTGAATTTAGAAATAATTTGAGTTTACTTTCAAAAGTTAAACTTACTATTTTTGTTTACACAATGTGCTTGGAGCATTTGGTCTTTGTTGGGGGGGGGGGTCTAGTTGATTTGGTGGGTATTCTCACACAAGAACTATCCCCCTACGGCCCCGACGATCAGGCTCTTCATTGTGTATGCTCGTTTTTGTTGGCTCGTTGTTGGTGATTGAATGTGCAGACGAATCTTAGCATTAATAAAATCCAAACGCAATGCCAAAATTATTCGAGAAACCAATCGCAGTAGTAACGCGGTGGCCAAAACGCAGTAGCCTAGCATTTAGACATCATTTGTAGGCCAAAACACAACACAAGAAATTCATGAGGTTGCGTTTTGTTCCTCCAAACGCAGTACCAAAATAAGATTACTTACCCAATTTGCCTCCAATTTCAACAGTTTAAAACCCTTTGTTTGTATGTCTTCTTCTTCTTGTGCTTATCGTCGCTTGATTTTGTTTGAGAATGTAACTTAAATTTTGTCATTTATAAATTGACTCGACAAAGAAATACATACGTTTGATTTGAGTAAAAAAGAATAAATTAATTTTTAGTTTGATGCATTTGACTTGGGGAAGATGGCTTGAATCTGGTCATGGATAAAAATGACGACTTGTGAGGAAAACAAAGAAGAGAGATGTGGGCAAGAAAATCGTGTCTCGCTAGTTAGGGTTTCGTATTGGCTAAGGAGGAGAGAAATCCACGAAGAGCACGGAAATGGTTGATTGATTGAAGAAGGGAGAAGAACAGATAGGCGATTACTCCAACGACACGTGGCAGAACTCGTAGAATCCGGTAGCCGTGTTAGGGTTATTGGGATTCCAATAGCCTTCTTCGTGAGTCCTTTCACTCCTTATAGCCACCAATCTAATCCCTCAATAAATTCACAAAACGAGCCGCCTCCACGAGCCTTCTACCTCGGGACACGTGGAGGCTTCTCCTGGGTCTAGCACATTTATTTCTAACTTCTCCGTCTTCATTTAATTAGGTTATGCGAACCCTAATTTGTGAAATTTAATGAGGTCGCGGAACCCTAATTGTACATTTAATTTAATTAGGTCATGTGAAACCTAATTTTATACTTGGGCCCACAAGAGAAAACAAACATTCAACGAGAAAGTAAAAGGAAAAGAAAAAGGCTTTGAGCTTTACGTTTATTACCTCCAAACAATGAAACTTCATTTGGATTTTGGCTTACCCAAAAATTTTCACTTGGATTTGGGTTTATCGAAAAAATCTTGACTATGCTTATATTGAAAAAATGTCACCAGCTAGTAATATTATTAAAATAATTTTATTTTAGCTCAAATATAAATTCAATAAGTATAAATGTATTCACAAATATTGTTACTGATTATAACTATTCTCTTTATTATAATTCTTATTATCTAATCTAAAAATTATTATTGAATTAATAATATTATATATTACTATTATCCTATAATAAAATTATAAATTAATATTTTTTAAGATTATTTTATTATAAATTAATATTGTATATGATTACAGACCTAATTTGTTATAATATATATCAATACTATATAGCAATTTATGTCCTTTTTGGTCATTTTGCACCGTTTAGTCGCAATTGTTGTAATTGTAGTCGAACAAGAATTACACTTTCAACAACATAAGTTGTTAATAAACAAATAATATCATAATTTTTTAATGGAGTTTCAGCTGCAAACGCACTTTCAACTGCGTTTATATATTTTTTGACAGTAAGTAATGATATAGTTCATAGTTGTCATGACGTCTTTGCAATGGAGAGCACGACACATGCAATGTTGCGAAGGCAAGCGCCTTGGCAGCTCGACGCTCATGTTGTCACTGTGAGACGCCGAACTCTAGCCCAAGTTAAACTTTAAACCATTTTTTACTCATTACCCATAAACGATCCATGAACATTACCCATCAATTAAAACAAAAGACTGAAGCGAGAAAAGTCAGAAAACCCTAAAACTAAAATGCATCGACAGATCGACTTATTTGCCTCCTTCACATGTTCTTTGGAGTTGGACTCCTTCTTTGACCTATCACAGCCTCACCGCGACTCCATCGTAGGCGACCGTGACTCCATCACAAACTTCTTCTTCTTCTTCTTTACTCAACGGCAACATTCATCTTCCCACTCTCACAGTTTTGTTTCTCTCCTTCCCAATCTCATGTTGGTTATGCTTCAAATTTATAGTTTTATCAAAGTCCCACATTGTTTATTTTCAAAACACCCATTGTGTATATTAGTACATGTTGGTATGGGCTTAGCAACTTGATTGGGAAAAAGGGTTGGGCTCGCACACATGAGGATGGCTAAGGAATTGGGCTAGGCTAATCTTGGTTCTTGGACTTTCGGTCAGAAAATCTTAGTGCGTGTGTGCGTGCATTACGCCCGTGCAGAGGGGGTGTCGATCCGGCCGATTATGCCTTTCGGGTGCACCCAGGTAGCCCATTGTTTTGCTAAAATCCCTAATTTCTTTTATTCAGTCTGCCTTTTCTTCTCTCTATATACTCTGTTGATCAGGCAATCCACAAAGATAAGTCCACAGTCTTCTTCTGCGAGTACACGCAATTGAAGGCTTCGTCGTTGAATCCTGGAGGGTGAACGCCACGGAGCTCATATGTACCAAAGGTTTATAACCAGTAAGGGTGAAATCACTTTTTAGGACAGTAGCTTTGATACGCCTCGACTTTCTTCATATACCAGATAAGTTGTTCCAGTTTTATTCATCAATTGGTCTTGTTAATACTGCTCTATATTCCAATATCTCACACCCATCACACATGCATATATTTTTTTTGCTTCTTCATTCCTTTCGTCCACTTGTTTGGAATTTGAATATGAATATACTCGATGAATTTTAGAAATTTTGGTTTGAGGTGTATGTGTGTGTGGTCACTGCCTCATTAGTCATTACATTAAATAGCTCTCTTAATTAATTTAAATTGCTTAGGTAGGACATTTAGGTTAATATTATAATTCTAGTTCTACTTTAAAATTTAAATAGTACTAAATTAGGTATTTAGCTTATGTGACTCTACTTTAGTAATTTATATTTATTGTTTACTTTTGGTAGTATAAATAAATGAAATGATAAAGTGTAAAATGCATATTGGCTTAAAAAAATTAAAAGTGTCAATAATGTACACTTATTATAATTTACTGAGTGTAAATACTATTTTGTTAAGTGTTGAATATTAATAGTTACTACTTGCTAAACTAGTAATATATTAATACATTCAAAAATTAAAATTAAAATAAGTCAATTTTGTCCTTTTTTTATTTGTTTGTATTGTGTACACCGTAGAAATCAAAATGACAAATAGTTTGGTAGCCGATGGTTGTGATATAACCAAAGCTCCTAAAATAAAGGCTAAATCGAACGATTGAGATTGGAAATACGGATATTGACCAGATACGGGTAATAAGGATGTAGTCTAATGTATACTTTATGAGAAGAAATGTTATTCTAAAACAAGAGGCTCAAGCAACATCTAGCTAGAAATTTTGGAGATTTAACAAAGTGCCTTAAAATAATAACCGAAATTATGAGGGAGATGCGAGCGACTTTAGATAGTAAAAAGAAAAACAAGCCAGTTGAACTAGATGATGACGATGATGATGTTGTAGTAGAAGTAAAATAAGAACAATCATTTGTTGTTCCAAGCATGGCTTCCAACACTTCCTCTAATAATATTCCAAAGTTATGGACTGCTTTTAAAAGGAAGAAATTCATTTTTAAATTCCAAAAGCCACAACCTAAATCTCTGACGAAGACAATTGAAATACTTCTAAGGAAGACTCCTGAAGAAATTGTGGAGGAAAGACATAGCAAGTGTCCTAGCCAAACGACTATTAAAAATTGTTCAAGGACATCGGAAGGAAAAAAAGAGAGTCCATATACACATTGTTAACCTTTTCTACGAGTGTGACATACCATTCAATGTTGCAAATGCAAAGAGTTATGATTAAGTCCATGCATATGGGCAATATGGATCGGGTTTAAAGCCTCCAACATATCATAAGTATCATGTTCTACTTGAGAAGAAAAATTAGAGAATTGATGAGTTAAATAAGAAACATGAAGTTTTTTGGAAGCAATATGGCTTTACACTCATGTCGGATGGATGGACAGACATGAGGGGAAATCACTTACTAAACTTCCTTATTAATAGTTCAGATTGGACTTACTTCATGGGTTCTATTGATACTTCCAATCAGTCGCAAGATGCCATAATGTTGCCAAATCTCCTTGATATCAAGATTGAGAAAATTGTTCCTGAGAATGTTATTCAGGAGAACATAAACAATGCCTCTAATTACAAGACGGGTCATTTACTAATGGAGAATAGGCTTAATTTATTTTAGACACCTTTTATCGATCGCTCATTGCCTGGGCCTTATATTAGAAGATATAGGCAAGTTGAAGTAATTCCAACCCACAGTCACAAATACAAGAAGAATAACAATATTTATTAAAAGGCATGGTCGTCTTCTTGATGTGATAAGGGAAAAATAAATAGGAGAGATCTTGCGAGACCCGAAGTTAGTAAATTTGCTACAACTTTTCTCACTTTTCAGAGTTCTTACAAGTATAGAGACACATTGAGGCATTTGTTCATTAACGAGGATTGGACAAAATTTAAGTTGTCGACTACCGAAACGGGGAAGAAAGTATATGATATTGTAATTTCAACTATATTTTGACATGTTGTTAATGATTGCATTAGAGCATCACAACCATTGCTTGTAGCCTTGAGATTATTGATGGTGATGAATCACTTGTTATGCCATAAGTTTCCACGATGATGCAGTGTGTAAAGAAAAAGATTGAAGATTCATTTGATAATAAACAAAAACTCTATAAAAAGATGATTGATAGTGTTGAGCAACGATGGGAAAGACAAATGGAACAAATATTATATGGGGTTGTCTTTTTTCTCAATCCGGACAAGTACTTTGATATCAAAAGGAAAATTTCGGATTGAGCTTACAAGTTACAGGAAGACTTCAATGACTTCCTCGCAAAAATGGTGCATGAGCTAAATTTGTTAGACAAGATAAGCAATCAAGCTAATAATTAAAATACTTCTCAAGATACTTTTGCAAGAGAAATGACTAATAATAGAAATTAAAATATTCTCGTAAGTATATTAAAAATATATATAAAGATATAAACTATAAATTATAATTAAATAAATAAATTCTTCTTTATTATCCTTTTAAACATATTTATATTTCCTTTAAATGTTTGCTAGTTGAATGGAAGAGCCCCTTTGGAGGCCGAGCTATTGAGCTTGCAAAGTTTGCTAGATGAATCGTTGGCCTCTATTATTTGTCTTCCAGTTGTGAGTGCAACTGGAGTATATTTGAGTTTGTAAGTATTTTCTATTATTGGCTAGCAAGCAATAAGTCATTACTAAATATTCTCTACATATTTTAAATTTAATCATTATTATTAGTATTTGTTCTATTTATTTTAGATTCATACCAAGAAGTGGAATAGATCAGAACATAAAAGATTGAGTGACTTAGTGTATATATGTTCAATACAATCAGAAGATGGTTTTAAGATTTTGAAAAAGGGGTGAACTTGATTTTTTTTATCCACTAGCCATAAATGACTTTGATTGCGGTAATGAGTGGATCAATAGTAAGGCAGATGTTTCTCTTGGGGAGAATGTTACATAGAATGATGTGGATAGAGCAATTGGTGCATCCAACAAGCTTGAGGGTCAAAATCTTTGAAGGAGGGTTCATGAACGTGTCAATAATAATGATGTCATTACCTACTCTCGACCCAGGGGCGGACCCAGTGCTAGAGCGGGGGGGGGGCACATGCACCCAGTGGATTTTTGAAAGTCAGGGGTCATTCATAATACAATTACTTGTTTTGGTACCATGCATGTGGAGAAGAAATTGTGTTGTTTGGAAGCTCAAAGATCCATGCACAAACATAAGTAATATGTACTCATCTCTCTCTCTCTCTCTCTATCTATATATATATATATATATATATATATATATATATATATATATATATATATATATATATATAATTTTGTTGTTAAGGGATCTGTTAATCTAATACAACTGTTGTAAGAATATTTTCAGCCATGAATATCGTGAAAAATGAACTCCATAACCAAACAGGAGATGAATGGATGAATGACTGTTTAGGAACATACATTGAGCTTGATATTTTTGTAACTATTAAAAATGAGACTATCATGCAACAATTTCAAGTAATGAAACCTTGAAAAATGTTATTATAAATAATATTTGAGGATTATTTAGTTTTGTAATTCATTATATTAAATTTTTATAGTTAAGGAATTTTTTTTCGAATTTGACCCCATTGAACTTTCATATTGGATCCGCCCCTGTCTCGACGTGGTGGTTGTTCAACTTCAAGAGAATCAAGATTAATGGATTCTAACTTCGATCATAAAATTGGTGAAGAAGAGAGGATTTCATGTAAAAGTTCTCATTTATGTAGTTAGTGGTTACTTATAAATAACCTTTTAAAAATAAAATTATTTTGAATATGGTGCAGTTAGTAGTCAAACCTTCATATAAAGGTAACCATTTTAGTTTTTGTGGGTAACCAAATAGTCATAAAAAAATAAGGAACGAAAAGAACGCCGGCAAAAATCGAAAAGAGAAGAGAAATTTGGTTTCCAAGTTCCCAAATTAGAAAATAAGGGTTTCCAACTAAAGAAGCCTTCAATAAAAAAGAGAGAGAAACGACAAAGGGTATCCAAAATGCCATGTAAGAGTTCCCATTTATGTAGCTGCTTATTACTTATAAATAACATTTTAAAAATAAAATTATTTTGAATATGGTGCAATTGATAGCCAAACCTTCATACAAAGTTAACCATTTTAGTTTTTGTGGGTAACCAAATAGTTATAAAAAAGTAAGAAATGAAAAGAACGCCGATAGAAATCAAAAAGAGAAGAAGAGAAATTTGGTTTCCAAGTTCCCAATTGTTATTTAATTTATTTGGGTTAATAAGTATTAATAAGTGATGGATAAATTAACTTAGTAAAATTGAACTTTTCTCATATTTGGCAGTTTTGGTCAAATTGTATTTAATTTATGTTGACTATAATAAGTATGTGGTTATATTAATTTGGACATTTATACTAATTGGGTCAAACTAATTTCTAAGTATTTAAGTTTGGGCTTGTTAAACTATTTGAGCCCAAATTAAGGTGATAGGTTTAAAAACCAAATTCGAATAGGAGTAATATATTAGGTTAAATTCCTTCCTAATACATATACTGACATAATCGACTAAAGAAGGTTTCTAACGTAGCGAAAAACGAAAAGGAGGTAGAAAAAAGACTGTGGGATAAAAGAAAATTTGGGAACAAGATTGTGAGAAAATATTCAATAGAATTGTATATTCAAAAGGTAATTATTAAATTTATTTTGAATCTAAAAGAATATCTATCTTAATTTTATGATTATAATGTCTACCATAATAATTTAGTATGTTAATCAGAAAGTTAATCTTGATTTATAATATTTCAAAATTCAATTTCATTTGAGTCATTCGTTCAATTTTTTTTTTTATTTTGTCCCACCATACGTCACTATGTATATGGTTCCTGTGTGATGTCCCCAAAATAGGTATACATCACCCATCTTGAGTCGCCAAATATGTAACATTCCATATTTTTTAAATGTTAGTTATAAATATTTATTAATTTATATAAATATTTATTGGATATGTTTATTATTGAATAAGTAATTGTTCAATTTGATTGAGTTTATTTAGTTAATTATTTATTTGCAAAATAATTAATGTGATTAGTTAATTATTTATTTGTTAAATAATTAATGTGTTACGTGGATTGAGTTATGTGATTAAGTAATTTATTTAATTGTTATTACATAAAGTTTGACAAATAACTATGTTATAAAGAGTTATTAAATTAAATTAAAGTAATTTTAATTTAGTGTTGCCAAACAAGGTGTAAGTATATTAATCTTTTATTTTATAAATAGTTTGCCAAACAAGGCCTTATGGCTTTTGAAATTCTTGTTAATTTTAAATTATATTACTAATAGAATAAAATAAATATATAAATAAAATATATTTATATTTATAAGAGTATACGTTATATGTTTGGTAACTGATAAGAGTAAATAGGCTTATTATTGCCATATCAGTTTTGTTTTATTTTGACGCATATTTGTTAAGTGTTGTGTACGCTCCAGTTTTGCTTAGTCTAAGAAAAAGGTTTTCAGAGAAAAAGAAAAGTTTCAGAGAATTTGAGAGAGAGAAATAGCAAAAGAAAGTCATCAGTGTTTAACAAAGATTGTCTAAAACAAAAGGTATGTACATAACTTAACCATAGATATTTTACGCCATATATTTTATGTGAATTTATATTGTCTCTGTGTTCTCAATTTGACTGTAAGACGAAGTTCTTTACAAACTTTCTAGAATTTGAATGTTTTATTATTTGATTATGAAATCATGTGCATTAGTAGTAGATAACATATATGTTGATGATTGTATGTTCAATAATGTATAGGTAAGAGTATGATAAATTACGTATACACGAAAGGAATGGTTTTTTTTTTACAGTAAACTTACATGCATGAATATGATTTTTTTTGAAAGTTAATAAAAATTAGTATGTGATTATGTTAATTGAGACTTGTGTGTAATTTGGTAGAAATTAAGCAGAGCAAGGAATCGAATGGAGATGGCTGTGTTTACTGTGTCAAGATATTTCTTCAATGGAGTCTGTATTTTTAAAACACAGTGTTTTCAGAGAATTAGTTCTCTGCTATTGTTGTTTAGTTGTGTAAAATTCGTACACAAATGCTTCATAACTTTTATGTGTAGTTTTCATGAAGTTATACATGTTGTTAGATGTCATTGGCTGTTAAAAATAAATTAGATAGTAGCTTTGCTCTGTCTTTCTGGTTTGGTTCTGTGAGTTTCGGCGCCCCAGCGTCAAAATTCACGCCCCAGCGCCAAATTTCGCGCCCTGGCGCCAAGGTTCGCGCCCCAGCGCCAAAATGGGCCAGTAGCTCGCGCCCCAGCACTGTAGCTCACGCCCTAGCGCTGAATCTCGTGCCCCAGCGCCCTAGCTCGCGCCCCAGCGCCACTGTTCCGCGCCCCGGCACCCGAAAAGTGTCCTAGTTGGGCATTTTTGACCTCCTGTAGTAAAACGGCCATAACGTTTTCATACAAACTCCGATTGAGATAATTCAAGATGATTCGGAAAGAGGACCAGTAGACCTACAACTTTCATGCTTTAAGTTTTTTAATTTGAGGTCTATAACAGTAGTCAAAATGGCCATTTTTAGGACTGTTGTGTATTTGGAGCCAATCGGAGGGCGTCATGATGCACGAATGCAAGTGCAACCCTTTGGGTATTAATATAACTTAATGATAGCATGTTGGACATGTAATAGGATGTTGTACCAAGTTGTTAATGTACATGTGTTGCAATGACATGATCACTTAAGTAGTTGTAATAAAGCTAAAAAGTAATGTTCATGAAAAGATGTGTTATTGTTTAAACTTAAACTTAGTTAGTAGCTATACTAAGAGTAATAAAGGAACTCATAAAGGTAATGTTAGTGTAACTAATGTGTATTGTCAATACATAAGGTATGTGTAGGACTTGGGGTGAACGTGAATAGTAATTATTTAACCTACACACGAGGTAAGTTCCCTAACCTTTGCTATTTTATTATTCAGCAAAGTTGTTTTTCACTGTTATGTTATACTTAAGCAAGTTTTCTAATTCTAAAGCTTCGTTATGCAAAAAAATTCATATGCTATACTTTATTGAGTAAAGTATTTCCATTAAGCAACTTCATTGTATCCAGTTATTCATGATGATACAAGTTTCTCATCTCTGCACTTTCGTTGAGATAGTTATTATGATTATGCAAGCTTTCTTAACTCTAAACTTGTTATATTAGCATGCAAGTACCTTTAGTTTATCGTTCAAGCTATTATTTGTTGTGCATGCTTGATATTAAATTCTAAGATGTAACCTTAGCTTAATGTTATTCAAAACAAGGTATGATGTGTTATTCAATAGTTATGCTATTAGATATGTGTTCGTTTGGGCTCCTGGCGGTGTGATCGGTCTACGATGTCTTCGTTTGGGCTCCTGAGGTGTTTTATTGTGGGAAGCGTATGGGTCGACCCTAGTTTTCTGTTCTGCGGATTGGTGATATTATGCCAAACACACATATCCGATTTGCATACATTTGGATTCGCGATCCAATGTGTGACTTGCCTGTGTGGCATTATTTTGACTTGCTTGTGTGACATTATTTTGACTTGCCTGTGTGGCATTGTTTTGACTTGCATGTGTGACAATGTATATTTGTGAGCTCAATCTGTATGAAATAACACCCAACCATTTGATTCAGCCTATTATTTCATTTTATTAGTTTTGTTTGTTTCTGTTCAGTTTAATTAATGAAGTTAATTAGTTACTTCTGTTCATTATTTCTTTACTCTTCTGTTTGTTTTGTTAATTTTGTTGATTCAGATATATTCTATTCAGATCTTTGGAGAGTATATTTTCATCGGTATTTAAGCTTGAGGCTTTGTTCAGTATTCTGTCTCAGTTGATTTCGAATATTAGTTGTACATCTATATCCGTACGGAGCATTTGAATCATGATGTATTTTTCTTCCGACAGGTTTGTAGAGGTGATTCATGGCTAGTGTGATGGGAGTGTTGCTTGTGACCATCTAGGTTGATAAATTTTAAGCTTTGATTATTTTGACTCTGCTTGAAGAATTGTATTTAATACTTCGTTGATGGATATCATTATTACATATTTGAAGTCATTAGTGCTCTGTTTACTAATTTTTGAGGTTTGTTGTGTTTTGTGTCTGACCTCTCTTTCTTATTCGGGAAGGGGGTGTTACACACGGTGGGCGGAGGAAGCTGTAGGGCAAGATTTTGAGGATGTTAAGGATTGGATCCATGCAGGAGGATTCGATTGAGGTGTAGTGGGTTAGGGTTTTTGATTTTGGGTGCTCAGGAGGAGTGTGATTGTGAGGTTACAAATGCATTAATTTTATAAATAAAATATTAAAAATATATTAATTCTGTAAATATTTTCTGAATACATTTTTGTTGTAATTTTTTCTAAAAATATGCTAAAAAGTGTAAATAACCCATATTTTTATGTATGGTATTGTTACCATTTGGTCCGTTTCATCTTGGATCACCAACTTACCCAAGCTCAGCTCAAATACTTAGAGGCCCAGCCAAGTCCTCTGTAATTTGAGCCTGGTCTAAAATTGTCTAGCTTGAATTTATTCCTTTTTCAAACCATTGCAACTCCATTGGTCTATTTTTTTCCTTTTAGATTTTTTTGTATGCTCCCTCCCTTTAAAAATTTAAGATATATTTTTACTTTTTTCAATTAATTTACAAAATTAAAATTCATATAGTATGAAATTTTCAAATTTTAGCACAAATAATTATTTATGTTAAAAAATGACTTCAAACTCACTAATTCAGCACTATATTATTTTGTGCGATTGGGATGTCAAACAAGTGAACTCTATCTTTTTAATCTTGTATTATTTATCTACATAAATGGATTAATTATTTAAAGGTTGTATTGAGAAACAAGATCCCGTTTCTGTCAATCTTCCATTTAAAAAAATTATTTGACAAATGAAGAAGATCACTTAAGACTAGTATTAAATTTATTTGAAGTTAGTACAATATTTTCTTGAATATTATTTGCTTGTTACAATAAAAGTTGTGCTTTCAAAGTTGATAATGTTTGTATAAGCTAAAATTCGAAGTTGATTATATTTTGAAGGAAATCAAGGATTTAACTTTTATAATGCTCAACTCTCCTGTTTGTTGTGTGTGATAATTTTGTTGAATGTGATTGTGCTTTGAATATGAAGTTTGTTTGGAATGCTAACGTAGGTGAAGTGGGTGTATGAATTGTAATTTGGCAGGTTTCGGCGAATATGATTTGTTAGTATTATAGTTTATGCATATGTTTGGTTTGATAATGAAATGAGAATTTAATGTGTATTTATAAAACTAATAACTTTTGTAAAGTTCTTAAAAAAATAATTTATGTAAAAGGATTTAGTGTAGGGATCAAATTTGTTAGGTTAATTTGTTCCTCAATGTAAGTGTATTGTTCAAAAACTAAATCTGAAGATTGTTCGTAGAGTTGAAGACAAGGAAGTATTTTGAGATCGTAGAGCAGTCAATATACGCGTAAACACCGTAGAACATGGAGACCGATTGTAGAGTCGAGCTTTCAGGATAATATTAGGTTTGTATATAACGCGATCATGCAATGAAATCACATAAAAATAGCAGAAGCGCGATAAAATAGGAAGTTAAAATTTTCATACAAACCATGATCACCATGATCATACTTTGTGCTCAATTATAAATCTAAACGAAGAAGTAGGAGAATAAGATTCATAACTTGTAGAACCGTGACTCCTCATGTACAAGTTCAACTCCAAGTCCTTCGTGCTCTTCTTGAATTCACCGGGTTAGATTCCTTCCTTTGATCAACGCTAGTCACCCAAGCGTTTGACCTCTAGAGGTGATCCACCAAAGATGAATATGTATTTAAGAAGATGAGTGTTTGACAAAATCCTAGATTTTATAGAATATATGTATTCTCCTAACACTTGAATTAAGTGTGTAACCCTAACTCATAATAAGACTTCTCTTATTTATAGATATAGGCAACTCACCTAAACCATTTAGGAATAACGTTTTATTTTAAAACTCCTTTAATTAATTAGGCTCCTAATCCAATTAATAATATATGAAAGTACTTTTATTAACTAATTCTCAAACCCTTTGGGAATTAAACTAATAATAATAATAATAAGACTCCTCTTATTAATTTATATTTAATATTTTCAAAATATTAAATAATAAATATTAAGCTATTTAATTTATTGTATCATCATAGATTAAATTAAATACACTTAACTTATTATTACGATTATGCCATTTATTTCTTAAATAAATATTTTCCTTTTATGGTGTGTGTGACGCCCCCAAATTCAGACACTAATATCTCGAATTCGGTGCTTCACAATCTATATCTAATAATGCACTAATAACTCATACAACGGAATAATAGAATAATTTATATTGATTTATTATAATTATTCTTGTCACAATGTTTCGTAACCATTACTAGTAACAATACATAACTTAAGTTCAAACATAACTTAGTACATAATATTAACTAGGTCTTATTACAATCGGGTAATAATAAACTTCTAACTTAAAGGAACAAAGCTACTCCATAGACTTGCCATTGCCCTTATCCTGGCCTGATGTTTCACCACGTTCTGCCTTTACTGAAAGGTGTAAAGAAAGCAAGGATGAGCAACAAATTTGCCCAACAAGTAATATAGTAATAAGGGTGAACAAGTATAAAGTTTGAATTTTAAGGGCATAACAGTAAATGATATTTCAAGAATGACAAAAAGTATCAATTGTTCTAAATAAGAGTCGCTATGGACTGAAAGATATCATCAAGATTCCAAGGTTTAATCATTTCAAAGTTCAAGAAGGATGAACACTAAGTAGTCGCTATGGACTGAGAACTCCTACTAGAATTAACAGTATTATACTGAAAATCCAATATAAACAAGTACAACAAGTGATCAGCCTAAAGTACCCTATGTTATGCATAACATTTAAACATGTTGTTTGTGCGCAGGTCGGTTCCTCGACAATATAAAATTTTTCCTTCTAAGAGAGTTATTCATTTCAGTAGATTTATAAGATTCCACACCAAAGAAATTGGTTTCAACAACTTTCTAACTTATAGATATTTGTCTAGCCGAATCAAATGGCTTTGAATCTTTTCTCAATACGTTTAAGAACAATAAGTTCAAACTCGGAACATGATTTAAAATATAAAGCTTAAGTCGAATTTCAGAATATGAATGCACCACAAGGAAAATGGCTAATTCTGACAAAAAATTCCATTGAAAATAAGGTTATTCCATCGCGAATACCTTATTTTCGATGGAAAAATTCATCGGAAGTTTGGATGAATATATTGCCTTCGAGATTATTTCCGTTGCAAATTCGATAGCAAAAACGTATTTACGAAGGACTTATTACTAACGAAATATCCGTCAAAAATAACCTAAACTCTACCAGAATTTATCCCGTTGAAAATAAATTGTCAGATACAACTTGCCACGTGGCCCAACATGAAAAGTGGCATTTTTTTAATTTCGACGGAATGTTCGTCAAAAATAACGTCATATCCGTCGGAAATAGTAATTTTTAAAATAAATTAATATTATTATTTCTGACGGAAATGACGTCGGGGTATAACTTATTCCGTCGGAAATAACATTTTTTTTGCTATTTCTTTTGATTTTGCATTTCTCAGGTTTTTAAACCCCTTTTTTGTACCAATAACCCGTTTATCACAACAATACATACAATAATATTCAACCCATAATACAACTACATCCAACAACCAACAACAACATATATATCATAATCAACCCATAATACAACGTTGTATATACTTTTCTTTGAATACATTCTAACGTTAAATAACAATGCCAATTAAAAACTAAAGTATAAAGAATAACAAAACAACTAAACTAAACTTATAAACTACAATGATGTATCTTATAAACTTCAAAACTAAACTGCGAAATAAAACTACAAAAACATAAACAATGATCTTGTACAGATAAAAATGGTGTTCATATGTAGAGTGTATATACTTTAATATAGTATAACTTACAAACTAAAACGAACAATGAAATGGCACCGAATTATCACTACGTGCCTATACAATGTTTTACAAAACATGGGGACAAATATATGATAAATATATATATATATATATATATATATATATATATATATCAACCTAAACTAGTATGACCAATAGAATCAGAGTCATCTGGCGGGGGTCGACGGTGCTGCTTGGGTGTTCGAAAATCCTGCTCGTCATCACCATCGATAGTATCTTCACCCTGTTGATACAATCAAAAATAAAACGCATTAGTCTATATGAGAGAATCAAAATGGACAGTATGAAAATTAAATAACATGCAAATTAATAAGCTTAAAATAAATATAATACCGGAGTAGGTAAGGGCTGACTCCCTATCGGGAAAAAGCCTCAGAGAGTAAGTTAACCACCAACCGGAGCATCTCATCGCGTATCGCAACAAACTGCTTCGGCGGGATACCCGTACTCTCGACGGTCGCCCCTACTGCAATATCCTATGCTAGCTGGTGAAGGCATGCTCGGCTGGTCAACTCTTGAAGACGGATAACCAGATTCGTACGAAACGTCTCTGACACAGCGAAAACAGCAGAAACTGAGTGAATCGCATACATCCTGTAGGTAGGTGTGTCAAGAAAATGGCGTGTAGCGTAGGTTTAACGACCGGGTCCATGATACTGCAATAATTCAAAATATATGTGCTACTTTAATCCATGCAATCATATAAAGTAATTAATATGCGTGAGTTATATAATAGTTGACACGTACTACGTCGAGTAGACATCAACTATAGCAACCTCTGGCTGGGCCGGCGGACGCCCAAATAAGTCGAGGTTAGTCCCTTATTGACGTCGACGAACAGTATTTGTAAGTTTATATAGCATTTCAGTATGCGTTAAATAAAATTGGCATAATAAATTAAATTACAAAAAAGATGGAAACTTACTAGATGATGATGACGTCCCGCCTTGGGAGCCGTCACCAGATCCTATACGACCACCCCCGCAGCAATATCCATCGCTGTTTCTAGCCATAATTGTGCTACTGTAATTAAAACGAATGAGAACATTAATTTCTACTAAAATTATCTTGCTAAATTATTTTTTTATTAGTGAATTTTTTAAAAACAATAATAAGTTGAAGTTAAGACTTAATACGTCGTCTAACCCGTCAGAATCAATATCAATTTCATCCTCAGATTCAGTTTCTTCCTCGTCCGTATCAATTAATGTTTCGTCATCTTCATCTTGTACAACGACATAATCACTGACAATAATGTCATCATTGACTTCTTCATCATCGAGTATGTTAACGACATCTTCTGCCAACACATCATTATCATCTGGTTGTACGTGGTTGGGATTGCTAACTTCTTCTTGCAATGGATCATCTGTTCCAAACAAGTTAGTACCATCAAAAGCCTTAGTTTTCGTTATGACAACTGTAAACCAGGGGGTTCTAGAATTTTCTATATTAGGAGCATAGTACACTTGAGTCACTTGACTGGTTAATACGAACACGTCATCAGACAGTAGCTTTGACTTGATATCTATTGTGACGATTCTATTACGATCAACTTTAACACCCTTTTCATTATCAAACTAACGACATTTAAATGTAACAACCTTTTTACCTCTGGGATAATTGAACACATCCATGTCCTCTAATCGTCCGTAGTAATTAGACTCAAAATTTTGGTAACAACTTCCCAACACGACAACGCTAGGATTGACTAATGTCAGATCATTCAAGTCATCAACCTTAAATCTGTACCCATTAACGATACAGCCGGGATATGAAATAATAAGTTTGTACGGACTAGAAATAACATCTCTAAAATGACCATAGGCGCTATCTTCTTCAACCCTTCTCCTAAACCACTGTTGAAAATTTTCATTGGTGAATGCTTCCAACTGTGCTGTAGTTAGTCCTGGGTTAGAAGCATATTTTCGAATGAACTGACATAATAATAACAAGGTTAATTTTGCGATAACAGGGCAGGGAAATATTTTAAACTCAAAAAAAAATAATACATACTTGATGTATTTCGGGCATATTTAGAAGCACGTATATAGATACAATTTTCAAATCTTTATCGGTTAGGTAAGTCACCGTCTCTGCACCAAATGGTTTAGCTGGATGACAGAATACAACTAACTCATCAGCACAAGATTGGGGTCCGATAACCTCATTCCGACTATGACGGTTGTGTTTCGTTGAGACTACATCCTCAAAGTACAAAGAGCAGAAATTGACAAGCTCTTCCTCTGTATAGCGTTCAACAATAAAGCCCTCTACACGAGCTTTATTTTTCACTTTCTGCTTTAATCGTCGTATGTACCTGTTTGTACAATGATTGAAAGACGTTAATTCAGAGTATTAAGCATAAATGTCATCAAAGTTGCACAATATAGATGATATTACCTCTCAAAATGATACATCTAACGATATTGCACCGGCCTTCCAAGCTTAATCTCATATGGTAAATGAATAGGCATGCTCCATCGAGTCAAAGAACCTTGGAGGCAAGATCATTTCAAGCTTGCACATTGTCAGCACTATATTTTTCTCCATCTATTCCACATCACTGTACTTTATAATCGTTGAGCAAAGATCCCGAAAGAAATTTGAAAGTTCGGTCAATGAGTCAACAATTTTTTTGAGTATCATTTCACGAAATGCAATTGGCATCAACTTCTGCATGAATATATGACAATCGTGACTCTTAAACCCAATTATTTTCAATTGCCGAGCCTTACTGCAATGAGATATATTAGAAGCATAGCCATTTGGGAGCTTCAATGCACTTACCCATTTACAAATGTCTTCAACCTGTTGCTTGGTAAGAAAAAAATGAGCTTTTGGTTTTGAGTTGTTAGGACGGAGCCACAATTCCCGCCTGATGTTCATAGCCTCCAAATCTTTACGTGAATTTTCATTGTATTTTATTTTACCACTTACATCTAGTACGGTGTAGAACACGTTCTCGAATACATTTTTTTTGTATACATGACATCTATACAATGACAGACATAGTGTCACCCAATATGGCAACTCAAACCAAATAAGCGAGTGAATCCAATTAATTATAAGTTTTCTCGTACCCTATTGCTCTCAACTTACCATGCTCCTTCCTTGGCGGTGGAAATTTCAAATCATTGAGCCAGCCCAAGACCTCATTCCCCGACAATCGACCAATAACACCCTTCTTCTCTGTCTTTTTATTGAATTGTGCAGACATCTTTCTGTAACTGTGTTCAATAGGTAAGAATCTACGAGCAGTTCCAAAGAAAGTAGCTTTTCGACCATGCATTAGTTGTGTGCATTGCACATCCCCCATACAGACTGGACATGACAACTTCCCTTGAGTCGACCAACCACTAATCATCCCAAGTGTTGGATAGTCAGTGATACTCCACAACAAGGCAGCTTTCATCACAAAATTCTGCTTAACCGATTTATTATAAGTCTGAACCCCCGTCTCCCATAGCATCTTAAGTTTATCAACTAATGGTCTGAGGTACACATTTATGTCTGTTGTAGGACTCTTATCCCCCGGTATGAGTAAAGTCAAGAACATATACGGGTCCTTCATGCACATTGATGGTGGAAGATTGTAAGCTACCATGATCACTAGCCAAACAGAGTAGGGCTGCTTAAAGTTATTAAATGGGCAAAAGCCAACCGTAGCCATGTCAAGCCTGACATTCCTAACTTCATTAACAAATTCTGGAAAATGTTCATCAAATTTCTTCAATTCATCTCCATCAACAGAGTGAGTCAACTGATCGGGCACAACGTCCCTTCTTTTGTGCCAACTTATATGTTCAGCAGTGTACGACGACATGAATAGACACTGCAGTCTGGGTGCAAGAGAAAAGTACCGTAAAATCTTATTAGGCACTTATTTCTCCTTACCCCCACGTTTTGTCGTCTTGTACCGAGGCAAGTTACATATATCACACTACACATTATCTCTGTCCTGATCCCCATAATATAACATGCAATCCTTCTCACAAGCATCGATCTTCTCATACCCCAGATTCAACCCTTTTACCATCTTCTTCACTTTAAAATAATTCGTGGGCAGAGTATGTGTGACAACCCAAAAATTTATGAGACTTGTCTCAACTAATTAAATAAAGGTTTAAAGAATAAAATCTAGATTTGAAAATATAGGAATGATTTGAAAATAGAGAAATGATTAAATTTTTTGAAAAGAACCTATATGGTTTAATATCTAAAAGAGGGTAAAGAGATTTGAAGGTGAATGATAGAAACATTGAAGATATTAATACCTGAGAATAAGTAGGTAGTTATGAGTCGAAGCAAGTCAGATGAGACTTGGGCTAAGAATAGATGTTGTCCATGAATTGGATAGCAAAATAAATAAATAAAAGAGGTAGTAAAGTAATACTTGTGTTAAGGTAATTCGATAAAGTTAATTGATGAGAGAAATTTCGTAAGAGTTCAGTAGTGAACTAAACTAGAACGTTACATAAATAATGATTCCAGCATGGGATCCTTGTAAGAGTGGAAGGATGTAATATTTAAGTGTTGTAAAGATAAGCTAATATGAATAATCAATAAAAATGAAGTATGTTAAAAACTCAAAATTTGAGTTAGAGATAGACTTTTGAAGCACGGACTGCTTGGTTGCATCCAGAACGTCATGTTTAGAAGGGGTTGTAAACACAAAATGTGTCGAGGATGACTTTTTGGTCAAAGTCAACAGTTGACTTTTATGGAGCAAAGTCAAAATTAGAGATAGGAGTGGAATCTTAAGACGCGAATTAGATATTTGAGTTCAGAACGTCGAAATTAGTAAGAATAGACTATAAACACAAAATATGTCGGGGTTGACTTTTTGGTCAAAGTGAATAGTTGACTTTTACGGAGAAAAGTCAAACTTAAAATTCGGAGATGAATTTGAAGAAACGAATATATCTATGACGTTGGGAGTGTCAACATTAGTAGGAATCGACTATAAACTTGAAAATTTGATTTTTCGGGTCTGAAAGTCAAAAACGGGATTAAGCATGCAAAATGAGGCATGAAAAGCGGGAGCTACTTGATCAAAATCTGCTGGAAATTCCAGCACATAGGCAGCCACCAACTCCCCCAACAACTCTCACTAACTCTCCTTAAAAAGTGGATCTAGTTCCCCACTTTATTTAATATTAAACCTTTAATTCTTTTAACTAAAGAAAAATAAATAAAACAAAACAATCTTCTCTCATTTCAAGCTCCACACCCACCCATTAAGAAATAAATGAGAGAGAGAGGGCAGTCATGGATGAGGGGAAAAAGAGGAGAGAGGAAAAAGAAAGAAGAGGAAGAAGAGAAAGAAGAAACCATAGGATCTCCCTCACTCTCACCCAAAACCCTAGAGAAAGTTTCAGAGCTTAAGAGGGAAAGGAAAGAGGTTGGTCACGGTTGGAGGAAGAGGCTAAGAAGGAGAAGATCTAGCAAGCAAAACTACCATGAAATATCATCCAGCATCCAAGCATAGAAGGTTTAAAAGTTCTCTAACTCAACTTTGTAATTTTCTTGGTTTATAGTATGTTTTGCTTGGTTATGGTAAGAGTTTGATGAAATTAATCATGGATCATGGTAGATCCTTGAGTATAAGAAGTATTAGGATTTATTATGTTGATTTATGATGGATAATGTTTGATTAACTAAGAGATCATGGAAGTTTTCTTTGAAATCATAAAAGGATAGAAAAACTGATTTTCTAGAAAATGAAACATGAAATTCGAACAATCATATCTCTCATTCTATTTTGCATTTTTGAGTGTGGTCAAATTCTGGAGTTATATCTATGAGTCTTCTAACATCTCCAAGTGGAATCACTGAAAAATTCCTAGTAGATTTTTGTTTGGACAGTTTTTAGCAAAGTAGGTAAAATCTGGAAATATCAAAAAACGAACTGTCCAAAACTTTGCAGGGGCTTTTTCGGCCATTTAATTATTGAAATAAATTCCAGAATTTTGTGACATGAAAATATATGATATAAAGTAGCTCCTGTCCAAATATGAGCTTATTCCGACATATATCGATTGAGTTATGACAATTTTAATTTTTTGGTTTTTCGGACGAAAACGGTTATAACTGGAATTCTATAACTCCGATGGTCACGAAATTTAAACTGGAAGTTCATGTTAATACTTGTAAGATTCTGCCAAGAGTTGAGAATTTTTGGAGTTAAGCATGGTATAGCTAACTTTCCTAAGTTACGAACTAAAAACAAATTTTTGAAAATAACTTGAGGAAAATGAAAAATTCCAGAAAAATTATTTTGTGCTTAAAATATCATATATTGAAGTTTTCTAGAAGATGGGAAAATAATAAGTTGATTAGGTATTTTTAATACCTAAGGATGAGTTAAAAATAATTGAGAAAATTAAGTTATAATAAGTCATAAAATTCTATAAAGTTATTTTAGTGACTAATGATCATTAATATGATGTATTAAGATTTTTGGAGGGTAATTTGGTTATTTTAAATAAAATGGTATGTGTATGGCATGTTATGTTTTCTAAATAAATTAAATAGTAAGAGATAAACAATTAAGTTAAAATTGTTTATACGTTTTTAAATAACTAAAATATTATTAAATAATTAATAAAATTAGAATTTAATTAAAATATTATTAAAGGATTAATAATATTAGAAAATAATTAATAATATTAGAATATGATTAAAATATTATTAAATGATTAATAATATTACTAAATGATTTAAATATTATTAAATAGTTAATAATATTAATAAGATATTAAAATATTATTAAAGGATTAATAATATTTGTAAATAATTAAGATATTATTAAATAATTAATAATATTAGAAGATGATTAAAATATTATTAAATGATTAATAATATTTGTAAAGGATTAAGATATTATTAAATAATTAATAATATTAAGAGGTGATTAAAATATTATTAAGTGATTAATAATATTTGTAAATGAATAAAATATTATTAAATGATTAATAATATTAGACGAAAGATTAAGATGAATAATAAAGTAGTTAAGAAGGTTTAATGAGGGTGTTAGGCTTTTAATAGAATAAAAATAATTAGAAACTGACGAGTCGGATATTGTCGAAGCAAATTAAATCGACTAAAGTCGGTCAACTTGTGACGTATGAGTCTGTGACGCCCCCAAAATTAGGTATACATCACCCATCTTGGGTCGTCAGATACATAGTACAGAATACAAATACAACTGATTAATACAACTGTCGTGTACAATACGACAAAACATAAACTGTGAGTTTGAATACAAATATTATCTTCTAGAGAGTATTCATACTCAAAAGGAGTCCTCATTACATTTATTAACACACCATTACATAGAATAGTGAGGACAACTAACTAATACTATCATTCGGACCATCACTCCGTTCCCCGACTTGCCCCAGCTACGTTCTCATTTCCTGAAGAGAACAATGAAAGAAAGGGTGAGCTCAACTAGCCCAGTAAGAAATATTATGACTAAGATAATGCAGAATAAATTATCATTAGCCTTCAACAATGTTAAACTGATAAAATATAATAGACATCAAGTTTAACTGCAGCGGAACAAGCAATCCATTAAAAGAGTCAAGTAGAAAATAAACTCTACTATCTTTTATGATTTAAAAGGTTTTTCAACACTGTGATCGCTGGGACTCAGCTTAATAAAATAATCCACATCATCGAATCACCCCTGCACTACGGCCAAGGATATTCGTATATTCATTAATGGTCATGATCATGCCAACAATTGTCCATCACTGCACTACGGCTAATGAGACTTTAACCACATCATTTGTAACATTACGGTCATGATTACACCGAATAATCCCTGGTCATAATCATACCAAGTCCATCTATGCACTTCATGCCATAGATGACTTTCAACAGAATATAAACATGAGGATGATGACAATGATATAAGAATTCAATAAAACAAGTTCAAGAATTAATTTATCCAGGAATTAATAACGTCCAAATTGTCAACATGATACTGCTTTGCGGAGTAAATTTCAAGAATGCTTAGAAGAATATTTTCATGAAACGATACTGGATGAAACGCAATTATCAAGGATATTCCACAAATTTCATGGAGTATAGAAGTCAAAACTTAACCAACTGGGTATAATAAAGAATGGAATAACAAAAGAAATCACCATGCATGCGATAGACCGCACAGACAGGTTATTCCAACAGAATAATAAATAATGGAACCAGGTCCGGCGTAAACGCACAGACAGGATATTCCGACAGGATAATAAATAATGGAACCAGGTCCGGTGTAAAACACACAGACAGGATGTTCCAACAGAATAATAATAAAAACGGAACCAGGTCCGGTGTAAAACACACAGACAGGATGTTCCAACAGAATAATAAACGGAACCAGGTCCGGTGTAAAACACACAGACAGGATGTTCCAACAGAATAATAGAAGAATGTCACCAAGTATAGGGTAGACCGCGTATACTGGTTATTCCAACAGAATAATAACGAATGGAATAACAGAAGTTCTCTTCATGAATATAAAAGAAATAATATTCCCTACCTTAAAAGAACTGGATATTGGAAAAGTGATGTAGCAGAATACTTTTAGTCTCTCTCTCTCTTATTCTCTCTATACTTTCTCTCTCTATAGCTTGAATGAATTTGTGAAAAATAATGAAGCCCTAGGCCTCTATTTATAGAAAAACTGAGGGTGGCTCTTGGTCTTAACGAAGGGTCAAATGACTCTTGGTCTTAACGAAGGGTCAAATGACTCTTGGTAATATTGAAGGGACAACTACTATTGACGAAAGTAATTACTATTGACCAAGGTAAATACTATTGACGAAGGTAATTACTATTGACCAAGGTAAATACTATTAACCAAGGTAAATAATATTGACGAAGGTAATTACTATTGACCAAGGTAAATACTATTGACGACGGTAATTACTATTGACGACGGTAATTACTATTGACGACGGTAATTACTATTGACGAAGAGACTCTTAGATGATGACATATGGCCCCCCATAAAATAACCAAACTTACCACAACGTCTCAATTATTGATTTAATAATATAACATATTATACAGATGATACTATGACAATAATTTAAGAGATATGATGCAGCAATTACTGTAGCAATAATTGAGTATAGCTGAGTGACTTCTCACGTAAGCATCAATAATCAATACCGTGTGCTACTATGCAACCACGCGTATTACTGTACTTTTACTACCGAGTAGTTCAACAGTTTTAACGGTTTTAACGGTAACACCTCAGCCGTTATTTTTATAGAAAGATAATTCTGTCGTTTTCTCAATCAGACAATAATTCCGTTGTGGGGTCCACCAATGATTGTGCCGTCGTACGAATATTCCTCGACAAAAAAAATATTCTCCGACCAAACGAATATTTTATAACAACTTGCTTACTTTGCAAAATTTATAAATATTACCCACAACTATAACATTATATCAAATTAACTCCATAATATTCAAAAATGATATTTATAGAAAATTCATCTTTATTTATAAAAGTTGGGGTCTTACAACCTCCCCTTCTTATGAAATTTCGCCCTCGAAATTAGGGTACGTACCTGGTATGTCGAAGAGGTAAGGATACCTTGATTTTATTTCTGATTCTAACTCCCAAGTCATTTCCCCAACATCGTGGTTTCTCCACAAAACTTTAACTTGAGGTATAACCTTGGAGCGTAGAATATGTTCCTTCTTATCCAAGATTTGAACAGGAACTTCTTCATACGTCAAATCCTCCGCTATTTCGTCCGGTTCTAACTCAATAATGTGGTTCGGGTCTTCCACATATTTGCGTAACATTGGTATGTGGAAAACGTTATGAACACGAGACATACTTGGCGGTAAAGCGAGTCTATAAGCCACAGTTCCTACTCGATCGAGGATTAAAAATGGACCGATGAATCGAGGATTTAGCTTTCCTCTCTTTCCAAATCTCGTAACTCATTTTCATGGAGCAACACGTAAGAACACATGATCTCCTACATCAAATTCCACGTCCTTTCGATGAAGATCAGCATAACTCTTTTGTCGATCTTGTGAGGTTTTTATACGTTGTCGGATCGTTTGAATCTTTTCTGTAGTCATACGTACCAACTCTGGTCCCAACAACGTTGCTTCGCCCACCTCATCCCAGCATACTGGAGAACGACATTTTCTTCCATACAATGCTTCGAATGGAGCCATGCCAATACTTGCTTGATAACTGTTGTTGTAGGAAAACTCCACCGATAGTAAGAACTTGTCCCAACTTCCCTTGAAGTCAAGGACACAGAGTCTTAATAAATCTTCTAAAGTTTGAATAGTCCTATCTGATTGTCCGTCCGTCAGAGGATGATATGCCGAACTAAATCGTAAATATGTGCCCATAGCTTTTTGTAAACTAACCCAAAATCGTGAAGTGAATCTTGGGTCTCGATCAGAAACTATGGATACTGGCATATCATGCAGTCTTACAATCTCGTTTATGTACATACGAGCAAGACGTCCAAGTGTATAAGTTTCTCGTATCGGTAAGAAATGAGCAGACTTGGTCAATCTATCAGCAACGACCCAAATCGCATCAATACCTTGAGAAACCCTAGGAAGACCGGTAATGAAATCCATGGTAATGTGCTCTCACTTCCATTCTGGAATTTCAAGTGGTTGCAATGGACTTTTTGGTACTTGATGCTCCGCTTGACTCGTTGACAAGTTAGACACCTTGAGATAAACAACGCTATCTCTATCTTCATATTGCTCCACCAAAATGTATGACGAAGATCATGATACATTTTGGTACTTTCAGGATGGATTGCAAACGGTGTGTTGTGCGCCTCCATCATGATTTCATACTTTAAATCAGGGTTGTTAGGAACACAAAGTCTGGAGTTGACTCGAAGTATTCCTTCTTCATCGATTCTTGCTTCCGGCATAGAACCTTCTTGCACTTTCTTCCTCATACGCATCAGCTCCAGGTCTGTAGCTTGAGCAGCTTTAACTTTATCGATTAAAGTCGATTCTACTCGTATATTCGCCATCATCACATGGGTCCCTGGAGTCTTTAACTCTATCTCCATCCTTTGCAAGTCACACAAAATGGGCCTTTGCGTTGTTAATATTGCACTTGTACCCGCATATGATCTTCTACTCAATGCGTCAGCTACCACGTTCACTTTTTCACGATGATATTAAATGGTACGATCGTAATCTTTAACAGCTCGAGCCAACGTCTTTGATACGTTCATTTTAAGTAAAGAAATATTTGAGGGTTTATGAAATGGGTTTTGTACTGGGGTCAATACAAAATTCGATTTCACGCTCTAGGGGTAGGCTAAGAAATCTTCAAGAATACGTCAGGAAATTTATTAACAATAGAAATATCATTCAAAACTGTGACTCTCATCCCAGACTTGGATAACACGTCACATTGATACCTATCAACTTGTCATCGTCATTTACAACGTCTCCTACGGAAAGTCTGGCTTCGGTGCATTCCACACCAGGAAGTCAACAACGAAGGAACGGGGATCTTTACTTATGGCTTGATATGATAATGATTGACTTTAGTGGTTTGGTTGCTTGAATTCGCATTACAGGTTGATTAGGAATATGAAAATTAACAACCTTACGAAAAGCATAATGGGTAGTTAAGCAATCGTTTTCAAAAATCACATATCGACAGATAACGTGAAAGTGTCGATTTGAATCAAATAAGATTTATAAATAGTGGAGTTAACGAAGGTTTCTCCTAACAGAGTTTCAACAGATAAGTCAAGTCTAATAATTTTTTTATTTTTATTTATTTATTTTTTATTTTTTTTTAAGAGCCAAGTTCAAACGTTGAACACAACTAGGTGAAACACAAGAGTGGGTAGAACCAGTATCGAATAAGGTACAAACTTCGCAAGGGTTTATGATTAGCTTACCCGCGATAACTTCATTTGGGTTCCTCACTTGTTGGGAAGTCATGACAACCGCTCTCCCTTGAACTACCCGGCTTTGACTTGTCTGGGGTAGCATTTGATGTCATCTCTATCGTTGGAATTAACTTTATTATAGGGCATATTCCACCCTCAACTGCTTCATCGTACTCCTGCTTCATGATCTGAATCATCAATCTTCGATCCATATCGAGTTCAGATTGACCGCCCTGTACAGGGTAATTCAAAACTCGATGTTGGGTTCTCCCAATTGCTGTCCAAAAAGAGAAATGTATATCATCTATTTTAGCCTTTTTGGATCAGACATCTCTTTCTACAATATCAACACGTCGTGCGGATTTTATCCACGCATCCTGCATTCTCACTCGTTCAGTTGTTTCTTCTTTCAGCTGATCCTTGATATTTGAATTCTCAGATTCTAACTTTAATAACTTACACTCTGCCAAAGCGTGATTTTGTTCGAGCATCACATATCGGGTAACACAATTTTGAATCGTTACATCTCTTTGCTCCATGACCGCCTGCCGTTCTTCAGCCTGCTCTTCTAACTCATGAACACGATTTTGTAATTCTAAGTTTTGATCATAGATTTCTTCTAACCAATTCTCCTCAGGTTCCTCTTCTTCCTCTTCTTCCTCACTCTCAGCTGATACCTCTGCCACTAGCTCGGGTGCAACTATTAGTTCTTCACTTACCACGTAGATATCTCTAATTTCTTCTTCGCCTGATATTACATTATCTTGGTTGGTGATTAGAGGTGCCACGGTCTCATTCACTCCATTGTCAACATTTCCAGCTGCCATTTTCAAATACTGCCACAAAACAAGGGTTAATTAACATGTCACATATTATCAATATACTCTGACCAACCAATTAAATAACAAATAACTTAGGTAGGTCATACTAGCGAAGGAATTCCCCGTCTCTCCCCTCCTAGTTCTATTCTCACATCTTAGCCAGGGATCATATCCCTAAGCTCTGATACCAACTGTGATGCCCCCAAAATTAGGTATACATCACCCATCTTGGGTCGTCAGATACATAGTATAGAATACAAATACAACTGATTAATACAATTGTCGTGTACAATACGACAAAACATAAACTGTGAGTTTGAATACAAATATTATCTTCTAGAGAGTATTCATACTCAAAAGGAGTCCTCATTACATTTATTAACACACCATTACATAGAATAGTGAGGACTACTAACTAATACTATCATTCGGACCATCACTCCGTTCCCCGACTTGCCCCAGCTACGTTCTCATTTCCTGAAGAGAACAATGAAAGAAAGGGTGAGCTCAACTAGCCCAGTAAGAAATATTATGACTAAGATAATGCAGAATAAATTATCATTAGCCTTCAACAATGTTAAACTGATAAAATATAATAGACATCAAGTTTAACTGCAGCGGAACAAGCAATCCATTAAAAGAGTCAAGTAGAAAATAAACTCTACTATCTTTTATGATTTAAAAGGTTTTTCAACACTGTGATCGCTGGGACTCAGCTTAATAAAATAATCCACATCATCGAATCACCCCTGCACTACGGCCAAGGATATTCGTATATTCATTAATGGTCATGATCATGCCAACAATTGTCCATCACTGCACTACGGCCAATGAGACTTTAACCACATCATTTGTAACATTACGGTCATGATTACACCGAATAATCCCTGGTCATAATCATACCAAGTCCATCTATGCACTACATGCCATAGATGACTTTCAACAGAATATAAACATGAGGATGATGACAATGATATAAGAATTCAATAAAACAAGTTCAAGAATTAATTTATCCAGGAATTAATAACGTCCAAATTGTCAACATGATACTGCTTTGCGGAGTAAACTTCAAGAATACTTAGAAGAATATTTTCATGAAACGATACTGGATGAAACGCAATTATCAAGGATATTCCACAAATTTCATGGAGTATAGAAGTCAAAACTTAACCAACTGAGTATAATAAAGAATGGAATAACAAAAGAAATCACCATGCATGCGATAGACCGCACAGACAGGTTATTCCAACAAAATAATAAATAATGGAACCAGGTCCGGCGTAAACGCACAGACAGGATATTCCGACAGGATAATAAATAATGGAACCAGGTCCGGTGTAAAACACACAGACAGGATGTTCCAACAGAATAATAATAAAAACGGAACCAGGTCCGGTGTAAAACACACAGACAGGATGTTCCAACAGAATAATAAACGGAACCAGGTCCGGTGTAAAACACACAGACAGGATGTTCCAACAGAATAATAGAAGAATGTCACCAAGTATAGGGTAGACCGCGTATACTGGTTATTCCAACAGAATAATAACGAATGGAATAACAGAAGTTCTCTTCATGAATATAAAAGAAATAATATTCCATACCTTAAAAGAACTGGATATTGGAAAAGTGATGTAGCAGAATACTTTTAGTCTCTCTCTCTCTTATTCTCTCTATACTTTCTCTCTCTATAGCTTGAATGAATTTGTGAAAAATAATGAAGCCCTAGGCCTCTATTTATAGAAAAACTGAGGGTGGCTCTTGGTCTTAACGAAGGGTCAAATGACTCTTGGTCTTAACGAAGGGTCAAATGACTCTTGGTAATATTGAAGGGACAACTACTATTGACGAAAGTAATTACTATTGACCAAGGTAAATACTATTGACGAAGGTAATTACTATTGACCAAGGTAAATACTATTAACCAAGGTAAATAATATTGACGAAGGTAATTACTATTGACCAAGGTAAATACTATTGACGACGGTAATTACTATTGACGACGGTAATTACTATTGACGACGGTAATTACTATTGACGAAGAGACTCTTAGATGATGACATATGGCCCCCCATAAAATAACCAAACTTACCACAACGTCTCAATTATTGATTTAATAATATAACATATTATACAGATGATACTATGACAATAATTTAAGAGATATGATGCAGCAATTACTGTAGCAATAATTGAGTATAGCTGAGTGACTTCTCACGTAAGCATCAATAATCAATACCGTGTGCTACTATGCAACCACGCGTATTACTGTACTTTTACTACCGAGTAGTTCAACAGTTTTAACGGTTTTAACGGTAACACCTCAGCCGTTATTTTTATAGAAAGATAATTCTGTCGTTTTCTCAATCAGACAATAATTCCGTTGTGGGGTCCACCAATGATTGTGCCGTCGTACGAATATTCCTCGACAAAAAAAATATTCTCCGACCAAACGAATATTTTATAACAACTTGCTTACTTTGCAAAATTTATAAATATTACCCACAACTATAACATTATATCAAATTAACTCCATAATATTCAAAAATGATATTTATAGAAAATTCATCTTTATTTATAAAAGTTGGGGTCTTACAGAGTCTATAAAAAGTTTAATCACATATTTTATGTGAATATTATAAAAGTAATGTGAAGGGATGTATACTTTGATATAAGTCCAAAGGACAACTATCAAGTTAAGTTACGAGGTGATGATTAATTATTTAATCAAATAGATGCTCATCGATGTTGTGAGTTATCAGTTGAAGTAAATTATGAATGAGAATGAAGTAGATGATAAAACGTCGGTGCGCGCGAGTTTTTCAAAACTTGAGTTTATATGTTAAGTGTAAAAAAAAAGAAACGTAAGAAGGCGTAAAATGAAGTTTAACGTAATAACCGAAGGGACAAGAAAGTGTCCTAGTAAATTTTAAACACGTGAATGAACATTGTGTATTAAGGTTAAAAAGGGATGAACGATGAAATGTAAAGTAGATCTAACATAAGTAACTAATAAGCGTCATTATGTGGCTAATTGTGGTTGTATATACACTTAATCGTGTAGGACAATTGAAGAATGGAAGGACGAATTCTCCTAACCGCACAAGGAACGCTTCGAGGCAAGTTTTTCAGTAACTTGCTCTTATGTGATAATGTGAACTAAATCATGTCTTTATGGTAGTTAATGAAATATGTTGCTTATGTGAACTAGTTGGCTATATGAATGTTATGTGACTAAATGCAAATCATAAAATTGGTGAAGTACATGTTAGCTATACAACATGAAGTTTATATGTGTTGTATGACAAGTATGATGCATATAGAAATACATATCATGAGATATATGAATCATAAGTAGATTCGTTGGCTAAAACTTATGATGCATGAATATATGAAATTTATATGTTATGTGAAGCAAGAAATGTGTATACTGTGGGACTTGCTGAGTCGTCATGCTCAACCTTGCAAACAAATTTTGCAGATAATGGTCGATATAAGCAGATTGTAAGACCCCAACTTTTTATGAATAAAATTGAATTTTCTCTATTTATTATTTTGAAATAGCAAGGAGTGAATTTGATTAATGTGGTTAGTTATAGGTAAAATGCACAAATATTTTAACTAAGCAAGTGGTTATAAAATATTCATTGTTATCGGGGAATATTCGTTTGGTCGTGGAATATTCTTGCTGTCAGGGAATATTCGTACGATGGCGCAGCCATTTGTGGGCCCCATAACGAAAAACTATCGGATGAAGAAAATTACAAGTTTAAGTTTTTTATAAATAACGGCGTAGTTGTTACTGTTAACATTGTTAGAATACCCGATACGTGGTTAAAGTACAGTAATACGCGTGGTTACACAGTAGCACACGGTATTGCACAGTATTTTTGGATTATTGATTCTTACGTAAGAAGGCATTACTCAATAATTGCTATAGTAATTACTGTTCAATATTTTATTTTATTGATTCAATAATTGCTACGTTGATATTTTATATTATTGTTGTTTTAATAATTGTTACTGCACAGTATTTTCCATTATCAGATCAATAATTTATATTATTTGAATAATATTATTAGATAGCATTATTGACAATGTCTAAGGAAGTTGTCTAGGAAAGGAGTTTGGTCACCTAATTGCGCGCCAGTAAAGAAAAATTCTTATCGGAAAGTCCCCTCTTTCCTGGGAACGACCTGGTTGCCATTATTGTGATTCTGTAATATTATTTGTGAATAATTAATTATTGATTTATATGATAAGAAAATATTTATTTTATGTCGATATTAATGAAGGAATTAATGCTGTAGCGTTTTATTAGTATTTTGTCAGAATTGAAGTATTAAAAATCATCCGTATGTGGATTTCGATAATTTTCTGTTTGAAATTTGGAAAAGCTTTCTTCTACAAAGTTGTAGAGAATTAAATTTCCTACGAAAATGACATAAGATTCGTATTTTCCTGATAAAAGGGCTATTTATTATGAATTATTGAAGTTTTAAAAATAATTATTTTTATTAAAAACATGGGTGGGCCCCACTTTTGGTTGTTGTAAAATTTTTTGAATTTGGTGGGCCCCACTTGTGGTGTGCTGAGTTTAGTCAAGTGGTGTGCATGAAATTTTTTATTAAAATATTAATTTATTAAATTTTAGTCTACTTTGACGTTATGACATTTTTCTATAAATAAGGTGTTTATGTTAGAATTGAAAATCACACTAGAATCATAAGTTTTCTCTCTTTATAATATCGAGCGTATTTTTGTGAGTATTTAGATACTTTGAGAGTTGATAAGCAGTACAAGTTTTTTTCAGCATTATATCCGATATTTCAGTCAGAAGTACTATTCTTTTGAGGTAAGGGATGTTATTTTTTTTTCGTAAATGATGTTATTTCTTTTAATATCATTATACCAAAATATTCGTATGAATTTTATTATGAAATTTTTACCTTTTCATATAGAGGTTACTATTCACGTATACGACACAATTCACGAGTACTATTCACGAAGTATGATTTTTCTTATGAAATTTCTACCTTTTTGTGTCTGGATTACTATTCACGTATATGGCACTATTCACGAATACGACACTATTCACAGAAAAATTAAATTTTCTTTTCTTTGTCTAAGTTGTCTATTATGATTACTATCTTTGATTGTATCCATGTTTTGATCTTCATTCTTAAATTTTTGCTCCACAAATTATTATTATGGAGTATTTTTGAACTTCGATAAACTAAAGTACAAATCCCTAATCTTTATCCTTTAATCTCACTAGATTCGTTTCTTTAAGATATTTTTCATCATCCTCAGTCTTAAATGGTGATACTTGATGAATATCTTTGGCCTGTAGTGCAAAGATGATTGATTACCTGATGAATATCTTTGGCCCGTAGTGCAAAGATGGACAGGTGTTGAGATGAACATGACCAACTGGTGATACAAACGAATATCTTTGGCCCGTAGTGCAAAGATGAATATTTTGTTCAAGATATATATTGATTGATGTTATAAGGATAAAATATTGATGATGAACTTTTAAATCATAGAAGATAGCAGACTTCATTCTCTACTTAACTCTTCTAATGAATTGTTATTTTCGATGCGAATATTGATCTAAAACTTGTTGTCCATTATATTTTATCTGATGTATTGAAAAGCTAACGATAATTTATTCAACATTATCTTAGTCATAATATTCTTTACTGGGCTAGTTGAGCTCACTCTTTTCCTTTTTATTCTATTTTTTTTCTCAGGAGGCGAGAATATAGCGGGAACTAGTCGAGGTATGGAATGATGATTCTAGACAGTTGTTTTAGCAGTCCTCACTATTTTGTAAAATAGTGTAACAATAATTGTAATGAGGACTTATTTGAGTTTGGATATTATCTAGAAGACAATATTTGTATTTAAACTCACAGCATATGTGTTGTCGTATTTTGCATGACAATTATAATAATGAAGTTATAGTTATTTTCTGTACCATGTATTTGGCGACTCAGAATGGGTTGTGTGGACCTATTTTGGGGGCATCACATTTGGTATCAGAGATTAGGGATATGGTCTCTGGCGGAGATCGGGGAATAGAATTAGGAGGGGAGAGACGAGTAAATCTTTCGCTAGTGTGTCCTACCTAAGCTTATTTGGTATTTAATTGGTCGGTCAGAATATTGGGATAATATGTGGTATGTTAATTGTAAGACCCCGAATTTTATGAAATAAAAGTATTCAAATTTTCTTATAATTACTATTTAGTAAATGGTTAAATTGATAAATGTTAAAGTTAAGGGTGATATATGAATTTTTTTTCGAAATACACAAGTGGTTATAAAATATTCATTGTTGTCGGAGAATATTCGCTTGGTCGTGGAATATTCTTACTGTCGGAGAATATTCGTACGACGGCGCAGTCTTTTGTGGGCCCCATAACGGAAAGTGATTGGATGAAGAAAACGACAAGAGTAAGTTGTTTATAAATAACGGCGTAGTTGTTACCGTTAATACTATTAGAATACCCGGTGGTTAAAATAAAGTAATATGCGTTGTTGCACAGTAGCACACGGTATTGCACTAATTATTGATTCTTACGTAAGAAGGCACTACTCAATAATGGTTACAGTAATTACTGTTCAATATTTTATTTTATTGATTCAATAATTGCTGCGTTGATATTTTATATTACTGTTGTTTTAATAATTGTCACTACACAATATTTTCTATTATCGGAACAATAATTCATATTATCTGAATAATATTATTAGATAACATTATTGGCAATGTCTAGAAAGTTCTGTCTAAGGAGAGGTTTGGTCATCTAATTGTGCGCCAGTAAGGAGAGATCCTTATTGAAAAGCCCCCTCTTTCCTGGGAACGGCCTGGTTGCCAGTACTGTGGTTCTGTAATATTATTTGTGTATAATTAATTATTGATTTATATGATGAGGAAAATATTGATTTTATGTGAATATAGATGGAGAAAATTTTTAATGTGACAATTGTTGAAAATTAATATTTTATCTTTTTCTGATAAAATAATTCATTTAAATATATTATTTTAATAATATATTGATGATGATATTTTTACAATGAATGTGGGATATATGAGTATATGAGGAGGAAGAGTATTTTTGTGGCATTAAATGATTAACACATGTTTTGTGTGTTGGTGGACACAATTCTTGACCGAAAATTTATTATTGACTGTAAAATCGCCCGTTTATGGATTTCGGTCAATTTCTGTTTGGAATTTGGAAAAATTTTCTTCTGCAAAGTTGTAGAGAATTGAATTTCCTATAAAAATATGCGAGATTCGAATTTTCTGATCAAAGAGCTATTTATTGTGAATTATTGAAGTTCCGAAGTTCCAAAATAATTGATTTTTGGAAGTTTTAATTATTTTTATTAAGAAAAACGTTTTTGACATTTGAGTGGCACATGTTAATGGTGTAAATCAGCTGATGTGGTGTGCTAAGGAAATTAAGAAAATTATATTATTAATTTATTAAATTTTCTGCTTTGGTGTTCTAAGCATTTTCCTATAAATAGGGTGCTTAGGTTAAAATTGAAAATCACACCAGAAACACAAGTTTCTCTCTCTTTCTCTCTCTATATCGAGCGTATTCTTGTGAGTATTTGATACTTTGAGTGTTGCTATACGGTGTAAGTTTCCTTCAGCACTATACCTAGTATTCCAGTCAGAAGTACCGTATTTCTGAGGTAAGGGATGTTATTTCTTCTTAAATGATATTATTTTCTTCAATATCATTATGCCGAAGTATTGATCTGAACTTTTTATCAAATTTGGAACTTTTCATGTCGGGGTTACTATTCATGAGTTACTATTCATGAGTTACTATTCACGAGTTACTATTCACGAGTTACTATTCACTGAAAAATGAAATTTTCTTCTTTTCGTCCAAAATATCTATTTTGGGTACTAGCTTTGATTGTATTCATGTTTTGATCATTCTTAAATTTTACTCCACTATGATTATTTATGAGGTATTTTTGGACAAGGAATAGCTGAAATACGAATCCTTAATATTTATTATTTTGTTTCACTGGATTCGTTTCCTTTAAAATATTTTTCATCATCCTCAGTCCTAAATGATGATATAATTGAATATCTTTGGCCTGTAGTGCAAAGATTGATGATTTCTGATGAATATCTTTGGCCCGTAGTGCAAAGATGAACAGGTGTTGAGATGAACATGATCGACTGGTGATACAAATGAATATCTTTGGCCTGTAGTGCAAAGATGAATATTTGATTAAAGATGGTTATTGATTGTTGTTACAGGGATAAAATATTGATGATGGACTTTTAAATCTTAGAAGATAGTAGAACTCATTCTCTACTTGACTCTTCTAATGGTTTGCTGTTTCCGCTGCAGTTATTGATTTAAAACTTGTTGTCTATTGTATTCTATTAAATTTTTCCCTGTTGAAGACTAACGATAATTTGTTGTATATTATCTTAATTATAATATTCTTTACTGGGCTAGTTGAGCTCATCCTTTTCCTTGTTGTTCCATTTTCTTCTCAGGAGACGAGAATGTAGCGAGTACTAGTCGGGATGTGGAATGATGGTTTAAGACAGTTGTTTTAGTAGTCCTCACTATTTTGTAAAATAGTGTATCAATAAGTATAATGAGGACTTAATTGAGTATGAATACTGTCTAGATGATAATATTTGTATTTAAACTCACAGTATATGTGTTGTCGTATTTTGCACGACAAATGTATTAATAAAGTTGTAGTTATTTTCTGTACCATGTATTTGGCGACTCAGAATGGGTTGGATGGATTGGACCTGTTTTGGGGGCGTCACATTAATTTCTTTAATTAACCCTTTTTTTATGATAATATTTGAGAATGGCAGCTGAAAATGTTAACAATGGAGTTAATGAGACCGTTGAGACACCTTTAATCACCAACCAGGAGAACGTGCAACAAGACGACAATGTTACTCCTGTAAACAACACCACCGATCAAACGATGAATGATGTGTGATGTTTAGAAGCTTTTTACAGTTCATGTAAAATCAGACGAGGGAGACTCGTGTACAAAATACAGGTGGAAACAATGGTAACGCGCGGCTTGTCATAGCCAAGCAGTTTAAAGAGTTGGGACCACCAGAATTCTTGGGAAAGCCGGATCCGATCAAGGCGAAAACGTGGGTTAAGCAAATTACCAAGATATTTGATGTCTTGGGATGTACGGAGGAACAGAAGGTTCCATTCACCACCTTTATGTTTCGTGGTGAGGCAGATTACTAGTGGGAATATTTAAAGCGTACCCAGCCAGCCGCACTCAATATGTCTTGGAAAATATTTTAGAAACTGCTCAATGACAAGTACTTTCTTGAAAGTATTCGTCATATGAAGGAGGTAGAGTTTACTAGACTGTGAAACAACCCGGGTCAAATCCCGAGTCCGGAACAAATCTCGGGTCAAATCCCAAGTCCGAATCGAATCAAATCCATCAAAATAAAGTCTCAAACCACTGGCCCAATAGTATCTTCTTGGGTCATCTTAGCCCACCACAGGCTCCCAAAAGGTCATGACTTGAAGGTACTATTGGTAGTAACTTATTTCCTTATATGGAGATAAATTTTTCTCCTATCTTTCGATGTAGGACTGGGGTGTTACAAACTCCCCCACTTAAATTTTTGACGTCCCCGTCAGAACCGATCACACGCACGGCCCAAAGATCTTTACCTCTCTAGCCATTGTTGGATAATATCGGCTGGCTTCGTGTCCCCACCTCCGGACCTCCATCTCTCCATTGTGGGATAATACCACCAGCCTTCGTGTCCCCAGCTCTGGCAACCCGATCGGATGACCCGACCCGAGCTTTCGAGAGCCGGCTCTGATACCATATGAAACAACCCGGGTCAAATCCCGAGTCCGAAACAAATCTCGGGTCAAATCCCAAGTCCGAATCGAATCAAATCCATCAAAATAAGGCCTCAAACCACTGGCCCAATAGTATCTTCTTGGGTCATCTTAGCCCACCACAGGCTCCCAAAAGGTCATGACTTAAAGGTACTATTGGTAGTAACTTATTTCCTTATATGGAGATAAATTTTTCCCCTATCTTTCGATGTGGGACTGGGGTGTTATAGACTGAAACATAACAACATGACTGTGTCCCAGTACGAGGCTAAGTTCGCAGAGTTATCCTGGTTTGCATCTCATTTGGTAGAGAATGAGGAACGTATGACGAGAATGTTTCTAAGAGGTTTGAAACGAGAAATTCGTCAATACCTTATCTCTCACAAATTTTCTTTATATTCAGATGTTATGAACATGGCTCAATTATTAGAGCGAGATAATGAGTATGTTCAACTGAGGGACCATAACCAGGGTCATACCGGTGACAACAGTCATCAGAGCAATGATAACCAGCGGGGAGGAAAATATCCGAACAAAAGCAGTAACCACTCTGGTGGTAATCGTGTCCATGATAGTAGAAGAAGCGAGTCGGGGGGAGATTTCAAAAAGAGAAGGTACAATAATGACAACGTGAAGACGTCAGCACCAACATCAACTGTTTCTAGGGGAGAAGAACGACCATCGGTCGTATGTTATAAATGCAAAAAAGAGGGACACATCAGCCCAAACTGCTCATAACAATCCAAGGTGTGTTATAACTATGGAAAGGAAGGTCATATAGCTAGAGATTGTCCTATAGCGAAACCAAGTCCAACGGGAATGGTGACTCCAAAGGCTATTTCGGACAAGTCAAAGTCAGTGGTTCCTGGAAGAGCGTTTGTCGTGACTGCCCAAAACGCGAGGAACCCAAACGAGGTGATCACGGGTAAGCTAAACATAAACTCTTGTAAAGTTTATACCTTATTAGATACCGGTTCTACCCATTCTTTTATTTCTCCTGCGTGTGCTCAACGTTTGAACTTGACCCCTGAGAAATTAAACTTTGACTTATCTATTGAAACTCCGTTAGGAGAAACTTTCGTTACATTCACGGTTTATAAATCTTGCTTGATTCAAGTTGAGACCCTCACATTACCTGTCGATCTTATTTCTGTGAAAATACTTGCATTTGATGTGATTTTAGGGATTGATTGGTTAACCATTCATCATGCCAAAATTAATTATTTTTGTAAGGTTGTTAGTTTTCATATTCTAAACCAACCTGTTATGCGAATTCAATCAACCAAACCACTAAAATCAATCACTGTCATATCAAGCCATAAAGCCATTCGTTTATTGAAAATCATATGTCAAGCTTTCTTAGCCCATGTCATGGATTTGAACAAAAATACGTCAGATTTAAATAATTTTTCTGTTGTTAGTGAATTTCCTAATGTATTTCCTGAAGAACTTCCCGGTCTACCCCCAGAACGTGAAGTTGAATTCTTTATTAACCTTGAACTTGGTACAAAACCCATTTCTAAAACCCCATATCGAATGGCTCCTATTGAACTTTAGGAGTTAAAGGTCCAACTACAGCAATTGTTACACATCGATTTCATTCGTCCTAGTACATCTCATTGGGGTGCTCCTGTTTTATTTGTAAAGAAGAAAGACGGGAGTATGCGACTTTGTATTGACTATCGAAAATTGAACCATGTCACCATCAAGAATAGGTATCCGCTACTTCGCATTGATGACCTGTTCGACCAGTTGCAAGGAGCATAATTCTTCTCAAAAATCGATCTTCGTTCCGGATATCATCAGTTAAAGATTAAAACTGAGGATATTTCGAAGACTACCTTCAGAACTCGGTACGGGAATTATAAATTCTTAGTCATATCTTTTGGATTGACTAATGCTCATGCTGCTTTCATGGATATGATGAACCGTGTGTTCAAAGAATATTTAGATCAGTTCGTTGTTATCTTTATTGATGACATCCTCATCTATTCCAAAAGCCGTGAAGATCATGAGCACCATTTGAAGCTGGTACTTCAAAGGCTTCGTGAAAACATGTTATATGTCAAGCTGAAGAAATGCGAGTTCAAGCTTGAGGAAGTAGCATTCCTTGAGCACGTGGTGCCAAAACATGGAGTATCTGTTGACCCGACGAATATTGAAGCAATACAAAGTTGGGAGCAACTAAAGTCGGTGACCGAAGTACATAGCTTTTTGGGCTTAGCTGGTTATTATCGGAGATTCGTGGAAGGATTTTCTCGAATCGCTACTCTGTTAACTCAGCTGACTCGAAAAGATACAAAATTCGTATGGAGCAAGGAATGCGAGAAGAGTTTCCAAGAACTCAAGAGGAGACTCATTTTGGCACTTGTTCTGACAATACCATCTTGTTCGAATGGATTTGTTATCTACAGCGATGCTTCAGGCAAAGGGTTAGGATGTGTTCTCATGCAACATGAGAAAGTCATAGCTTATGCCTCACGACAACTCAAAGAATATGAGAGGAATTATCCTACTCATGATCTGGAGTTGGTAGCAGTCGTTTTCGCTTTGAAGATCTGGAGACACTACCTGTATAGGGAGAAAGTGGAGATTTATACGGATCATAAAAGCCTCAAATATTTCTTCACCCAAAAGGAACTCAACATACGACAACGACGTTGGCTCGAGCTGTTGAAAGATTATGATTATACCATTCAACTGGAAAAGTAAACGTGGTAGCTGATGCGTTGAGTAGAAGATCATATGCGGGTACGAATGCGATGTTGTTAACACAAAGACCCATTTTATACGACTTACAAAGGATGGGGATAGAGTTAAAGGCTCCAAGTACCCATGTGATGATATCAAACATACGAGTAAAACAAACTTTAATCGATAAAGTTAAAGCTGCTCAAGCCACAGACCCAGAGCTAATGCGTATGAAGAAGAAAGTGCAAGAAGGTGCTATTCCAGAAATAAGAATCGATGAAGAAGGAATACTTCAAGTCAACTCCAGATTTTGTGTTCCTAACGACCCTGATTTAAAGTATAAAATCATGATAGAGGTGCACAACACACCATTTGCAATCCATCTTGGGAGTACCAAAATGTATCATGATCTTCGACATACATTTTGGTGGAGCAATATGAAGAGAGAGATCACGGAGTTTATCTCGAGTTGTTTAACTTGTCAACGTGTAAAGGCGGAGCATCAAGTGCTAAAGGGTCCATTTCAACCACTCGAGATTTTGAAATGGAAGTGGGAACACATTACCATAGATTTCGTTACGGGTCTTCCCAAAGTTTCTCAAGGCATAGATTCGATTTGGGTTATTGTTGATAGATTAACTAAGTCTACTCATTTCTTGACGATACGGGAGACTTATTCCCTTGAAAGTCTTGCTCGTATATATATGAATGAGATTGTGAGATTGCATGACATGCCAGTATCCATAGTTTTGGATCGTGACCCAAGATTCACTTCAAAATGTTGTGTTAGTTTGCAGAAAGCTATGGACACGGATTTACGATTCAATTCGGCATACCATCCTCAAACGGACTGGCAATTAGAAAGGACTATTCAAACTCTTAAAGATTTATTAAGACTCTGTGTCCTAGATTTCAAAGGAAGTTGGGATAAGTACTTGCCACTGGTGGAATTCTCATACAACAACAGTTATTAGGCAATTATAGGTGTGGCTCCATTCGAAGCATTGTATGGACAAAAGTGTCGTTCTCTAGTATGCTAGGACGAGGTGGGTGAAGCAACGTTATTAGGACCAGAATTGGTACGCATAACTACAGAAAAGATCCAAATGATCCGACAACGTATACAAATGGCACATGATCGACAAAAGAGTTATGCGGATCTTCATCGAAAGGACGTGAAATTTAATATTGGGGATCATGTATTATTACGTGTTGCTCCATGGAAGGGAGTTACAAGATTCGAAAAGAGAGGAAAGCTCAATCCACGATTTGTTGGTCCATTTGAGATTCTTGACCGAATAGGAACTGTGGCCTATAGACTCGCATTACCTCCAAGCATGTCTCGTGTTCATAATTATTTTCACATATCTATGCTTCGTAAATATGTGAAAGACCCAAACCATATTATTGAGTTAGAACCAGATGAGATAACCGAAGATTTAACGTACGATGAGGTACCTGTCAAGATCTTGGATAGGAAGTAGCATGTCCTACGCACAAATGTTATATCACAAGTCAAAGTTTTGTGGAGGAACCACACTATTGAGAAAATGACCTGGGAGTTGAAATCAGAAATGAAAGTGAGGTACCCTCACCTTTTTGAAACACCAGGTACGTACGTCAATTTCGAGGACAAAGTTTTATAAGGAGGGCAAGTTGTAAGACACCAACTTTTTATGAATAAAATTGAATTTCCTCTATTTATTATTTTGAAATAGTAAAGGTTGGATTTGATTAATGTGGTTAGTTATAGGTAAAATGCACAAATATTTTAACTAAGCAAGTAGTTATAAAATATTCATTATAGTCGGGGAATATTCGTTTGGTCGTAGAATATTCTTATTGTCGAAAAATATTCGTACGATGGCGTTTGTGGGCCCCATAACGGAAAACTATCGAATGAAGAAAACGATAAGTATGAGTTTTTTTTATAAATAACGGCGTAGTTGTTACTATTAACACTGTTGAAATACCTGGTGGTTAAAGTACAGTAATACGCGTGGTTGCACAGTAACATACGGTATTGCACAGTATTTTTGGATTATTGATTCTTACGTAAGAAGGCACTACTCAATAATTGATGTTCAATATTATTTTATTAAATTTTAGTCTGCTTTGGCGTTCTGGCATTTTCCTATAAATAGGGCGCTTAATTAGAATTAAAAATCACACCAGAATCATAAGTTTTCTCTCTCTATAATATCGAGCGTATTTTTGTGCGTATTTAGATAATTTGAGAGTTGCTATTCAGTGCAAGTTTCCTTCAACATTATATCCGATATTCTAGTCAGAAGTACTGCTCTTTTGAGGTAAGGGATGTTATTTTCTTCATAAATGATGTTATTTCTTTCAATATCATTATACCGAAATATTGGTATGAATTTTATTATAAAATTTTTACCTTTTCATGTTGAGGTTACTATTCACGTATACGGCATTATTCACGAATACGGAACAATTCACGAATTATGATTTTTTTTATGAAATTTTTATCTTTTTGTGTCGGGGTTACTATTCACGTATACGGCACTATTCACAAAAAAAATTAAATTTTCTTTTCTTTGTCCAAGTTGTCTATTATGGTTAATTTTTTTGATTGTATCCATGTTTTGATCTTTATTCTTAAATTTTTTCTCCACAATTGATTATTATGGAGTATTTTTGAACTTGGATAAACCAAAGTACGAATCCCTAATCTTTGTCCTTTAATCTCACTGGATTTATTTCTTTAAGATATTTTTCATCATCCTCAGTCTTAAATGGTGATACTTGATGAATGTCTTTGGCCTGTAGTGCAAAGATGAATGATTACCTGATGAATATCTTTGACCCGTAGTGCAAAGATGGACAGGTGTTGAGATGAACATGACCAACTGGTGATACAAACGAATATCTTTGGCCCGTAGTGCAAAGATGAATATTTGATTCAAGATATATATTGATTGATGTTACAGAAATAAAATATTGATGATGGACTTTTAAATCATAGAAGATAGTAGACTTCATTCTCTACATAACTCTTCAAATGAATTGTTATTTTCACTGCGAATATTGATCTAAAACTTGTTGTCCATTATATTTTATTTGATGTATTGAAGGCTAACGATAATTTGTTCTACATTATCTTAGTCATAATATTCTTTACTGGACTAGTTGAGCTCACCCTTTTCCTTTTTGTTCCTTTTTTTTTTCTCAGGAGGCGAGAATATAACGGGAACTAGTCGGGGTATGAAATGATGGTTCTAGATAGTTGTTTTAGCAGTCCTCACTATTTTGTAAAATAGTGTATCAATAATTGTAATGAGGACTTATTTGAGTTTGGAGACAATATATGTATTTAAACTTACAGCATATGTGTTGTCGTATTTTGCACGACAATTGTAATAATGAAGTTGTAGTTATTTTCTGTACCATATATTTGGCGACTCAGAATGGGTTGTGTGGACCTATTTTGGGGGAGTCACACAGATGACCATAGCGTTAAAGAATTCAGAATAGACGAAGGTTCACAAGAAGAAATTTTGATGGAAAATGATGTGTGCTATAGTAACAAACTAACACATTGGTATATTCTCTTTAGAGTAATTATACTTGGAAATGCTAAGGGATAGAACACTTAATTGCGTAGTTTCTAGCTATGTTAGATGAACGTTGATGTTATACATTTGTAGTTGAAGAACATTGCACATAAGAATATTTAATTTGGATTGTGAGTTATAAATACTCGCAATTAATATATCAATATGAAATATATAGTTTAAAATGGATAGATTAGATCATGAGCAATCTACAGATGTAATAGCCGATTGTAAATGTTACAGATTCTGGAACAGAAGAGAATAATGTATTAATTGGTATAAAAATCAGATTGTGTTCATTAACTTATGAATAAAGATGGTATATATTAAGATTAAGGAAGTACCGTTCATCACTAGGTCCGAGATTCAAGTAACCCGAATTTGGGGGCGTTACAGGTTGGTATCAAAGCCGGTAAGAACTCGTTAATAATAGCAAGCAAATCATTGAACCCTCGCTCACTACAGTCATGCTCATTCTTGAAGTGTAAAAGTTTCATCACTGCAGATAGCCTTGTATGCTTATCATTTCCAGCAAACAGTGGGACCCCCGATTCAAATAATATCTTGTAAAAGGCGTTAGCTGTATCATTTGGCATGTGCTAAGCACTGCTTGACGAATACTCATTTTCAACCCAATCAATATTGGAAGGGCCATAAGCATCGACCAACATCTCCACGACATCATAGTTATCGGGGTATGAATCCCATTCAATTGGTTGGTTTACAGCATTGTCAGTCACTTCTCTCATCTCAACGGATTCCCCGTACTGATTTTTCGGCTTCAGGGAGCACTGATATAAAGCTTTTTATTGTAATTTTATAGAGCCGGATTGTTAGATGTTTCTAAATAACATTGTCGAATTCAAGTGAGATTCAAGAAAGCCTGTTTTTATTCCAATGAGCTATGCATGAATCCACAAGCTCGGATCTAATACCTTTCCTTTTGCACGATGCAATCACTTCAATGAAATGACCTATTCGGAGGAGAAGAAGGTCTTTAAACCACTAACTGTCATGTAAATTTTCATGGTTTGAGTTATGTCATGTTCCTAAGAAATCAAAGTACAACATTTCATTATCACGGTAGGTAATCACATGTGAGCCGATGGAGGCCTTCCAAGCAATGGATTCTGCGCAACGGTTCACGATCCCTAATTCTCTGACCCATGATGAGATGGCTTCACAGCTTTTAAGAATCCGAATAGTGTCTTTCCATGATGCAAAAATTATGAAACTTAAAAATGATTCGGTTTTGGAAATGAGATTTCCTTGTTCAAGATCATCACTCATTTCCAAGAAATTTGCAGCACAATACAAGGGAGTAATGTTAGGTTCTCTTAATTAGTTCCACCTTCTTTCCATAACAGAATTTCACCACCATTTCGAAGATATTATATCTGATGTATTAAAATTATGTACTGTAAGTGCACAGTGTCGAATTGAAGAACTGGCAAGTACAGGTCGAACCTACAGAGACTAGATTAATTTTAATATTTCCTTAATATCTATTTTAAGCGAATTAGAAATAAAGATTTAAAATTGATTAACTAGAATATGAAAACTAAGGGGGGTGTATTCAATTAAGATTTTTAAAGACTTTTTTTAAAGGATAGACTTTTGTAGAATTTGTGAGATTTTAATGACTTTCACAGACTTTAAAGACTTTTTTAAAATGACTTTTATGGACTCCATGAAATAAGTAACAGACTTTTATAAACTTTTTATCAAGACTGTGATAGATTTTTGTATATTTCTAATATATCTTGCAACTTATATTAATTGTTAATTAGCCCATGTGTACAACCTCTCCCTTATTTTCATGAACTAGAGTAAATCTCATTATATTATTATGGCATGAGATTTTATATATGTTAAAAGCGTTCACACTATTCTACTCATTTCATGATACATTTGGATACTCGAATACCAATAAAATTTTAGAAACTACAGACGCAATTAAAAAATTAATCTTACTTTTCATTGAGTTATATATACTTTATACATATGCGTACGCTTTTTACTAATAATTGATTGCTTTTTATTATTGATTGTTTTACTAATATATATATATATATATATATATATATATATATATGTTGATTGTGTGTGTGTGATTCTGTCAACCCAATTTTCCATCTTAACTGCTGCTAATTTATTTAATTGTGTGGACTTTTTTTATGCGCCTAACATATAGCAAAGCAGTGTGTTTTTTCCTTTTTTATAAGGGAAAGATAACGATTCTGTCAATTTGTCATGCAGAAATACAACCATATTTCACTATGATACACCAAAAACACTTGAAGACGAATATGGGGGATGTCTAAAAAATTAACAGTGATTTCCTTCGTTTAAAATGTCAGAAAACTAAAAAAAACATACACATACACATCATATATTTTCTATTTTCATATATTATAATACATAATCTTTACAATTGATATGAGAGTTTTATGATTTTATCTCACCTTTGTTGAACAAATCTCTTTTCTCCTTCTATTGAAAACTTTCGAACGACTGCTTTTTTCCTCACCAATTCAGATTAGGTCTAATTATTTGTTTACTTATTAATATATCTTGTTAATTCTCTTATAATAAAATCATAATAAATCCAATTATTTTTATGGCCCAAATTTTACCAAATTATTTATCCATCACATATTAATATTTATTAGCACATATAAAATAAATAACTAATTTGACCCAATAAAAGACAAAGTCCAATTAATAACTAGTTTTATCCACCTTTGTGTTTATTTGGAAGTCCTTAGAATTCTTTAGAGATGAGGTAAGACTTTGGATATGGGTTGATAGTTATAATTCTTCTTCTAAAGTCTGTCAAACTCTACCATTTGATAGAAATCTTTAAAATCTATAACTTTTTGAATGCCAAAATACTTTTATAGACTTTGTAAAAATCTTAATTCAATACCACCTAACTTTTAAAGACATTAAAAAAGTTGTAATTGAATACCACTAAACTTTTATAAACTCTTTAAATGTCTTGATTGAATACAACCAAACTTTTAAAGTCTTTAAAAATCTTAATTGAATACACCCCCTTAATAATGTGGAAACAATCTAGGAATCTGAATCCATTAAATAATAAACATAATATATAATTCAATCTCTTCTATTTTTATAACTCAATTATGATTTTGATCTCCCTTCCCTTTAATTTAGTAATTTACAATTAATGTGGTCAAGCATAGACTATGAAAATTTAAGGATTAACTATAACCCATCAAAACTTCTTTGAGCAAACATGGATTATGAAAAACACATATCTTAACAATAATCTATCAAAACCTCTTAATTAATTTAAAATCACATAAGGACTATAAAACGAAGGTATTTCAATAACGAAACATGAAGGTGAAATCAATTAAGCATAAAAGCATAAATAATAGAAGAGATGAAAGATATTATCACGAATAATTATTTAATTTCATCTTCATCCTAGATAAAAAAAAATTAACTAGACATGAAAATAAATAAATAAACTAACTAAAATAAAGAAGAAGTAGAAGATTGAAAATAAATAAGAAAACTCCCTTTATTAACGATCCTCCAACAAGCATATAATGAAACGTAATTTTAATCTACTTCTAATTCTAACCTAAACTAATACAATACCTAATACTTTTCCTCTCTAAAATAAGAGACCTATTTATAGGAAAAATAACTCTGAACCTTAATTTAGATTCATTGAACTTGGACACTTTTGTTCCATTTCCATGTAGGTTTCAACTTTCTAGTGGCAATCAACTTCTCAAAGAGATCTTCTAGATAAAGAGATCTTCTAAATAAACTTTTCTTTCTCTTGTTGGATTTGACTTGCACACCAAGATTGTTTCACCTCTTTTCTTCTCCTTGTAGGATTCTTCTTGGATATTCCTTACATGAATAAGAGCATTAAATATCACTTGATCACTAATATTTTGACTTTATTGCAATAAACTAATATAATTAAAATGACAACATTAGGGATAAAAAAATGTATGAATTATGTGTCTATCAAATACCCCCATACCTAGCTTTTGCTCGTCCTCGAATAAAATAGAAAAAATAAAACAAAACTTATACTACCCCATTTTCATAGGAAACATGATTGCACTTAACATGTGTAACAAGTCTTTAAACCCCAAGGTTACCCCAAGTGGACGAGTTGTGTCTCGTGAGAGTTTGCAGTAACTTAATATACCCAAAAAATTCAAAAATATTTTTGGGTTCAACAAATCATGAAAATGAAAGAAAACTTCTAAATATCAATGGACATTATACATAAGCAAGATTAAATTCAAAATCACACTTTCACTTTATCAAAAATACTCAATCTTTATTTTAGATACCATCCTTCAAAAAAACCAATTTCATGTGATGCATGCATGTGTATGTGATGTAACTCTTAATAGGAATTTTTACCGTGAAAATCAAGCAAAATCAATTTTCGATCTTATTCTTTTTTCTTTTTCTATTTTTTTTTTATATTTTTTCAATTTTTTTCTTCTTTTTTCCATTTTTTTTATTTTGATTCTTGACATGTGCAATGTCTCGTTTTCATAGGATTTTCAGAGTTACCCATATAAAGCGTTGGACCAATGACTCCCAAACCAGATGGCTTTAGGGCACTAGGTGTAGAGACACCCTTAAAGGCTTACTTACTCGAGTAATAAAGGCCACAAAACTAGACTAGTTAAGTTATTTTTATCTATCACACTTTTCAGCGTGAATATCAATGCTTCCCGAGGCTTGGATACTCAGTTATTTCGTTTAATAGACATTGAAGCAGTTATTTATTTCTTTTTTCAAATTTTTTTTATTATTACTCGAATCATGGTTTATACCCCACAACTAAGAATTAGTGCAAACGTAAAGTGCAAAAATGCTTGTGAAATTAATTTTAATCCAAATGGTGTTTAGAACTAAGATTTCGTACCTTATCAAAGATTCAAGAGTTCTAAATCTTTTAATCTTACTCATCAGTTTTGCTCCACAAACACTTGTTAGAATTAATTCAATCTATAAAAAGTCAAATAAAATTTTTAGTTTCTTTATTTTTTTTTTAATTTTTTGTGTTTTTTACTATATTTTCCTTAAAAAAATGTAATACAATAATACAAACAAACCCCCCCCCCCATACCTAAATCATGCATTGTCCTCAATGTATGCAAATGAAGAAAAGAGAACAAAGATGTGAAAGAATTGTACCTTGTATGCGGGACATTTATTCTGCAAGAAAATGTGGTGAAAAAGAAAACAAATGTACATATCTACAAATTTCATAAATCCTAAAAATTATGTGATTATACACGAATGATACAAATGGGTAAGTGAGAGTGAACTTTTCATTATTTTCAGGAGGTCTAGGAAATTGAAAATAGTCAAAATTTTCATCACAATTATGTTTAAAATTTACTTCAAGAAAACTTCCACTAACATGTTCAAATGATGGAAGAATTGGTTCAAATACATGTTCTAGTTTAGTTGACTTATTTGTAGAGGATCTGAACAGCTCATTGACCTTATCTAAATATTCAGATTCATTCCAATTTTGGTCAAGGTGATTTAAGAAACACTACAAGAAAAAGCTTTAGTTCCGATGGAATTAAGGTCGACGGAATGTATTCAGTCGACGTTAATCCAAAACCGACTGAATCTTCAGTCGACATTACGTCAGTCGATCTTACTTTATCCTCGATGAACATCAGTCGGAGTTAAGCCATCCTCTTTGGCGCGAAGGTTTCCCGCCAGCGCGAATATAAAGTCAACGGAATATGGGTTATCCTCGACGAAACATTTAGTCGGAATTATGTTAAAGTCGACCGAATAAAACCCGACGGAATTCCGTCGAGAATACGTTTTAAAACCTACTTCTTCTTCAGCACCTCCCTCATTTCAGTTCTCTCTTTCTCTCTCATCACTCCCTCACTGCCTCACTCTCTCTCTGCACTCCCTCTACTCTGGCAACCACCCCCCTCCGGCGAAGACCCCTCCTCTCTTCGGCGACCACCCCTCCTCCCTCCGGCTCCAGCCTTCTCCTCCCATCCGGCTCCAGCCTTCTTCTCCCCTCCAGCAGCCTTCTCCTCCCCTCTGGCAGCCTTCTCCTCCCCTCCGGCAGTGGTTAGCAGTTTCTCAAGTGAGGTAATTTAGGGGGTATTTTGTTATTTGGGATATATATATATATGAGATTGATGTTGAGGCTGATTATAATATTGTTCAAATTGGGTTTGGAATGCTGCAATTTGGGTTTCATATATATGTTGCAATTTCAGTTTGATATTTACTGCAATTTGAGTTTGATATTTATACTGCAATATCAATTTCAGTTTGATATTTACTTCAATTTCAGTTTGATATTTGTTGCAATTTGGATTATGTTTATGTATAGCTTATAAGTAGGTATATTTGTTATTTTCGACAGAATTCTCGACCGAATTTCTGTCAGAATTAATCAATTACAAAATTTGGAGGCACTGTACACGTGTATATATTTCTTATGTTTCCTAATATTAAAATAATATAAATAGAATGTTACTTACTTCATTTTAATTAATTTAAATAATTAATATAATTAGTTTCTAATATTAAAATATACTAAGTAACATTTACTTATTTTAAACTAAAATAAAATAAAAAATATGATATAATATAATACAAATTCAATTTAATTAATTTTAAATAAATTAAATATTATAATTTAATATAATACAAATAAATTTAAATTAAATTAAATTAAATAAATAATTTTATTTAAAATAACATAAATAAAAATATGATTTAATTTAAGATAATACAAATTAAATTCAATTCAATTCAATAAAAATGGACTTAATTTAATTAAAAATATTATAATACAAAATAAATACAATTAAACGGAGTAGCACTTACTTAGTTAAATAAAATCAAAATAAATTTAACTTTAGTCTAAATTCAATAAAAAATGGACTTAATTTAATTAAAAATAATATAATACAAAATAAATATAATTAAACTGAGTAGCACTTACTTAGTTAAATAAAATCAAAATAAAATTAAATGGAAGTGTCAACTTAGAAATCCGTTCAACATACATGCTTTGGAGGTGTCAACTTAGAAACCCGTTCGACGTTCACTCATTAGAAGTGAATGTCGAATAGTCCCCAGTTTGGGACTGTTAGTAGATGTTATGTCTCTCACTTAGGTCGGTGCCAATGCACAAGGTGCGTTTTTATAAGTTTTGAGGAACTTTCATCTGGTGTCTCTACATGTTCTCCGAGTGCATACTTAGACTAAGTTTTCTTGGTCTATTTCGTGTAGTTGGAGACCATGGGGAGGTGCTGCTGAAAATTTCTGAAAATAGTAGGAACGTGCTTAAGATTGACACTAGTGAGGAGACACATCCAGGAACGAGATAGAAGCCTAACCCCTGTGGAGTGGAGATATAAACTAGGTAAAATAAATTTCATGCTTGGACCACATTCATGATTATTCTTGATCTAATTGGGTATTTTCTTCAATTAAAGATGGATGCCGATCGGAGTTGGATGGACCGTAGGATAAAGATTGATGGGAGGGGATTAGTTGATGCGTACCGTGACGGGGTGTCTAATTTTATGAACAAAGCAATAGTACATGCTGATGATCTGAACGGAAAGATGAGATGCCCGTGTCTCAAATGTAAGAACATGATATGGAAGACTGCCGATGAAGTGAAATTTGACTTGTATTCACGTGGGTCTGTGGATGGGTATTCGGTATGGATTCATCACGGGGAATCAGTTGAGTTTAGAGAACTGTCAGACAGTACTGTAGACCAGTCAGATAACTATGACGTCGTGGAGATGTTGGTAGATGCGTATGGCCCTACGAATATTGACTGGGCTGAAAATGAGCATGCGTCAAGCAGTGCTGATCACCAAAAGTCAAATGATTCAGCAGCTGCCTTCTACAAGATGCTATCTGAATCAGGGACCCCATTGTATCCTGAACACGACAAGCACACCAGGCTTTCTGCAGTGATGAAGCTTTTACACTACAAGAATGAGCATGACTGCAGTGAGAGAGGATTCAATGATTTGCTTACTATTTTAAGGGAGTTCTTACCTAAGGATAATACCTTGCCCGCGAGTTACTATGAAGTTAAGAAGATGGTTAAGGGGTTGAATCTTGGGTATGAGAAGATCGATGCTTGTGAGCAGGACTGTATGTTATACTATCGGGAGGACAAAGATAAGGTGCAGTGTGATATATTCAATTTGCCTCGGTACAAAATCACAAAACGTGGGGGGAAGGAGAAACATGTTCCGAAGAAGATATTACGGTACTTTCCTCTTGCGCCGAGGCTGCAGCGTCTATTCATGTCTTCGCATACTGCACCCAGTATGCGTTGGCATAGGACAAGGAACGTCATCCCTGGTCAGCTTACTCACCCAGCAGATGGAGATGAGTGGAAGAATTTTGATGCTAATTTTCCACAATTTGCCGACGATGTTAGGAATGTCAGGCTTGGCATGGCTACCGATGGATTTTGTCCGTTTAATAATTTTAGTCAGCCATATTCTGTTTGGCCAGTGATTATGGTAGCTTACAATCTTCCACCGTCAATCGTCTAAGTCCGAATGAGGTCATCGTCGATCCCCAAACGCGTGCTGATGAGTTGGTTGTATTCACTTATCTGGCCAAACCATTTGGACATGAGACGACGACTTACCTAACCGATAAAGATTTAAAGATTGTATCTACATATGTGCTTCTGAATATGCCTGAAGTATCGTTGTACATCAAGTATGTATTATTTCAAGTTGAAAATGAATTTTTCTTACCTTAATCAAATAATTAAACAATTGCCATATTATTGTACGCTGTGCATTTGAATTGGAATCGCATGCTTCTAACCCGGGGTTGACTACATCACAGATGGAAGCATTCACTAATGACAATTTCCATCAGTGGTTTAAGAGAAGGGTTGAAGAAGAGAACGATTATGAGCGTTTTAGAGATGTCATTTTAGGCCCGTACAAACTCGTTAGTTCATTTCCAGGTTGTATCGTGAATGGGTATAGATTCAAGGTTGATGACTTGATTGAATTGACATCAGTCAACTCTGGCGTTGTCGTCTTCAGATGCTAGTGAGTTGATTTCTAATTAGCGCACTAGTAACGTGTTTTTCATAACTATATTATACATTCATTGACAATGTCATAACTATATTAAACATACAGATGCTAGACGTTGACGTCAGCGAGGGCCTAACCTCGGTCGATTAGGCCGTCCGCCGGCAGTGCCTGATGTCGTTCTAGTTGATGTCGGCTTGTCTGTGTAGGTTTCAACTATCACTTATATATGTTCAATCGCAATGATATCAATTAAAATGTTCTTAATAAATTTTATATTCTAGTATTATAGATCCTGTCGCTAAGGCGACCGTACACGCCATCTGCCTGGCGCATCTCTCTACTGGCTGCATGCGATTTAGCCAGTACTCGTGCTAGGATGTCGGCTTCATGGTGACAGTGTTGCGGGAGTTTCACGTAAGTCGAATTACATATATTAAATCAAGGTTCATGTTATTTACATATTGTTCAAATAATTAATAAGATGTATGTTATGTCTGTTTGATAGAGATACTATAGATACGAGACCGGCATCACTGAGGCGGATGGTGACGCCGTTATCATTGCCCACATCTCTAAGAATTATGCCGGCTGGCTGTACGAGATGCGACAGAGGGCAGTCCAGGTGATAAAAGAATCGCACGGGACTACTTTGCGAGATCATCAGCCGCCGGCAATATCAGATCCAGCATGGGCTGCGATGTGTGCGTACTGGGATGATGCTGCGTTCAAGACCAAGTCAGAGCAGATGAAGAAGAATCGAGGCAAGCTGCGAGTTGTACATACTTCTGGCTCGCAGTCGTTTCAAGAGGTTAAAGCGGTATGTATTTATCTTTAGTTTAGTTTAATATTAAACTGCAACATTACGTAGTTTAAGTTGATATTATTTAATGTATATGATTTAGGCCATGTAGAGTAGCTTGGGCCGACCTCCTACTATGATGGAGTTCTGGGATAGAGTCCATACGCCGAAGGGCTCTACTTCGGGGTCGACGATGTCTCCAGCAGCACTAGCTATACGGGTAATACATTTACTATAATAAATATTATTTATGATAATATTACGTAATTTATATGATGATACCAAGATAACTCGCATATACATATATCAAATTACAGGAGCGGTTTGAGAAGATCCGCAGCCAGCATATAGCGGAGTTGTAGGCTGCTAGGGGCGATGCTGAGACGTTAGATTCCACCGTCCCTCCGCCCGAGATTAGTTTATCTCAGGACGAGGAGATGCCACTCTAGGTCGCGTCTCAGGATACTCCCACTAGTACTAGCGGGCGGTATCGAGTGCTGGGGTTACCGAGGATACCATCCTATACACTGCCAGGAGGTATAATATTTTTAGTTTATTTCTTATTTATGAATAAAGAAAATTTGCCATATTATTCATGTTATATTTATTTTTGTAGGCTCTAGCCAGCGTCTGCGTCTTAGAGCCCCTGTAGGACCATCACATATGGGCGCTGGCTTAGACGATGCTTTGTTCCAGCGTGTTATGGATGCGGTGTTGGAGAGGTTTGAGACCGATCCGCTGTTCCATCGTCAGGACCTTCCCAGCCGTTCTCGCCTCCATCAGCTTGCGCAGGACGTTGCAGCTGGTGCCACCGCCGAGAGTACGGGTATCCCTCCGGAGCAGTGGGCCGTAATACCGACGAGATTGTTTGGATGGTGGTTACCTTAGTCGAGGACGCGTTTGGGCCGATGTTGAGTCAGCCCTCGACTGCTCAGGTATATTATTCGTTTTAAATTCAAATATATATTCTGCATGTAATTTAATTTTTATTTAGTTATCTTTAACTGAATCATATATATGGACTAATGAGTTGCATTATATTATATCAACAGGGTGATGAGCGGACTGACGAGCGGGATGACGATGATGGCGATTTTCATACTCCAGAGCAGCGTCGACGCCCGCCCGATGATCCTCCTCATACCGGGGGCTCTACTAGTTTTACTTAGTTTACATTCGTTTAATTTGTAGTTTACATTATTTTTGATGTATTAATGTAGTTTAAACCTTGGCATTTAGTTTAATTTAGCTTAATTAGATGTTTGATATACATTAGTTTAGATTAATGGGATGTTTTTGACCTTTTTACTTATCATTTAGTTGGTTTTTTACATATTGTCGGCCTTGGTAATTGTAATTCGTGTTATTGGTTATATTGTTAGCTTGTGTATGGGTATGTGCTGTTGGAATACAGGTACAGGTATAAGATGTGGGTTAAATCCTTGGATATTGCAAAAACAAATTAAATATTAAAAAAATAGTCATTATTCTCGACGAAATATTACTATTATTGACGGAATTCCGTCGAAAATAAGAACTTCCCTATTTTTGGCATTTTGACACGTGTCATAATTCTCCCCGACCGAATACTATCAACCGAATATTTTCAGTCGGATATATAGTACCCTCGACCGAATATTCAGTCGATGATAGTCCGTCGAGGTTAAGTATCCCCGACTGAAAGATCGACAGACTTAATTTCGACCTGCTTATATACGACTGAATTTCCGACCGAACATTCCGTCGAAAATAATATAACCTCGACAGAATATGATTATTACCGACGGAATATTCCGTCGGAAATAGCCCTTTTTGTTGTAGTGAAAAAATCAATTGGATATTTTTCAATCAAGAGTCTATTTTCAATTATCTCTTGGGTCATTGACAACTCTTGGATCATGTTTACTTTAATGGGCTGGTCCAAAAACTTAGTGAGTGATTTTTTAGGAATAAGTCTTTTGGGGTATGGAACTTTAGGCTTATAAACTTTTTCAATAGACTCATCAAATGCAGCATGATCAATTTTAGGCATAGACTCATAATTTGTAGACTCCTCAAATATGCTTGACTCAAATTGTGTAGAATTGAATATAAATTTTCATTTTTCTCATTATTTCCCCAACCATTAAGATTTTCAAAATTAACCTCAGAGTTACTAGAAAATTCACCCACCTCTTGTTCATTTATTATGGTGGCTAATCTATTCATTTGAATTTCTAGACGAGATATAACTTGATCCATGCTAAATTGATTTTCTATTAAAACTTTCATAGTTTTCTCTAAGGCACTAATTAAGTCTTTCCTCTTCTTCATTTGATAATTCTTGTGGATATTGAGGTTCTGGATCCGAATATGGATATGGATATGGATATGAACTTAGATAAGAATTTTCATAAATTAGAAAAAATTGATTTACTTGATTTGCATTAAAATTTTCATAAAGTTCTTGATTCCAAGAGCAAAATTATTCTTCCAACCATAATAAGAATCCATTTTTTCACAAAACAAATAGACAACTAACCACGAAAGTCGCACAAAAAATAAATATTAAAAAAATAAAAAAGTAAACTACTACACCCTCCATTCCTAAATAAGTGACATTTTGAAAGAAAAAATTTGTTCCAAATTATCTGTCGTTTACAACTTTCTAGGAGAATAAATTATTTACTTTCCTATATTACCCTTGCCTTCTCTCATTGTCCCAAGAAATTCTCACCCTTAGTATTAATAGTTTTTAATTTCCCATAAAGGGGTAGTGATGAAATTTCACACGGATTTTAATTATTAAATGATAGTATTAAATGACTTTCTTAATCCTTGTGCAAAAATCTTCACTACAACAAAAAAACTTATCAGCGACCGCACACCTGCGACCGCATATAGTCGCAGATGGGTATTAGCGACTGCATGTGGTCGCTAATATTAGTCGCAGAAAATCTAGTCGCTGAAATGACATCAGCGACCAACAATAGCGACCGCATTATTAGCGACCGCAATCAGCGACCTCAGCTGTCGCTATTCTGACTCATGCTGAGGCATTTGTCAGATGTGATGTGGCACACGTGGCAGCGACCGGAATAGCGACCACCTGCGGTCGCTAACATCTAAGAAACTTACTCGGTTGCTAATACTGTATCAGCGACCGCGTGCGGTCGCTGACTTTGTTTTTTAAAAAAAAAAAATATTTTTCCTGTTTTATTGATTTCTCAAAAATAACCTGCTTTGTACCTGTTTTTTATCCCAACACACAGCAGTATATATAAGCATCCATCCATCCATGATAACTACTATATGATAAACATCCATCCATACAGTCCAAAGAATGAATCTAAACCAACACAACACAATACAATCGTAAACATCCATATAATAGAATCGTAAACCAATACAGTCCAAAGATAAGTAGTTTAAAAGATTACAAGGCTTTAAAAATCTAAAAAACAAGGCTTTACAAATCTAACATGACTGGTCTAGCTCTTCATGGATCATTCAAATTAGTACCCTGTAATTAACAAAAGAATAAAACATATATGTTACATGTGTTGATACTGCTATGACTTGGGGAAAGCTAAACAATAGACAATGTACGTAATGAAACATATAAGTACCTGGTCGCCATCCTGATCCTGGTCGCCACCCTGATGCTGTGATGCTGCTGCTTCTGCCACTGCCTTCGCCAAGTCATCAGGATTCAGAGAATGCAGATGCCCGCCCAGTATAAGAAGAAGATCACGATTTTGACAGATCGCTCTCACACAGTCAGCAGGAGTATGATAGCCTGGATGACCTGATGACTGTGTAGACTGTGTAGACTGGGTAGCAGAGCTGTATGTGCCACTGATGGTCGGGCATCATCTTTGTCCTTGGCCTTTAACATAATTTTTCTTCACGACGGACGCCCTCTCCCATAATTCTTGATCAATCGCCGGACGCGGGGTGCCTTCAGGATAGCGCTCATTTATTAAGCCCTTATAAGTGTCCTGTCAGAAGGTCAACAAATAAATAGTTAAAAATAAATAAAAAATGCTAAAAAACATGACTGTAATATGTTTAAAGTTAACTTATTACCGCTATCTGAACAGCATCAGGCAGACCATCACGGGTGGCCACATACACATCCAACCAATTGATAGGTTGACCTTGAGACTCAGACTCCTACAGTTCATGTTCTCATATTAATATGTAAACATATGATATTTTAGCTACAAAACATGGCTGTAAACGTAAAGATATACTGCTATACATACGTACCCTAGCAGTAATATGTTGCAGCTGAGATATACTGCCGCCCTTGTACGTGCCTTTTGCCTTTTCGCCTTCAGATACACCTGAGGATCTGTTCGAGGCAGCAGTCTTACGTCTCTTGACCCAGCTCTCAGCTCTCCACTGCTCACACATCTGTACCCATATGGGATGTGCGCACCACCAGGGGCAATGCTCATGCATATACTGCTCACCCTGTCCTGGATGGTCAATCTCAGCATTGTGCAGGGCTTTCTGTCGTTCTTTGTTTAGATTATCTTTAGTCCGGACGGCGCACTTCTGCCAGAACATTGCCTGAATAACTGATGCATGTGCGTCGTCCCATCTATACCGCTTCTGCAAATAAAACAACAATAATAATATTAAAACTGTTATATTACCATAATCCAACATTACTAAACTATTAGTTGATTAACTATGTATTATCTATCAGAGTGATTAAATAAATATACCTAAAATTCAGCCCAAACTGCATCCTTATGGGCGAGAGGTGTGATCGCCCATGTAATCACTGGCGTAGGCCAGTTCTGTAAGCATAATTGTGAAATGCACTTCACAATTTTACTATCTTGAAAATCACTACAATATACAATAATTTATATTAAAATATATTTATAACAATAGAAATATTAAACCCTTATATATACACGATGTTTAACTTACGTGCTTTCTGGAGGAGGACGGATCTGTATAAGAATGCGATCATCCGGATTAGCCGGGGCCTTCGGCACATGATTAGGGCCCCGACCCAACACGCGCTTTTGTGCAACAGGTTCATAAGACATCTATAAATAAAAAAATCAGGATGTTAGTATGAAATTATGAATGACAATTAATTGTATGAAATAGTATCTTTTCATGAAAATATTCTTCTAGGAATTCTTGAATTTTACTCCACAAAGCAGTATCATATTGACAATTTGGACGTTGTCAATTCTTGGATAAATTAATTCTTGAACTTGTTTTATTGAATTCTTATATCATTGTCATCTTCCTCATGCTTATAAAATGTTGAAAGTCATCTGTGGTCTGTAGTGCATAGATGGACTTGGTATGATTATGACCAGGGATCATTCGATATAATACGCAAAAACACTTGGCAACCAGCTCTAAATTCAGCTGTAGCACCTATCTGGGCACTTGACTTTTGTCGTGCCATCCAACTACGGTCTGAATAGAGGTCTATGATTCCACGGTACCTACTCCAGACAACATTATAAATGTTAACATATGACTTGAGCATACTTGTAAGCATATGACTTGAGCAACATATGATTAACATATTGCGTCCATACTTGTAAGCATATGACTTAAGCATACTTGTAATCATATGACTTGAGTATACTAGCTACTAAGCATATAACTTGAGTATACTAGCTACTAAGCATTTGATTAGCTCGTTGTACTTTATAAATGTTCGCAACTACCCGACCAACAAAAAAATTTCGCCAGAGTCTCCCCTATAATATGGACTAGCCACATGCACGACGGCATGCATATATTGTCATTTCTAGGCACCCAAGACACAAACCAAGAGAAATATATAAATAATCATAACATTATCCCTACTTGGCAAGACTTGAAACTTTGTTTTTGTTAGGAATTGAAATTTAATGCAGATTACAAGTTGGACTAATAATTGATTATTTTTCATAGCAGTCAGTCAAACACTGCTCTTGCTATTACATGTAACATCACACCTTTATAATTGCTTCAGTTTCTTTTTTCATCATTATATCCCATCTAATTTTTGCTTCTGTATTTAGTTGTCAAGTTACTTATTGCTCATTAGTATTGTCAAGTGACTTATTTCTCATTAAGTTGAAATTCTTAGATTATTATTCTTTGAAGTCAGAAGGGGAAGAAATAAAATAGTTTGTCATTATTTACTGCTGCTCACTCTTTGTAGTCACAGTTTTAGATATATCTCAAAAATTATGAATCCTACTATATCAATACATAAAATTAACCCACTACATCAATTTAGTTGCAATATATACTATTTTTCTTAAATTATTACCACTATTCAATAAAAAGATTCAACAAAAACCATATTGATTACACACCCTACCTACAGTAGTCTGAATTAAAAAAGAAAATGAAGGGGTCCCTGCATCACAATGAACAATGCATACAAATATATACATGCATATGTAAAGAAGAAGCAAGATCAACACAGACATGGTCACAGTTGATTGCATCTTTTACAATACACGAGATTTTACTAGTATATCCACGACAATCTATCAAATCCAGCCCCTCTCCTCAATGTCAGTCATCACTGTCCAAGTACTTCTAACATATCATCAAATCAAACACTAGTATTTACAAGCTAACGAACTAGGTTAATACAATTGAACATACCGTTCAAAAGATTTGCAAGAAGCGGTGGCGCCGGCGGCGGCTGAGGTAGTGGTGGGTGGCGGCAGCGGTTTTCCCCTCTTCTCCCTCTTCTTTTCTCCCCCTTCTCCCTCTTCTCCCTCTTTTTTTCTTCTGTTTGGATCGACAGTGACGAACTGATACTGGTTTATTGAAATACATTCGCGGCCGCTATCCGCGACCGCATGCGATCGCTGATTTTTAATGATGTGGAGTATCCGCGACCGAATGCGGTCGCTGTTACATATTGGTCGCAAATAAGCAGCGCGCCAACATTTCCAGCCAATTTTTTGGAGGCAAAAATGAGTCTGCGACCGAATAGCGGCCGATATCGGTCGCTAACAAAAACTAGCGACCAAATTCAAGTGCGGTCGCTAAAGGTGGTCGCTAACAATCCTATCTGCGACCAAAAAATGCAGTCGCTGATAAGATTGGTCGCTGTTAGAGCATTTTCTTGTAGTGTTTAAACGACACTTATTTAGAAATGGAGGGAGTATATTTTTTATTTTTTAAAAAATAAATATGGAGATACGAAGTATCGAAGAAAGCGCAGCAACAAAATCTTTATCTTTTCGCTCCTTCGATCCGCTTCAATAATCCTGAAAAAAAAAATATTAGAAGAGAAAAAAAAACTAATTCGAATAAATAAAAATTAAGGAATATAAAATTAAGTCTAGTCCCTAGTAACAGCGCCAAAAATTTGATGTGTTAAAATTATGTACTGCAAGTGCACAATGTCGAATTGAAGAACTGACAAGTACAAGTCGAACCCACAGAGACTAGATTAATTTTAATATTTCCTTAATATCTATTTTAGGCAAATTAGAAATAAAGATTGAAAATTGATTAACTAGAATATGAAAACTAATAATGTGGAAACAATCTAGGAATCCGAATCCATTAAATAATAAACATAACATATAATTCAATCTCTTCTATTTTTATAACTCAATTATGATTTTGATCTCCATTCCCTTTAATTTAGTAATTTACAATTAACGTGGTCAAGCATAGACTATGAAAATTTAAGGATTAACTATAACACATCAAAACTTCTTTGAGTAAGCATGGATTTTGAAAAACACATTTCTTAACAATAATCTATCAAAACCTCTTAATTAATATAAAATCACATAAGAACTATAAAACGAAGGTATTTTAAAAACGAAACATGAAGACGAAATCAATTAAGCATAAAAGCATAAATAATAGAAGAGATGAAAAATATTATCACGAATAATTATTTAATTTCATCTTCATCCTAGATAAAAAAAATTAACTAGACATGAAAATAAATAAACTAACTAAAATAAAGAAGAAGTAGAAGATTGAAAATAAATAAGAAAACTCCATTTATTAACGATCCTCCAATAAGCGTACAATGAAACGTAATTTTAATCTACTTCTAATTCTAACCTAAACTAATTAATACAATACCTAATACTTTTCCTCTCTTAAACAAGTGACTTATTTATAGGAAAAATAAATTTGAACCATAATTTAGATTCATTGAACTTGGACACTTTTGTTCCCTTTCCATGTATGTTTCAACTTTCTAGTGACAATCAACTCCTCAAAGAGATCTTCTAAATAAACTTTCTTTTCTCTTGTTGGATTTGATTTGCACACCAAGATTGTTCCACCTCTTTCCTTTCCCTTGCAGGATTCTTCTTGGATATTCCTTACATGAATAAGAGCATTAAATATCACTTGATCCCCAAGATTTTAACTTTATTGCAACAAATATTAAATCCTACAAAATAAAATAAAACATATTAATTTAATAAACTAATATAATTAAAATGACAAAATTATGGATAATAAAATGTATGAATTATGTGTCTATCAATATCCCCAGAAAGTTGTCAATTTTGATACAGGAACTTGTTTCTCCGGTGCTTGTTCTCTGAAACATCAACCTATTTATATATCCACTTCTTGAGGCCATAGGGAGCTAAACATATAAGCAGCAGATGCTTGTTATAAATATGAATCTTGTTTAAATAATTAATTGGACTCTAATTTTTTTTTTCTAATTTACAAGTTAAGCTGGGACAGATCAGATATAGTAATAATTCATGAGGGAGTAGGATAGATGATATAGAAGTATATAACAATTTTTTTGAGAATGTTTTTTGCTCAGACAAAAATTTGAGGAAATTAAATGAGATAAAGATCCAAAAATCACAACTATATGATAGTGAATTTGCTATGAAAATTTCATTCTAGGATACTGATAAATCCACAATAGAAAATTATATTTTCACATGAAAACCGTCGCTATAGATCCTATAGCGACGGATTTTACCGTCGCAATACATCTATAGCGACACTTTTTATGTGGAAATATCAAAAAATATTGTGTAAATAATAATTTCATTGCATCTCTAAGTGTAAGCGAGTATATATTTAAATATGTAATTCGTAGCTATTTAGAATTTCTGTTAACTTAAAAGTACAAGATAATACCTAAATTTTTTTCTACAATTGTTCTCTTAAGCTTTTCATATTTTTTTTTATATAATGTTTTTACTTACCGGAACAATCTAAGATTTTTCTTTCCTTTTGAAGTATCAATTCTTATCCTTTCAGTATTGAACACACATTAACCCATGTCCCCTTAAGAAACAAAGTTCTGCTTGGAGTAACAGGAGATACCAATTAATTGAATATGTGGAAGTGGTGGTGATTAACCATGTAATTTTATATGTATGCAGATAAGCTGTTCCTTCTTCTCAATTAATTTCTTTTGCAGATATGGCATTTGATCTAACCAGAAACACGTGCTTGTACTAAAAAATAAAGATACAAAAGCGCCAAAATAAGAATTGTACAAAATAAGCTACTGAAAACGCACCATATGCAAGTGAAAGCTGAATTCATCGATCTGTATGATGAAGTTACAAGCAACTTTAGTCCGAACGGACCTAAATGAGATAAATAGTTGTCAGTGCCACAAAGCCGGTATTATGCTAAAGATGACAAACACACGGAGAAAAAGAGGTGAATAATTACTAGGTGCGATTTCTTTTTTCTATAGATTCTGCGACAAGAACTTCATTTGCTGGGAAAATGATACAACGGTTACCATTCTTCCCAAATACTGACCTGCAAGATGGGTTTTCTGTTTGAAGACGTTCAGTACAGATTTGAGCCTTTTTATGCATAAATGAAAAACCTGTACTGTATTCTTAGTGCAATGCAGTGTCAGGAATATCTGGTTGATATACACTTTGAAGAATTTAGAGACAGAGATCGGCTTATAAATTATAATTGCTCACATTCCACACACTGACAAGATTGTGTATATAAGGTGAAATAAGTCAGCATGTGGGGTTTACTTTGCAATATTTCTTGTCAATAGAATGCCAACTTATTTGAACGGTTTGATTCAAGTAAATTGATGAGATCTTCATATTGATCTTAATATCATACATTATGGTTAAAGGTTCAATTATTAGTTAAGGGTTTAAAGCTCCATGAAAAGTGATAGTACCAACTACCAACCCTACCTACCTATTCATATTAATAGATAGTTTGCGCTTAAGTGACCTGAGAATGCACAATGCAACTAACTCTCTAAATAGCCTAACTACTAAAAATTCACGGGCACAAACGATCCACGAATATCAGGGGTCCATGATAATATGCCAATCTTATTTATGCATATAGAAAACAATCCACATATGTTGTTTATATAGCTGTAGATTAGAATGTCGATCAGCCAACAGGAACAGTAAGGACCACTCCTCCTCTCAGCATATATATATATGCATGCTTTGTGTGCATGTATGACATTTAAAGCCCAGGTTCTGCTGAAGGCTAGTGACATGACTCCAGCAAAAATGGTTGTATGATACACCAAAAATATATATTAAAGAATTATTCATATACTGATTTTTAGCTAGAAAATCGAATCTATGATTCTTCCCCTTCCCCAGAAGTGCCACGCAGCCACGCCATCACCACACAAAATTTAAGCTGTTTGGTGGGTGGAATTATACAGCTGAGAAGGTACAATAAGTACATAGGCACAAATCACACAAAAAAGCTACACAGCTAAAACCATTCTCATCAAGGAGGGGATATTATATTAAAAGGGATAACATCTTCATTAATCCCCAAAATATAGTTATTTTTCATTTTAAATCAGTTAACTACTATTTTTCTGTTTCTCATTTCTCAGACTTTATAATTTGTGCAATCTTTGTCTAACCTTATAAAAATAGTGTGATTGAAGGGACTAAATATGTAAAACAACTATATATTGATCGAGGACTAAAAGTGAAAAACAACTATAGTTTGGACACTAAACGTGAAAAAACTATTGTATTTTGAAAACTAAAATATGACTATTCATATGAATGTAAATATTTGCTCAATATAGACATGATTGAAGATAACAGTTCGAAACTTTCGCAATAAGAGATAAGGTTTAGATACTTGTTGTAAAACCCCAACTTTTTATGAATAAAGATTTAATTTTCTCTAAATATTATTCTAAATATTGAGGTAATAATTTAATAAATGCTATAGTTATGGGTGATATGTATAAATTTTACAAAGTAAACAAGTTGTCATATAATATTCGTTTGGTCTGAGAATATTCGTACGACGGCGTAATCATTGGTGGACCCCACAGCTGAATAATTGTTAGATATAGAAAGTGACAGAAATAACCTTTTTAAAAAAAATAACGGCAAAATTTTTACCGTTAAACTATTGAAATACCATGTGATAAAAGTACAGTGATACGCGTTGTTGAACAGTAGCACACGGTATAGCACAATATCTTTGATTATTAATTCTTACGTAAGAAGTCACTCAATATTCAATAATTGTCATAGTAGTTGTTGCATAGTATCTCATATTATTGATTCAATAATTGTTATAGTAACATCTACATAATATTTATATTATTAAATCAATAATTGACACGACACAATTACTCATATTATTATTTGTATTATTGACAATGTTTAGAAAGTTCTGTCGAGAAAAGGGGTTAGGTTATTTAATTGCGCGCCAGTAAGGAGAAATCCTTATCGGAAAATCTCCTCTTTCCTGAGAACGATCTGGTTGTCAATATTGTGTGTTATAATATTAATGATGAATAATTATTGAAAAATTAAAAATGTGTTGGTCAAAGATAAGTGATTTATGGTAAATATTTATTAAATTTTTGATATAAATAGAGGGGTTTATCATGAGGCGTTGGTTGTAAGTTTGGCTTATTATTCCATGGGGGGACGTACTAATTTTTCAGACCGTCGATTGAAGTTTTAATAGTAAATCAATATGGACCATCGGTTAAAGTTTTAATAATAAATTAATATGGACCGTCGGTTGAAGTTTTAATAGTAAACCAATATGAACCGTCTGTGAATCAGTTACTATTTAGTTCATTCTCCTATAAATAGGGTGCTTAGTTGAGCAATAAAACTCACACCAAAATTAGAGAATTTTTCTTTTATAATATTGTGTGTATTTCTTTCTAGTATAAGAATACTTTGAGTGTAGTGCAAGATTTTCTCAAGATAGTCTCCGTTATACCGGTCAGATTTAGTCTCCTACTAAGGTAAAGGATGTTATTTTCTTCAAACTCATAAGAGTTGTCATTCTATTTCTTATTAGTCTGTGGGAATAACATGTCTACGCGGATTACCGCATGCCTGGTGAATAACCCTTCGTATTCATTTTTTATTAAGTTGTGAAAATGATCTGTCTATACGGATTATCGCATAACGGATGAAAATTCATTTGCAGTTTCGTATATTCTTTCATACTCGTATGTGATATCATTTCTTTTGTATTCGTCAAGGGATATTATTTTCTTTTATATTTCTCCATTTACGGTACGAAATTATTGTTTGTTTCCATAACCTTATTATTAAATGGTGAAAATCCCTAAAATTAGTAAAATATCATTAATAGTTTGTGCTTTATCTAATATCATTTCACTAGAATATTGGTCTGAACTTTCTTATTAAATTTTGGGATACTATTCATGTCAGGGTACTATTCATCCGGGGTACTATTCATGTCGAAGTACTATTCACGACGGAATTTAGTTTCTTTACTTTGTCCAAATTATCTTTGAAATTTGAATCTTAAATATTATTATTGAATTTTACTTCACAAATGGTGATCATGTTGACAATTTAGACATTCTTAAACTTTGGATAAATTAAATTATAAGTCTAATATTTATCCTTGCTCTCACTTAATTCATTCTTTATATCATTGTCATCATCCTCATGCTTATATTGTGGTGAAAGTCATCTTTGGCCCGTAGTGCAAAGATGCACTGTTGATTGATATGATTATGACTAGAAATTGTGTATTAGTATAATCATAACCTTTAATGTTACAGACAGGTTTGTGGTGAAAGTCATCTTTGGCCCGTAGTGCATAGATGGACAGGTGTTTGGCATGATCATGATCACTGGTGATACAAACGAATATCTTTTGGCCGTAGTGCATAAATAATTCATTGATTGGAAATAATTATTGATTGGTGTTACAGGGATAAAATACTGATAATGGACTTTTAAATCATAGAAGATCGTATACATCATGCTCTACTTGACTCTTCTAATGGATTGCTATTTCTGTTGCAGTTGTTAATCTAAAACTTGTTGTCCATTATATGTTATCTGATTTATCATTGTTGAGGGCTAAATATAATTTATTCTTCATTATCTTAATCATAATATTCTTCATTGAGCTATTCGAGCTCACCCCTTTCCTTTTTGTTTCATTGTTTTTCTCAAGAAATGAAAGTGTAGCTAGAACTAGTCGGGGAGTGGAGTAATGGTCCAAGATAATCACTATAATAGTCTCCATTATGTTGTAAAAGATTGTGACAATAATTATAATGAGGTCTTAATTTGAGTTTGGATATTTTCGTATTATGTACAGTGCAATATTTGTATTCAAACTCACAGCTTATATGTTGTCATATTTTGCATGATAATTTAATAGTTGTATATAGGAAAATTTGTATTTGGATTCTGTGGTATGTATTTGGCGACTCAAAATGAGTTGTATAGACCTATTTTGGGAGTGTCACACTTGCACTTAGTATAAAAATGAAGTTAAGGAACTTTCCTTCGATGTAGTTATAATCACTTCAACGAACTATGTTATCCAATTTACATATATAAATATACACATTCATTAGATATGCAAACTTGAAACATAATTTATCTCATACGCATATTCAATACGTATGTTAAGTACATACGTAAGTCTTATCCTCGCTACACAATCAGTTCATGCATCGAATCACGAAATTCTTAATCAATATCGTCTTTATTCCATTTAGAAATCTTTTACGAGTTTAAAAAAAATCTTCATGCTATACTACCATCATACATATGAATACATAAAGCATCAATAAGACTCTATTTAATAGCTTAGAATAATACTATAAGCAAGCTACCGAGATCAGAAAGTAAATAAAATGTCCAGACCAACTTTCCCTACAGCGCAGCTGCGCAAAGGTTAGGCTTGGAACCGACGCAGCTGTGCCGTCCCTTGTCCAAACCAGACTTGAGTTTTGATTTCCTGGTTTCATTTTACTCTTTAGCATACAAGAGTGTTAACACATAACAAACATACATCTTAAGAGGTCTTAGATTTTTCTAGGGTCATTTCAAGTCCACATTTACACATTATGTCTTTAGTTGGAATTTCTTAGTAATTAAGGCCATCTAAGTTCATGAAATCAAAAGGTTAAACATATTAACCATTTAACCATTTAAGAATGTTATACAATCTGTAGTATGCATACTCACACTTATCCTTATCGTTAACACATAGTTATTTTCATGCATTCCATGAGAACTTGTTTAAAATCATGCTTAAACACTCTCTTTAAGTCTAACTCGATATGCAGACATATAGATCATGATTATGTACTTAGCTTGCAAAATATGTTCAGAATGTATCTACACCATGTTCATGTACTTAGCTTGCAAAATATCCAAGTTTGCCTTAATTTGAACATCATTTTAAACTTAGACAATGCAATCTAGCACATACAAAACATCTTAGAATCACAACTCATGTATAGTTAGGTCATGTGCACATGTTAACAAAGTCAGAATATGATCAACATGGCATTTATGGATATTAGTTCCAAATCTTTCAAGTTTTCCTTTAAAAGTCAGTTAACTCAAAGCCAAAAATAATTGGACATAAACAAAAGAATCTTGAATCACAACTCATGCCCATTAATGCTCATAACTCAGTCATATATGTATGTTATAATATTCAGAACTTAAGATACATAAGTTTCATCAAAGTTTGTTCTTGAAACTATAAGTTTTCTTTATTAAACTTTTACTAAATCATACTAAAGCAACCCATTATAAGTAGTGTAGCCTTAAATCACAATTCATACCTATTTTCAGGTATAACTAAGTCATAATAACATGCTGGAAGCATCACATGACAACAAAAACTAGAATCTGGTTCTGGGGAACGGCGCAGCTGCGCTGCCCAGTAGTACAAATTGGGCGCAACTGCGCCCTTCTTAGACAGAACCAGGAAATGCTCTGCTTCTGAAGAATTAAAAACCCATACTCGAAATTTTTCAATTAACTGCTTGTAATCAGCCACATTACTATCATATATGCATATCAACTACACAAACTCGATACCAAACACACGTACCATGATTCTAACAACTCCAATCAATATATATAACAACCAAATTTAATACTCAAATTCAAAGTTCATGACATTTTTCTATTGTTTAACATATTTAGCGATTAATCTCACTATAAACTCGTTTCTAAACCAAATCAATCTATTTAACTTTCGTTGTTTTCGTATTCAACCATATTAACAATATCTAGTAATAATTTATAGATTGCAACAAGTTCCAACCATCACATTATGATTCAAATAACAAGTATTCATGAACATTTCTTAGAAGTAGTAAAACCTTGAAATCAAGAACATATAAATGGACAATACCTCTTGAAAGATGAAGTGTTAATCCTTGATTCTAACCTCTGATTGCTGTCCAACTACAACAATAACTCACTCTCTATATAGACTATCACAGATAACTTAGCAACATGACTGAGAGTGAGAATGTCTCCATTTATAGAGAATTCAATGACCATGCCAAGCCTTTATCCACTGATTTCAACTGATGGGAAGAAGAAGAAGATGTTGGGCAATAGATTGAATAGTTGCAAGATACTGTTGAGGCCACTCCCCCCTTCATCATTTGATTTTGCTGAGAATTGAGATTTGAGGGGAATAGGCCATTGGCCTAGTATACGGTTGATAATGTAAAAAAAGGTACAATGATTTTGGGACAAGGGTGTACACTCCTCATGTATCGGTAAAAATGTAACTTATATACTAAGGTTATTTCTTTTAGGGCTCACCAATGCAAATTTTAAATTAGTGAATATCATTACCTTGTGATAATTTAGGGTACAAATACACCAAATCATATAATTCATGTACATTAAGTTAGTCCGATAAATATTTAGATGAGTCAAAATATAATTCAGTTGGGTACCAACACCCTATTATTTTTCGTAAAACTCGTTATTTCAATCATACTCAAGTATCATAAAAAATAATTAATATTAAATGTTTATTTTCTGAAAGTTAACTTTCTTAAGAAATTATGAGATACACATTTAATTCACTACTCAAGTAATATAATGTCACACAAAGCTTTCTTATATAACTTAATAAGTCAAATATTCAAACTCACTTTTATTAATTATATGGTCTTATACCTACTTATTCACATTATGTTAGTATTATTAATGCCCCATCTTGTATCCTAATCATGAAGCAAATAAAGTAATTTTTCAGGAATTTGCTACCGGCGCAACTGTGTTGGTTTGTAATGCAGAAGTGGCGCAGCTGCGCCACTCCTTGGCAGTCCCAAACCAGGCTTGCACCAGCAAAAAACCAAACCACATATACCATTTCACATAATAGTTAATCAACTAAAGTAATAGTAATTAGTCCCTCACATCATTTATTTAATCCCTTTATTAAATTAATTAATAAAGTACTTATTTCATCATTTTGCTACACTTGGCATAACTCATAAGCTTAAATAAACTTCATCATCATTTCCACCATTTTTCTCAATTATCATACACTTAATTCAACTTAATTGAATTATCACATCTCATACCACAAGGGTATATATTTACATCCAAATAAATATTCAAACTTTTATTAATTAAATCATTAATATTATTCATAAAATTCACAGATATTAGAGTGTGACCCTTTAGGTTCTCCATATTAAACCGGTTGTCAATAAATCAATTATAACAATTTTAATCTTATTTAAATAAATAAATTAAACTATTTAATTCATTTAAATAAATAATATTTATTCTACAATAAGGGTAAGCCGCCTTAGCAATCAACGACTTTCAAAATATTTATAGATTTTAACATTAATCACAAAAGAACCTTTGAGTAAATAGGTACTGTACAATTCAATCATCCACCATACAATATCGTAATTAAATATAAGACATAGAATTACTGTCAAGTCTTATTTTATTTAATTATATATATTTCGATTTCCAAATGCACAACTCTAAATAATGCAAATTAAAAACTCCTTTCTAATTTCATTCTACCTTGGCCAAAGATTTTTGAGTTGTCATTTATCAAATCATATAGTACATTCTCTCCTATTACTAGAAGCGGTAGATTGTTTATTGATCATTCATTATCTCGATGTATAAATTATTATACCCAAACATACCCTAAGAGTCTTAAGGGACATGTCAATGTAAAACTCAACATACAAAAGATACTATGATGATCTCAAGTCTAAAGATCACTTATACTACTATCACTACAGGAATTTCTATTGACATGAAAGTAAAACTCCATTAAGTATTCCTTAGCGTGCCATGTTCAGTGAACTTATTCTCCAATAAGCATCTACATACTTGCTTTAGTGTATGCACACAAATGATCATGAGATCAATCATCCTCTTCGTAAGAGCAAGTAACATATGGCATTTACACCATTCAACTATGGCGTCCCTGGTGGAGTCCATTGTGAGATTATACCATTTTCTCTGAAATAATTAAAAAACTCATTGCTTAAATATTCCCCTAGCCTCCCTGATTAGATCGAAGAATCTTAATGCTCTTGTCAGTTTGTTTCTCTACTTCACTTTTGAATTCTTTAAACTTTTCAAACGATTCAGATTTATTTCATTAAATACACATGTCCAAATCTTTAAGGATCATCATTGAAAGTAATAAAATAAGAATACCCTCCTTGTTCAGTCATTGTCATAGGTCCACATACGTCTGTGTGTACCAACGCTAACAACTCTATAATTATTTCTCATTTTTCAATAAAAGGAGATTTAGTCATCTTACCCATAAGACAAGATTTATAAATTGGATATGATTCATAATCAGATAGCTCTAATTAAGAGTTCATCTTTATGCAACTTGGATAATCTTGTTTCATTAATATAACTGATCTCTACAGTGCCACATAAAGATATAATTAACATCATCTCTTTTTTTTTTCTTAGTTTGTTCAATTTGAAGTATATTTTCATGCAAGTCAAGTATGTAAAGTTCATTCAGTAAATTACCAACACTATATAAAACATTTTTATTATAAATAGAATAATTATTGTTCTTTATTATAATATCAAAACCATCCATATCCAATACAGAAATTAAAATAATGTTTCTAATAAGTGTTAGAACAAAATAATAATTATTTAAACTAAAGAATTTTTCCATAGACAGTACTAAACAATAAGTCCCTACAGCTAATGTAACAACTTTTGGTCCATTTCCCACTCGTACTATGACCTAATCCTTGTTCAGCTTTTTACTTCTACTTAGTCCCTGCATAGTATAATTTACGTGAGAACCACAGCCGGTATCCAATACCCAAGTAGAAGTTTGATTTTTAAAAAAATAATTTCAATCATGAACAAACCTTGATCGGAAGTCGAAGCTTCTCCAAGCTTCTTCTGTATTTGCTATTTAAGAAAATTTGCGTATTTCCTCTTCCAGTGACCCGACTTATTGCAATGGAAGCATATTTCTTTAATTAATTAGGCTCCTAATCCAATTAAGAATATATTAGAGTACTTTTATAAATTAATTTTCAAACTCCTTTAGGAATTAATTAAACTAATAATAATAGAAAAAATAATAATAATAAAACTTCTCTTATTAATTTATATTTAATATTGTTAAACTATTAAATAATAAATATTAAGCTATTTAATTTATTCTATCATCGTAAATTAAATTAAATATACTTAACATATTATTACGATTATGCTATTTACTTCTTAAATAAATATTTTCTTTTTATGGTGTGACCCTTTATGTTCTCCATATTAAACTATTTGTGAATAAATCAATTAGAATAATTCTAATCTTATTTAAATAAATAAATTAAATTATTTAATTTATTTAAATAAATAATATTTATTCTATAATAAGAGTAAGCCCCCTTAACGTTCAACGACTTTCTAGATAATATAGATTTCAAGATTAGTCATAAAAGAATTTTAGAGTAAATAGTTACCGTACAATTCAATCTTTCCACCATACAATGTCCTAATTAAATATACGACATGGAATTACTGTCAAGTCTTGTTTTATTTAATTATATGTATTTCAATTCTCAAATACACAACTCTAAATAATGCAAATTAGATACTCCTTTCTAGTTTTATTTTACCTTAGCCAAGGATTCTTAAGTTGTCATTTATCGAATCATATAGATAAAAAATTTCTTTTACTAGAAGCGGTTTATTCTTTCTTGATCATTTATTATCTCTATGTATAAGTTATTATACACAAGCATACTCTTTGATATACCCTAAGAGTCTTAAGAAACATGCCAAAGTATAACTCATCATACACAAGATACTATGATGATCTCAAGTCTAAGGATTACTTGTACTACTATCACTAGAGGAATTCCTATTAACAGACAAGTAAAACTCCATTAGGTATTCCTTAGCAAGCCACATTCAGTGAACTTATTCTCCAATACGCACCTACATATTTTCTTTAGTGTCTCCACACAAATGATCATGAGATCAATATATCATCCTTTTCCTAAGTCCTAAGAGCAAGTAATGTATGTACCAAACTATCCTGATTCAGTAATCCCTTTTTTAATAATTCATCGATTTGGAACTATTTTACTTTTAAGCTATCTAAGAATTTAAATCTCATTAGCATGATCATCATGATTCTAAAAGCATTGCATGCATAAAACTATGGGTTTATCACATATAATATAACAACACCACGTAGATAAATTAAATGGTTTTAAATAAATAATTATTTTATTAATAAATGAATAATATTGTTACAAAGTATATGCTTTATCATATCCAATATGATTGGCTTGTGCGCATACTACTTTCAAACAAGTCACTCTATTATTGGATATATAACTCTACGATTAAACAGAATCATAGAGTTCATCTGTTTTGATAGGTTATGACAATGTCGTATACCTAGGACTGAAGATCCCAAGTATGATCCTCTCAAATGTTGACAATAAGGATAAGGAATTTTTGAATTGTGTCTAACAACTATATCTGTTAAGGACAAAAACACGCGGCTATATCTACAACTGACATAGTACAATGAAAGCAACCTGAAGTGGTCCTAGTCGATAGCATTTCAAAGACAAACAATTGAAAATTGACAAGTGACTAAGTCAGAATAGGTTAATGGTCAAATCACAACGGGAAGATCACAAGATGAATCTACAAAAGGCGAGCAACATCAAACAATCAAAATACATAGAGTAAAATTGATCAAGTAGAACAAGTGCGACATGTTTGAACTCATAGTTTATTCACTCTATGATTTAGAAATCTCAACTATTGCTAAGTACTGTGATCAAGAAGCTTAACGTTACTTATCAACGCCTCAAATCTTTTAATTTCTCAATGATTCGATCTTAGTGATCTGTGTATATTCCAATTTTATGTGACTTGAAGAATTCTTAGTGAATCAGTTGTAAGTCGGTTCTTAGTGAACTATAATCTAAGTGATTATCATTTCTTTGTGGAAAATCCCTACTGTCGGAGTAGAAGTGAGGACTATGAGATTTTTGTGCTCCGAATCTCTTAAAAATCTCTATGTAATTTACTTTATAAATTAACTTGTATAATTTAACAAAGATAATAATTTTATAAATCAAAAGTTTTAAAAGATTTATTTAATACCCCTTCTAAATCTTTTTGTACGGAATAACATGATTGACACAACTTGTTTCTCAGTTATCTCTTTTGATGCGAACAACCACCATTGATCATTTTTGATTTACATTGGCTTAATTTCTATGACGTCTTGCATGTGCATCTTTATGCTAATTCAAAATGTTTACTAGCGTAGTTAGCACATTAATATTAGTCCCAAAGAGAAATCCCTTGTGTATGATATTTGTGTTATATAACAAGAATTACATTATCTAACTCTAGTGTATGTCAACAAAGGCGAGGGTTAGCTCGTTTTTTAGTATCAACAGTAATTAATGTGCCTCAATATTGGTTTCACTGGCATCGTCTATGAGTTTTTGTTATTGGTTGTTTGTTTAGGTTTTGTTGTACAAGTTGTGTGCACTTGTTAATGTTCATGCTGGTTATTGTTAGTTATTTATCTAAATTTAAATAGGTGACAACGATTTTTAATAATAGTATATTGGTGACTAAAAAATAATTATAAAAAAAAGATACAAAATAATGCATATGATTATAATTAGTTATAATGATTGAATCCACCAATTTATTATAAAATATTAATTAATTATTCTCTCTGTTCTCAAAAGAACGAGTAAAGCACAATTTTCACACATATTAAAAGAATAAAAAGAGGAGAAAAGAGAGTAAAAAAAATTCTAAATTTATCCTTAGTGGTCCTACAATATCGTGAACAAAAATATGTGTACCTTTAATCATCCTTTTGGGGATGGTGAGAGATACAATTTAACATGTCAATATATATATATATATATATATATATATATATATATATATATATATATATATATATATAAGATAGAACCCAGTTTGAATTTGGGCAGAAAAGCACAAGAACGGTTCAGATTTATTCTAATTGATTTGGGCGGAAAATGGTGGTGGGAGAGTATTAGAGAAATAGCATAATATTGTTATTTAGGATAGTTTTATATTTATCAAATAGTTAGTATATTGTTTTTGAATTACCATAATTATCTCTTGGAAATCTTTGATTATGTAATCCCTTGATTTTAGCATAGGTGATTTTGTAAATCATTTGATTCTAACTTAGGTGGCTATCCTATATATATATATATATATATATATATATATATATATATATATATATATATATATATATATATATATATAGGACAACTCTCTTTGTAAATAAAACAAGTTAGTATAATAGAAAAGCTCAACTTTCTATTAGCTTTAACTTGGTATCAAAGCCACAATGCCTAACAACTTATAATCTAGTCTTCCGCTGCACACCGTTTGTTCTTTTTCTTTTCTGTTATTCCTCTCTATCCAGATAGTTTGCAACCCAATCCAGACACCCTAATCACCCCGTCTGCATTCTAGCAATTATCCATGATTTCTTCTTCTTATTCCTATAATCATCTGCCTCCCTCAAATCAAATCAACAACTCATTAAACCATTACTTCTCTTCAATCAAATCAAGTACCATCATCAATATAAAAAAAAATAGCCAATTCTCCATCCAATTGCTTTAACATGATTCATAACTATAAGACCCCAACTTTTATGAATAAAGATTTAATTTTCTCTAAACATTATTTTGAATAATAAGGTGTGGATTTGATATATATAATGTTATAGTTGTGGGTAATATTTATAAATTTTGCAAAGTAAGCAAGTTGTCATAAAATATTCGTTTTATCAGGGAATATTCTTACGACAACATAATCATTGGTGGACCCCACAACGGAGTTACTGTCGGATTTAGAAAGCAACAGAAATAACCTTTTTATAAAAATAACAGCAAAACTTTTACCCTTAACTGTTGAAATACCCGGTGATAAAAGTACAGCAATACGCGTGGTTGCACAGTAGCACACGATATTGTACAGTATCTTTGATTATTGATACTTATGTGAGAAGTTACTCAGTTTTATTCAATTATTGCAACAGTAGTTGATGAATTGTATCTCATATTATTGATTCAATTATTGTCACTGTATCATCTGCATAATATTTTATATTATTAAATCAATAAATGAGACGACATAGTTATTCATATTATTATTTGCATTATTGACAATATATAGAAAGTTCTATCGAGGAAAGGGGTTTGGTCATCTAATTGCGCGCCAATAAGGAGAAGTCCTTATCGGAAAGCCCCATCTTTCCTTGGAATGATCTGGTTGTTAATATTGCGAGTTATAATATTAACGATGAATAATTGTTAAAAGATTACAAATGTGTTTAGTGAAGTCAAGTGATTTGATATAAATAAAGGGGTTTGTCATGAAGTATTTGTTCTAAATTTGGTTTATTATATGGACCCCCACTTACTCATTTTTTAAAATCGTCGGTAGAAAGTTATCTCAGTTTTTATTTTATAGTAACAAAACAGAAAACTTTTATATAAAACAGTATATTTTTTATAAATAGAATATATTTTATTTTATTTTATTGCACAGTACTGCATAGTGTTTGCATAGTGTTGCATAGTAAAATTAGACGAATTTATCTGTGATTCCTTACTGTTCACCCGTGAAATTTTTTTCTAAATAGTATCATGTCATTCTCCTATAAATAGGATACTTAGTTTAGAAATGAAAATCACACCAAAATCAGATAATTCTTCTTCTATAATATTGAGCGTATTTCTTTTGAGTTTAAGAAAACTTTGAGTGTTGCAAATAGTGCAAGTTTTTTTCAAGAATATCCCCGCTATACCAGCTAGAAGTACTCTCTTTTTAAGGTAAAGGATATTATTTTGTTCAATATTCGTAAGAAATAATATTTTCATCCATACTCTGTAGTATGTAAGTAATATTATTTCATTTCATATTCCTAATTCTACACTTATGTTGATAAGTATTGCTTCTATACTTCTTAAAATTAGTAGAATATCCTTGAAATTTGCGCTTCATCTAGTATCATTTTATTGAAATATTTTTATGAACATTCTTGCTAAATTTTTATCTTTTCATGCCGGAGTACTATTCATGAGCATTATTCATACATACGACACTATTCATACATACGATGCTATTCATACATACGGTACTATACATGAAGTACTATTCACAAAATATAATTCACGGGGTACTATTTACTCGGGTACTATTCACCCGGAGTACTATTCACGACAAAAAATTGATTTCTTTTCTGTCCAAATTATTTTTGATACATGAATATTATTCTTGAATTTTACTCCACAAAGTAGTTAGCATATTGATAATTTGGACATTTTTGAACTCTGGATAAATTGAATTATAAATCTTTAAAAATTTTCATTGATCTCACTTAATTGAATTTTTATATTATTATCATCATCTTCATGCTTAAATTGTGATGAAAGTCATATTTGGCCCGTAGTGCATAGATGGACTACTGTTTGGTATGATTATGACCAGGAATTATGTATCGTTATAATCATGACCTTTAATGTTACAGACAAATGATGTGATAAAAGTCCTCATTGGCCCGTAGTGCATGGATAATTCGTGGATGTGATACTAACGAATATCCTTGGCCCGTAGTGCATAGATAATTCGATGATGCGCATTATTTATTGAGATTTGTTACAGAGATAAAATATTGATGATGAACTTTTAAATCATAGAAGATAGTAGACATCATGCTCTACTTGACTCTTCTAATGGATTGCTTGTTCCACAGCAGTTAAACTTGTTGTCTATTGTATTCTATCAATATTTATACTGTTGAAGACTAAAGATAATTTATTTTACATTATCTTAGTCATAATATTCTTTACTGGGCTAGTTGAGCTCACCCTTTTCTTTCATTGTTCTCTTCAGAAAATGAGAATATAGCTAGGACTAGTAGGGGAATGGAGTGATGGTCCAAGATGGTGGCTATAGTAGTCCTCACTATTTTATAAAATAGTGTGATAATAATTGTAATGAGAACTCCATTTGAGTTTGGATATTGTCTACGAGACAATATTCGTGTTAAAACTCACAGCTTACGTTTGTCGTATTGTATTAATGAAATTTGTATTTAAATTATGTATCATGTATTTGGCGACTCAGAATGGGTTATGTAGACCTATTTTAGGAGCGTCACAATAACAATTCATACCCTCCTCCAGAATTTTACTCTTCATCATATTACCCAAAATGGTGGCTAAATCCTCAGTAAAATGTTGAAGCAATTTGTAACCCAAATGAGTTGATTAGACTGCAAAAATATTTCTGATGATATCGTCACCGATACTCCCGATTCTGACTCATTTTTCAGATCTAATTGGTATGTCGAGGATCTTCTCAACTAACTCTATTCTCTTCGAAAAGTTCCAACTCAATCTATAAACAATTATCTCTCTGAGGTGAAATCTCTTGCATACGCCCTTAATCGAGCCGGAGAACCCATTCCTGAAACCGAGCTCATTAACTGTCTCATTGATGGTCTTGATGATCCTTTCAGTGGCTTTATCAAGACTACTATGAACTGAATCCCTTATTATCATCGGATTTGTTTTCTAGCTTTCTTCATAGCTATGAAAAATTGCAAGAGCAACCCTCATCAATGTTGCCTAACCATCCTCTCGGTCCATCATCTACATTTCCACAAGAACATTAAAACATTAACGGTTATACTCCTATTAACTCGTCATCAAGTTCTAGTATTAGTGTTTCTCATTCTGACGTAATTTTTTTGTCACACATTATACATCCATCCACATCTCTTACTTTACCCGTTGAAAATTATTATTTGGTAGTTCCCGCAAATTTCCAAATTCTAAAATCCCAGTTATTAACCTCATTTTTCTCCACAATTAATGGCTATTCTCATTCTCACTTGGAAATCTTTAAGGATTCATTTTTAGTTTGCTCCTCATCTCCACCTCATCCCTCAAATGACACTACAACAAAAAGGGTTATTTCCGACGAAATAACCCTTATTTCCGTCGAGGTTAACCTTATTTCCGTCAAAATATTTGGTCAGAAATTCGGTCTTATATAAGCAGGTCGAAATTAAGTCCGTCGATCTTTCGGTCGGGGATACTTAAACTCGACAGAATTATCCTCGATCGAATATTCAGTCGGGGTTAATATATTTTCGACTAAAAATAGTTTGTCGAGGATATTCGGTCGATGATAAGCATGCCACGTGGCAGCCTGTCAAAAAAGGTAAAGCCCTTAAAGTCGACGGAACTCCGTCGATATTACCATTGTTCTGTCGAGAATATATGTGACACGTGGCACATGACCAAAATGGTAAGGACCTATTTTTGACGAAAATCCATCGAGAATAGTACTATTCGGTCGAGAATAGTGTTTTTTTTAATGTTTTATTTATTTTTGCAATATCTAGGGATTTAACCCACATCTGATGTACCTGTTCATGTTTTCCCAACAGCACATACCAAGGCCAACAATATGTCAAAAACCAACTAAATGAGAAGTAAAAATGTCAAAAACATCCCATTAATCTAAACTAAACTATATCAAACATCCCATTAAGCTAAATTAAACTAAATATCAAACCGCAACAAAACTAAAGTAAAGAGATATTTCACACTAAAGTAATGACGAGGTTTAAACTACAATACGTCAAAAAAAATGTAAACTACAAAATAATGTAACTCAGAAGAATGTAAACTAAGTCAAAAATAATGTAAACTACAAAAGAATGTAAACTACGTCAAGCTAGAAGAGCCCCCGGTGTGAGGAGGATCAATGGGCGGGCGTCGACGCTGCTCTGGAGTATGAAAATCGCCATCATCGTCATCCCACTCGTCAGTCCACTCGTCACCCTGTTGATACAATATAATGTAACTCATTATTCCATATATATGATTCAGTTAAAGATAACTAAATGAAAATTAAATAACATGCAGAACATATATTTGAATTTAAAACGAATAGTATACCTGAGCAGTCGAGCGCTAACTCAACATCGGCCCAAACGCGTCCTCGACTAAGGTAACCACAATCCGAATAATCTCGACGCGTATCGTGGCCTACTGATCCCGACGGATACCCGTACTCTCGGCGGTGTCACCAGCTGCAACGTCCTGCGCAAGCTGATGGAGGCGAGAACGGTTGGGCGAGTGCTGACGATGGAATAGCGGATCGGTCTCAAACCTCTCCGACACCGCAGCCATAACACGCTGGAACAAAGCATCGTATAAGCCAGCGCCCGTATATGATGGTCCCACGGGGGCTCTCAGACGCATACGCTGGCTAGAGCCTACACAAATAAATATAACATGAATAATATTATAAGTTTACTTTATTCATAAACAAGAAATAAACTAAAATATTATACCTCCTAGCAGTGTATAGGTTGGTATCCTCGGTAACCCTAGCACTCGATACTGGCTGGTAATACTAGTAGGAGTATCCTGAGACGCGACCCAAAGAGCCCTTTCCTTGTCCTAAGATAAACTAATCTCGGGCGGAGAGACGGTGGAATCTAACGTCTCAGCATCACCCCTAGCAGGCTGCAACGGCGCTATACGCTTGCTACGGAGCTTCTCAAACCGCTCCTGTAATTTGATAAATGTACATGTGAGTTATCTTGATATCATCATATAAATTACAAAATATTATCCTAAATAATATTTATTATAGTAAATGTATTACCCGTATAGCTAGTGCTGCTGGAGACATCGTCGACCCCGAAGTAGACCCCTTCAGCGTATGGACTCTATCCCAGAACTCCATCATAGTAGGAGGTCGGCCCAAGCTACTCCGCATGGCCTAAATCATACACATTAAATAATATCACCTTAATTTACTATAGTTGCAGTTTAATATTAAACTAAACTAAAGGAAAATACATACCGACTTAACCTCCAAAAATGACTGCGAGCCAGAAGTATGTACAACTCGCAGCTTGTCGCGATTCTTCTTTATCTGCTGCGACTTGGTCTTGAACGCAGCATCATCCCAGTATGCACACATCACAGCCCATGCTGCATCTGATATTGTCGACGGCTGATGCTCTGGCAAAGTAGTCCCGGGCGATTCTTCTACCGCCCGAACTGCCCTCTGTCGCATCTCGTACAGCCAGCCGGCATAATTCTTCAAGATGTGGGCATTGATAACGGCGTCACCATCTGCTTCAGTGATGTCGGCCTCGTATCTGTAGTATCTCTATCAAACAGACATAACATACGCATAATTAATTATTTGAACAATATGTAAATAACATGGACCTTGATTTAATATATGTAATTCGACTTACGTGAAACTCCCGCAACACTTTCATCATGAAGTCGGCATCATAGCGCGAGAACTGGCTAAATCGCATGCAGCCAATAGAGAGATGCGCCAGGCAGATGGCGTGTACGGTCGCCTTAGCGACAGGATTCCTAATACTAGAATACAAAATTTATTAAGAACATTTTAATTTATTAATCACATAATAATATCATTCTAATTGAACATAAGTGATATATTATAGTTGAAACCTACACAGACGAGCCGACATCAACTGGAACTGTGTCAGGCACTACCGGCGGACGACCTAATCGACCGAGGTTAGGCCCTCGCTGACGCCGACGTCTAGCATCTGTATGTTTAATATAGTTATGACATTGTCAAAAAATAGTAAATGAATGTATAATATAGTTATGAAAAAAATGTTACTGAGCCAAAAAAGAAATCAACTCACTAGCATCTGAAGACGACCTGCCCTGGGAGCCATCACCCGATCCGAAGCGACCGCCACCACGGCCACCTCCACCGCTATGTCGAGGCATAGTTGTACTACTGAAATAACAAACATAGACACGATGACATTAATTAAATTTCATTGAATTATTATATATAATGAGCTTTGTTTTTACTTGTATAATATTTACAAAACACCAATTAGTGAAGAAGTAGTACATCGTCAAACCCGTCAGCGTCAAAATCATTTTCATCCTCTGATTCTGTCTCTTCCTCTTCTGTATCAATTTCTTCCTCAGTATCATCATCTACCATCACATACGAACTGACAACCACATCTTCCTCCACTTCGTCAACATCGAGTACGTCAACGACATCCTCAACCAACACATTGTCATCATATAGCACAACGTGGCTGGGATTGCTAACCTATTCTTACAACGGGTCATCCGTTCCAGACAGATTAGTACCATCAAATAACCGAGTCTTCGTTGTCACAACTGTATACCAGGGGGTTCTAAAATTTATGACATTAGGGGCGTAGTACACTTGAGTTGCTTGGCTGGCTAACACAAATACGTCATCAGACTGTAAATTCGATTTTATATCTACTGTAACTATTCTATTACGATCAACTTTAACACCCTTTGCAGTATCAAACCAGCGACACTTAAATGTAACGACCTTTTTAGCTCCTGGAAATTGAGCACAACCACTTCTTTTAATCTTCCATAGTAATTGGACTCAGAATCTCCATAACAACTTCCCAACACGACAACGCCAGAGTTGACTGATGTCAATTCATTAAAGTCATCAACCTTGAATCTATACCCATTCACGATATAACCTGGAAATGAACTAACAAGTTTGTACGGGCCTAAAATGACATCTCTAAAACGCTCATAAGCATTCTCTTCTTCGACCATTCTCTTAAACCACTGTTGAAAATTGTCATTAGTGAATGCTTCCATCTGTGATGTAGTCTACCCCGGGTTAGAAGCATGCAATTCCAATTCGGATGCGCTGCGTACAATAATATGGCAATTGTTTAATTATTGATTAAAGTAAGAAAAATCATTTTCAACTTGAAATAATACATACTTGATGTACGACGCTACTTCAGGCATATTCAAAAGCACGTATGTAGATACAATCATTAAATCTTTATCAGTTAGGTAAGTCATCGTCTCATGTCCACATGGTTTGGCCAGATAAGTGAATACATCCAACTCATCAGTACGCGTTTGGGGATTGACGACGACCTCATTCCGACTTAGGAGATTGTGCTTCGTTGAGACTACATCATCAAATTATAGTGAGCAGAAGTTGACAAGCTCTTCCTCCGTATAGCGTTCAGCAATAGAACCCTCTACACGAGCTTTGTTTTTAACTTTCTATTTTAATCGACGCATATACCTGAAATATGACAATATATCGGCTAAAACAAATATTCAAGCGATGATTATAACACAATGTAGGTGATATTACCTCTCAAAAAGATACATCCATCGATATTGCACCGGTCCTCCAAGCTTAAGTTCATATGGCAGATGAATAGGAAAATGCTCCATCGAGTCAAAGAACCCCGAAGGTAAGATCATTTCGAGCTTGCACATTGTCAGCACTATATTTTTCTCCATCTGCTCCACATCACTGTACCTTATAATAGTTGAGCAAATATCCCGAAAGAAATTTAAAAGTGCGGTAAAGGAATCATTAATATTCCTTGATAATACTTTACGAAAGGCAATTGGAATCAACTTCTGTATGAATACATGACATTCATGACTCTTGAATTCGATAATTTTCAACTGCTCAACCTTAGTACATCGAGAGTGTGACACCCCCAAAATAGGTATACATCACTCATTCTGAGTCACCAAATACATGGTACTGAATACAAATACAAACTTAAATATACAACAAGAGCTGTGAGTTTTAATACAAATATTGTCTTCTAGACAGTATTCAAACTCAAAATAAGTCCTCAATACATTTATTATTACACTATTTCACAGAATAGTGAGGACTACTAATACAAACATCTGGACCATCACTCCGTTCCCCGACTAGTCCCAGCTATATTCTCATTTCTTGAATAGAACAATGAAAGAAAAAGGTGAGCTCAACTAGCCCAGTAAGAAATATTATGACTAAGATAATACAGAATAAATTATCGTTAGCCTTCAAGAGTGTTAAACTGATAAAATACAATAGACATCAAGTTTAACTGCAGCGAAACAAGCAACCCCTTAGAAGAGTCAAGTAGAACATGAAATCTACTATCTTCTATGATTTAAAAAGTTTATCAAAAGTTTTATCGCTGAGACTCAGCTTAATAAATAATCCACGTCATCGAATCATCCCTGCACTTCGGCCAAGGATATTCATTAGTATCATGACCACAAATTATCCATGCACTACGGGCCAAGGATATTCATGTTTTTATCAATGGTCATGATCATGCCAACAACTGTCCATCAATGCACTACGGGCCAATGAGGACTTTTGCCACATCATTTGTAACATTACGGTCATAATTATACCAAATAATCCCTGGTTATAATCATACCAAGTCCATCTATGCACTACGGCCAAAGATGACTTTCATAACAATATAAGCATGAGGATGATGACAATGATATAAGAATTCAATTAAACGAAAGTAAAGGATAAATTTTTAAAGATTTATAATTTAATTTATCCAGAATTCAATAATGTTCAAATTGTCAACATGATACTGCTTTGTGAGTAAAATTCAAGAATAATATTGTATCAAAAATGATTTGGACTGAAAAGAAATTAATTTTTATCATGAATAGTACCCCGGGTGAATACTAACTTCGAGAATAGTAACCCCGTGAATAGTACCCCGGCATGAAAAAGTTAAAATTTATCAAGAATGCTCAGAATAATATTTTCATAAAAATATACTAGATGAAGCGCAAATCTCAAGGATATTCTACTAATTTCATGGAGTATAGAAGCCAAAACTTTAACAAATTGAGTATAGAATTCGGAATCTAAAACGAAATAATATTACTTACATACTACAGAGTATGGAAGAAAATATTATTTCATATGAATATTGAACAAAAATAACATCCCTTACCTTAAAAAGAAGAGTATTCCAACTGGTATAACAGGGATATTCTTGAAGAAACCTTTCACTGTTTTCTACGCTCAAAGCTTTCTAAAACTCAAAAAAAATACGCTCAATATTATAGAAGAAGAACTCTCTGATTCTGGTGTGATTTTCAATTCTAACTAAATATCTTATTTATAGGAGAATGGAAGGGGCGCTGTTTAAGAATTTTTCACGGACAAAATAATTTTACAAAATCACGGGCGAAAGAAAATGCTTCAGATGCAACTTATTTACATATATTATATGTACTCCCTCAATTCAACGGCAAAATATATATATATTATATATATAATCACATGGCAACTTATATATATTATATATATACACCATTTTAATCCCCCACGTGACTAACATAAGTCCCCCACCCCCAAATGTCAGTTTCACCATATATATATATATACATATATATATATATAACAAAATTGAGATAACTTCTACCGACAATTTTGAAAAATGGGTAAATGAGGGGTCCATAAAATAAGCAAAATTTACATCAAATACTTCATAAAAATCTCCTCAATATTTTTAACAATATTTATTCATCATTATTATTATTCACAATATTTAACAACCAGATCGTTCCCAGGAAAGAGAAAATTTTCCAATAAAGATTTCTCCCTATTGGCGGGCAATTAGGTGACCAAACCTCTCCTCGACAGAACTTTCTAGACATCGTCAATATTGCAGATAATAATATGAATAACTGTATCGTCTCAATTATTGATTTAATAATATATAACATATCGACAATAATTGAATCAAATAACGTGAGATACTATGCAGGAATTACTGTAGCAATAATTGAACAAAACTGAGTGACTTCTCACGTAAGCATCAATAATCAATACCGTGTGCTACTATGCAACCACGCGTATTACTGTACTTTTAACACCGGGTATTTCAACAGTTAACGGTAAAACTTCCGTCATTATTTTTATAAAAAGATATTTTTGTCGTTTTCTCATTCCGACCATAATTCCGTTGTGGGGTCCACCAATGATTATGCCATCGTACGAATATTCCCTGTTAAAACGAATATTTTCCGACCAATCGAATATAACATAACAACTTGCGTACTTTGCAAAATGTATAAATATAACCCACAACTATAACATTACATCAAATTCACACCTTAATATTAAAAATGTATTTCGAGAAAAATAATCTTTATTCATGAAAGTTGGGGTCTTACAGAGAGATGTCAGAAGCATAACCATCTGGTAGCTTCAATGCACTAAGCCACTTGCAAATGTTTTCAACCTGTTGCTTAGTAAGACAAAATGGAGCTTTTGGTTTTGAGTTGTTAGGACGGAGCCACAATTCCCACCTGATGTTCATTTCCTCCAAGTCTTTACGTGATTTATCATTGTCTTTTGTTTTACCACTCGCATCTAGCACAGTGTAAAACAAGTTCTCAAACATATTTTTCTCCGTATGCATGACATCTATGCAATGACGAAGTGCTAGTGTGACCCTGTATGGAAACTCAAACCAAATGGGCGAGTGTGTCCAATTATGAGCTTTACCGTACCTTAGTGCTCTCAACTTACCATGCTCCTTCCCAGGCGGTGGAAATATCAGATCATTTAGCTATCCTAGTACATCGCTGCCCGACAAGCGACCAACAACCCCCTTCTTTTTTGTTTTTCTATTGAACTGTGTAGACATCTTTCTATAATTGTGCTCAACAGACAAGAATCTTTGAGCAGTTCCAAAGAAACTAGTTTTTCGCCCATGACGCAGTTGTGTGCCCTGCACATCCCCCATACAGACTGGACATGACAACTTACCATGGGTCGACCAACCACTGACCATACCAAATGTCAAAAAGTCAGTGATAGTCCACAACAAGGCTAACTTCATCAAAAAATTATGCTCGACAGATTTATCAAAAGTCTGAACCCATGTTTCCCACAACATCTTAAGTTCATTGACTAACGGTCTAAGGTACACGTTGATGTCATTTGTAGGAATCTTATCCCCCGGTATTAGTAAAGTCAAGAAAAGATACGGAACCCTCATGCACATTAACGGTGGAAGATTGTAAGCTACCATAATCACTGGCCAAATAGAGTATGGCTGACTTAAATTATTAAACGGACAAAATCCATCTATAGCCATGTCAAGCCTGACATTCCTAACTTCATCGGCAAATTGTGGAAAATTTGCATCAAAATTCTTCCACTTATCTCCATCTGCTGGGTGAGTAAGCTGACCAGGGAAGACGTCTTTTGTCCTATGCCAACGTATACAGGGTGCAGTATGCGAAGACATGAATAGCCGCTGCAACCTCGGCGCAAGAGAAAAGTACCATAATATCTTCGTCGGAACATGGTTCTCCTTCCCCCCACGTTTTGTGATTTTGTACCGAGGCAAATTGCATATATCGCACTGCACCTTATCTTTGTCCTCCCCATAGTATAACATACAATCCTGGTCACAAGCATCGATCTTGTCATACCCGAGATTCAACCCCTTAACCATCTTCTTCACTTCATAGTAACTCGCAGGCAGGGTATTATCCTTAGGTAAGAACTCCCTGAAAATAGCAAGCAAATCATTGAATCCTCTCTCACTGCAGTCATGCTCATTCTTGTAGTGTAAAAGCTTCGTCACTGCAGAAAGCCTGGGGTGCTTGTCGTGTTTAGGATACAATGGGTGTAACGACCCCAAAATCGGGACTATTTTCCTTCCCGATCTTGTGCGTTAATATTATCCTGTTCTAGATTTAAAACATTATTTAATGTTAAAATAGCTAAAATGCGAAATAAAATTTTTCTTTTTCTTTCCATTCATTCATTCCCTGAATCGCAACCTTTACAATTCTTCTTTATACTAGAATCATATTTATCATATGATTTATTTAGCCTGAGTATAAATATACAATTCATTCTTTCAAGCATATCCCCTTTTTAGAACAAATAATCTTCATCTATCAACTAATTCAAAAATATACACATCTGTGATTTACACATGAAAATACCATCAAATGACTCAACACAATCTCAATTAAATCACTAGTCTTCTTTTCATGCGCTCCTAATCACGATAGATTGCATCATAGCTTTAACCTGCAAATTAAGCAAAACTAAGCACGACGGCCCAGCAAGTCTAACAGTCTATCATGCATCACGTAGCACATAGGTTTAACATTTAGTTCATGCATTTATATTCTTGGTGTTCAAGCATATTACAAATGCATTATCACATTTATGTCATGCTGGTAGCAACATACATACCATAGCATATACTACACATGTCTTGTACATGTCATTCATTGCACATATATATTGAGTTCCTCGCCTCAATTCAAGAATTAGTCACAATTTGACATTCATCATTCATAAAGCAAATAATGCAGTTCATAGGTAATACATACTTATAAACATAAATCATGTTAACAGTTATCTATAGCAATTATAAGTCCATATAAATAAACTGAGAAACTTGCCTTGAGTGCTGTTTAATGTTATAACTTATCTGCTCGGTGATGATCCTACACAAATTGAGTATATATTCATACACATTAGTTTCACATACTAAATTCACATACTTAATGTAAACTAATGTTTATTTTACATTAAGTATAATCTTTTTGTTCTTGCCTTAAAACCATTACACATTTCTTTAGAAACTTTTGTCTGTTATAATCCTTTTTATGCACAAAAAGGTTCTCTCATGGTTTCGTATATAAATACTTTACGTTTGAGAGCATAAACCATCTATAATCCATTTTAAGAATATTTCTTGTCTCCATCTGTAAACTTGAGACTATATGGTTATGGATGGTTTTTATCGTGTAAACATAGCTCATATCATTATTCTTTAGTTTTTGAAAATTTTTATGTTTTCACAATAGTCCATGTGCTAAACCATGCTATCACAATGTACGCGAATGTCTTGCTTTGTTAGTAGCTTCGCTTAATATTTATTCTCGTGAATAAATAACACTCGTGCTTCACATGTATTTTATTTTCATACATATGTCATTATGTGATTCTGTGTTCATAGTCTTCATTTCGAATTTCTAAAACCTTTCGCTTTCAAATTCCGATGTTCAATATAGTTTAAATGGGTTAGCGTATTTTGTTTTAATACATAACCCTTTTATATTTCATTTCTTAATTTAGGTTGATCACAGATATGTAATTTCAAGTTTACATAATACTTTTATCACTTTTCTTGTGCACGAATAAGTTTGCGCCATATATACTCTTTATACTATATTTATACTACTATACCGGTGTTTCATTATGTGCCAAATAGCTCTAAAACCAACCAAACACGTCGTGGGAACACGATAAGCTGAGTAGCCCCAAGGCTGCCAGGCTCAGCGTTGGCAACCTGGGCTGGGCAGCCCATGGCTTGACACTCTCCTTTGCTAATTTTTATTTCTTAAACCTCTAATCAACTTGTTGCGAGTTTTGGATATGTTTAGTCGGTATATCAAAGTATTTATAGAAATTTCTTAACCATGAAAACAAGTGACTAAGATCGACCAAAACAGCACGTGAAAAGCATGTCAGGCGACTGTACCAGCGCAGGGCAGTGCCCTGCTGCTACTCAGTTGCTTGAAGCATACTTTGCGCATTTTTAACTTCTTGTTTGTAGCTCGAAAAATTCCCAATTATGGATATGTTATAGGTACCATAGTAGGCTATTTTTAAAAAATATAACCCATCCATTTCTGACCTCACAGGCAGCCTAAAACAGGCCCCAGAAATGTCCACGTGTAACAGTTTTCCCCTTTTTCCCAGCTTTACCCTCTTTCACTAAAACAGTCGTAACTTTTTCATTTCAAAACATTTTTGAGCGATTCTTGAGCCCACGCGAAGCTAACTTTCGGGACTAAAACTTCTATTCTTTGACCTTTTCCCAATTCTAAACACACAGAAATTCCATGTAAAGGGACTGACCCGAGTTGGTTAGACAGTTTTGACTCGACTACTTTGAATGGTCATAACTCTTTGCTCCGAAGTCAGAATTAATCCGTTCTAGAGTCTATAGAAAGCTTATTCAGTTTACTATAACATACCAAAAGCCCAAAATTTTCTGGAAATATTAACTAATTGAAAGAGTGTCCCGAATAGCACGTCCCGCTGCTGACTTCCAGTTTGTCAAATTCGACACATTTCCTTCCAATCACCATAACTCCCTCATCCGAGGTCGGAATGAGGTCATTCCAAAGCCTATGGCTTCCTAACTCAGTGCACTACAACTACCTAGAAACTCAAAATTTTTCAGGCAACATAGCTATTCCAGAATTTGACACTATAGTCACTATTCATTCAGTTTTTATTTTTAGACATGGTTTACTAAAATCTTCACCACGGATTCGTTTTAACTCCGTTTTGGTTCATTCAAGTTGGGAAATCTTCAGAACTTAGAGGGATATAACATACAATCGTCAAATTAAGCTTTTAGACATAAATCAAAAGCACAAATGGTCCTCAAGCTCAGTCCCAAAAACTGTCCAACATAGCACTCAAAAATGGCTTGACACACTAATGTTTAGAGTTTTCATTTTGGCTTAAAATCGCCTTTCTTACTATTTTGATTCCTTCAATTCTTTTAACTAACCGTATAAAACTTTGGCTTTTCCCAAATTCTTAGTTTTTAAGAAAAACAGTCCATATAGGACTTTTGTCAAACATTAGGTGTGCATATTTTTTTGAAACAAAACTCATAACCATTTGAAGATGATTATGCCAAGAATTTCTCAATTCTTCTACCTTATTACTCCACACACCATATATGTTCCCATTTTCGCAAACAATTTCACAACTGATTATAGTTAACATAGCAAAATCGAACATTATGGACTTTAATTAAGAAACACAAGACTTACTTGATTTCTTGTTTTAATTCTTATCCAAGCTTGTTGTTCAATTCTTCCTTTGCCAAATCTTTGCTCTAATTCTTCTTCAATTCACAAGTTACTTCCCATTTCTTCTTGCCCGCTTAGAATTAATTTTGTAATTCACAAGTTACTTCCCATTTCTTCTTGCCCGCAGTAGAATGGTCAGGGACTGTTTCTTTCTTTTTCTTTTTTTTTCTTTGGAACGAAGTGAAAGGCAAGGAATGGAGAAGGAGTAGAGCTTCAGCTCTTCTTTGATTTATTCCTAATAACATCACATACTTATTTTTTTAATTAGTGTCCCTGTTATTGCCTCACCATTAAACACCTCATGCTTTTACAACAACTTACCAAACCTAGCTTAATTTCCATATTCAATTTTTTTTTCTTCTCTCTAAATTTAGCCAATTTGGCTAAAAATGAAAATAGGTAAATTTTGATTTTGCTTATATAAAAGCTACTTTCAATTTCTTATAAGTTGGTCACCCAACTTAAGTCTTCTCTAGTCTTCCTACTCGTCTTTAAAAGCTTACAAATCACCCCATGGCATATTCTTAGCATATTCTCATAATATTCTTTATTCTTTAGCATATTCCTTAAGATATTTTCTTAAGTTTTAAATATTAAGTTTTTAACCCTAAAGCTGTTCTTAACTCGCACAATTCTCCCTTAACTATCATAATTCACTTTCATACTTTATTTAGTTATTTAGTTACCCAATCTTAGTAACTTAATTTAATCAAATAAGTTACTACATAAATCTCCTTAATTTATGGTACCCTCTTGGAATCATATAATTTACATAACTCATCTTTGATGTATAAATTGTATGAAATATAACATAACATACTTAAATTACATATTTATTTTATAATTATAAAATAAATATGCTACACATAATTTCTTATATAAATACAATTATTTACATACCCAAGATATTATAATATAATATCCTTACCTCATTATCATAAATTCAATTAAGAATTTATTTACTTTCTTACGATATTACGATAAATATAATATCTTTTCTTTATTAAATTAATTTTATATAAGAATTTATTCTAATACTCTTGGATAAAGTATATATAAATATTATATGCTTAACCCGTATCTTTTTACCTCATTACGCAAATTGTTCCCAACAATTTTATTTCTCTACGTTATATATATATATATATATATATATATATATATATATATATATATATATATATATATATATTAACTTGCAAATATTCTTTATAATGAACATGTACTCACATCACATATAGAAAATAAATAATAAATTTATTCTTTTATATCAATTTATTTACATATAGTAAGTATAACTTAATATATTCACCTTATAAATGGAAATTTATTCAGTACATAAGATATTATAATTAATATAATATCTTTTCTTTATTAAAATAATTCAACTCTAGAATTTATTTTAATATCATTTATTTAAAGTATACAATAATTCTTGTATACTAATTACTTTCTTTTCCCTTCTATAAATTGTTTTCAACAATTTAATTGTAATAAATATAATAATATACTTACTACATTAAAAACATACATACATTACATCCAATAATGTAATACACGATTTTTTCAATAAAAGGGTGGTTATACATTAAGTATAGATTTAATGCCACCAATTCAGCACATTAAAATAATTTAATATTATAGATTATTTTAATTTTACTCATCTCATTTCCTTTAATAAATTTTCCCTATAATTTATTTACATATAATAAATATATAATACCAATATATTTATTAAGCATAAACATCACATATTTCATAGTTCATACCCACTTATACAATATAATATCATACAACATATTATCTAATAAGAATTTTATTTATTTAATTCTTATTTTAATATTACCCAAAAATTTGGGTTATCACATCCTTTTCCCCTTATAAGAATTCCGTCCCCGGAATCACAATACCGAATCATTCTTAATCGATTTAGATCTTATTGTTTCTCGTAACCTTATCGTTGAATCATTTCAACGTACCGTTTCCTTAGATTTTTCTTAAAAATTTTAAATAAATCTTCTATTTCCATTATAGACTTTAAACTATAACCCTTAATTTAATCATTTAAGATTTTCTAAATTTTCGGGTTGTCACAATGGGGTCCCTGATTCAGATAGCATCTTGTAGAAGGCAGCTGTTAAATAATTTATCTTTTGTTGATCAGCACTGCTTGACGCAGGCTCATTTTCAGCCCAGTCAATATTCATAGGGCCATACGCATCTACCAACATCTCCACGACATCATAGTTATCTGACTGGTCTACAGTACTGTCTGACAGTTCTCTAAACTCAACTGATTCCCCGTGATGAATCCATACCGAATACCCATCCACAAACCCACGTGAATATAAGTCAAATTTCACTTCATCGGCAGTCTTCCATATCATGTTCTTACACTTGAGACACAGGTATCTCATCTTTCCGTTCAGATCATCTGCATGTTCTATTACTTTGTTCATAAAATTGGACACTCCGTCACGGTACGCATCAACTAATCCCCTCCCATTAATCTTTATCCTACGGTACATCCAATTCCGGTCGGCATTCATCTTTAATTGAAGAAAATACCCAATTAGATCAAGAATAATCATGAATGTGGTCCAAGCATGAATTTAGTTTACCTAGTTTATATCTCCACTATACAGGGGTTACGCTTCTATACCGTTCCTGGATGCGTCTCCTCATTAGTGCCAATCTTAAGCACGTTTCTACTATTTTCAAAAAAATTCAGCAGCACCTCCCCATGGTCTCCAAGTACACGAAATAGACCAAGAAAACTTAGTCTAAGTATGCACTAGGAGAACATATTGAGACACCAGCTAAAAGTTCCTCAAAATTTATAAAAACGCACCCTGTACATTGGCACCGACATAAGTAAAAGACATAACATCCAGTAACAGTCCCAAACTGGGGACTATTCGACATTCACTCCTAATGAGTGAATGTCGAACGAGTTTCTAAGTTGACACCTCCAAAGCATGTATGTCTTCATCAAGATAGACTAAGTATAACATTTGCATAGTTTAAACGATATGATCTGGTTTTCATATTTTATTATAGGAACCAGATCATATCATTCAAACTAAGCAAATGCTACTTAGTTTATTTTGTCAATGAAAAACTAAGTAAGTGCTACTTAGTTTATTTTGCTAATGAAAAACTAAGTAAGTGTTACTTAGTTTATTGAATATTTCATCCCAACAAAGCAAATGATACTTAGTTATTAATTGTACTTAATTTTATTTAATTGTATTATATTATATCTATCGCATCCCAACTAAACAAATGCTACTTAGTTATTAATTGTATTTTATTTAATTTTGATTTTATTTAACTAAGTAAGTGTTACTCAGTTTAATTATATTTATTTTGTATTATATTATTTTAAATTAAATTAAGTCAATTTTTTATTGAATTTAATTTAATTTGTATTATCTTAAATTAAATGAGGAGAGCGTAGCAGACTGCTAAGTTTTAAAAGATAAAATCGACGGAATTCCGTCGAGCTTATAGTATAGTTAGTTTAATTTAATTATAAATTAATTTTAAAATATTTTTTAGTATATTATATTATTTTAATTTAATTAATTAATTAATTTTTAATTTTATTAATTAATTTATTTTAATTTTATTATCTTTTTAAAATACTATTCTATTATATTATATCAAATTTATTTATTTATTTTATTTATTTATTTTGATTATATTATATTATATTATATTATTTAATTTAAATTATTAATTTATTTATTTTAATTTATTTATTTTATTTTAAATAGTATTATTTAATAATATAATTTGTTTTATTTTAAATTTAGTTTACATTATATTATATTATATTATATTATATTATTTAATTTAAATTATATTAAATAATATTACATTTATTTATTTTATTCTGTTTTATTTTATTTTGAATTATATTATACTATTTTATTTAAATTAATAACATTTCATTACGGTAAATTTTATTTAATTTAATTTAAATTGTATTATATTATATTATTTTATTTTATTTCATATAATTTAATTTATTTTAATTATAGTCTTAAATTAAATTACTGTTTATAATTATTTATTTTGTACTATATTATATTATATCATATTATTTTTTAATTTATTAGTGTCTAACTAAGTAAATGCTAACTAAATAAATGTTACTTAGTATATTTTAGTATTGAGAAAGTAAGTATACAGTAATATATTATATTGGGCACACATGTTGCAATTGCAGAATTCTGACAGTAATTCATCGAGAATTTCGTCGGATATAACAAATATGACACATTTGACAAATATGGCAATCCACAAGATGAAGACAGAATACCAATTCCAATACCAACACCAAATAATCAACAAATCCGATAAACCAACAAGTATAAATAATTCAACAATACAATTCAACAATTGTGTGTATACTCTGTAAGACCCCAACTTATTAATGAATAAAATCAAATTTTCTCTAAATATTATTGTGAATAATAAGGGGTTAATTTGATATAATACTTTGGTTATGGGTGAAATGTGCAAATTTTGCAAAATAAGCAAGTGGTTATAAAATATTTATTTTTGGTCGGTGAATATTCGGTTGGTCGTGGAATATTCTTGCTGTCGGGGAATATTCGTACGACGACGCAGCCTTGTGTGGGCCCCATAACGGAAAGCGATTGGATGAAGAAAACGACAAGTATAAGTTGTTTATAAATAACGGCGTAGTTGTTACCGTTAATACTGTTGGAATACCCGGTGGTTAAAATACAGTAGCACACGGTATTGCACCAATTATTGATTCTTACGTAAGAAGGCACTACTCAATAATTGTTACAGTAGTTATTATTCAATATTTTATTTTATTGATTCAATAATTGCTGCGTTGATATTTTATATTATTGTTGTTTCAATAATTGTTGCTGCACAGTATTTTCATTTATCAGATCAATAATTCATATTATTTGAATAATATTATTAGATAACATTATTGGCAATGTCTAGAAAGTTCTGTCTAAGGAGAGGTTTGGTCATCTAATTGCGCGCCAGTAAGGAGAAATCCTTATTGGAAAGCCCCCTCTTTCCTGGGAACGGCCTGGTTGTCATAAATGTGATTCTGTAATATTATTTGTGAATAATTAATTATTGATTCATATGATAAGGAAATATTTATTTTATGTGGATATAAATGAGGGATATATTTTTGTGGTTAAAAATGAAGGAGTTAATGTTGAGGTGTTTTATCAGTATTTTTATCGGAATGGAGGTATTAAAAATCAAATCAGGGTTTTTGAGAAATATTGCGGGTGTTATAATTTTTAATCCGACCGTTGGATCGTGGTAATTTTTGGATATGTTATACATATATAAGTTGAGTATATGTCCACAAATTTTGAACCGTTAAAAATGAACGTATGATTTATTATGAATTTTACAAGATGACTGGTTCAAAAATTGTTGAATTTTCGGAGTTTATCATTTTGGTGGAAAATTCTAGAATTGGTGGGCCCCACTTGTGGTTGGTGAAGAAATGTGCTGAATTATATTTCAAATGTGGTAGGTGGGAATAGTAGCAGGTAAAGCCATCAGGTTGCAGGTCAAACCTACCAAAATTTTCCTATAAATAGAGGGCTAAGTTAGAATTGAAAATCACACCAGAAACAAGTTTTCTCTCTTTCTCTCTAGATTATTGAGTGTATTTTGTGAGTATTTAGATACTTTGAGAGTTTCTATTCATCAGAGCAAGTTTCTTTCAGCCTTATACCGGTATTCCGACCAGAAGTACTGATATTTTGAGGTAAGGGATATTATTTTCTTCTTAAATGATATTATTTTCTTCAATATCATTATGCTGAAATATTGATATGAGTTTTTATCAAATTTGGAACTTTTTGTGTCGGGGGTTACTATTCACGTATACGGCACTATTCACGTATACGGTACTATTCACGAATACGGCACTATTCACCGAAAAATAAAATTTTCCCTTTTTGTCCAAGATGTCTATTATGGTTACTATCTTTGATTGTATCCATGTTTTAATCTTTATTTTTGAATTCTGCTTCACAATTGATTATTATGAAGTATTATTGATCTTGGATAAACTGTTATACGGATCCCTACTATTTGTCCTTCTGTCTCATTGGATTCGTTCTCTTTAAGATATTTTTCATCATCCTCAGTCCTAAATGATGATATTAATGAATATCTTTGGCCTGTAGTGCAAAGATGTATGATTACTTGATGAATATCTTTGGCATGTAGTGCAAAGATGTATGATTACTTGATGAATATCTTTGGCCTGTAGTGCAAAGATGAACAGGTGTTGAGATGAACATGACTGACAGGTGATACAAATGAATATCTTTGGCCTGTAGTGCAAAGATGAATATTTGGTTAAAGATGATTATTAATTGATGTTACAGGGATAAAATATTGATGATGGACTTTTAAATCTTAGAAGATAGTAGAATTCTTTCTCTACTTGACTCTTCTAATGGTTTGCTGTTTCCGCTGCAGTTGTTGATCTAAAACTTGTTGTCGATTATATTTTATCAGATTTTTCCCTGTTGAAGACTAACGATAATTTGTTGTATATTATCTTAGTCATAATATTCTTTACTGGGCTAGTTGAGCTCACCCTTTTCCTTTTTGTTCCATTTTTCTTCTCAGGAGGTGAGAACATAGCAGGATCTAGTCGGGGTATGGAGTGATGGTTCTAGAAAGATGTATTAGCAGTCCTCACTATTTCTGTAAAATAGTGTTTGAATAATTGTAATGAGGATTTATTTGAGTGTGGATATTGTCTAGAAGACAATATTTGTATTTAAACTCACAGTATGTGTTGTCGTATTTTGCACGACAATTGTATTATTGAAGTTGTAGTTTGCTTTCTGTACCATGTATTTGGCGACTCAGAATGGGTGTTGTATACCTATTCTGGGGGCGTCACAGTTGGTATCAGAGCTTAGGGATATGATCCCTGGCTGAGATGTGAGACAAGAACTAGGAGGGGAGAGACGGGGAATTCCTTCACTAGTATGACTTGACTAAGTTTATTTGGTGTTTATTTGGTCGGTCAGAGTATAGGGATAATATATGACATGACTATTAACCCTTGTTTTATGACAGTATTTAAGAATGGCAGCTGAGAACGTTAATAATGGAGTAAATCAGACCGTGGAGACACCTTTGATCACTACCCAGGGGAACGTGCAACAGGAAGGCAATATTCCTCCTGTAAACAACGTTACCGAGCAAACGATGAATGATGGAATGTTTAGGAGCTTTTTGCAGTTCATGCAAAATCAGACGAGGGAGACTCGTGCGCAGAATACGGGTGGAAATGATAACAACGTCCGGTTTGTCACAGCTAAGCAATTCAAAGAATTGGGACCACCAGAATTTAAGGGAAAGCCGGATCCGATCATGGCGGAAACGTGGGTCAAGCAAATTACCAAGATATTCGATGTCTTGGGATGCACGGAGGAACAGAAGGTTCCATTCGCCACTTTTATGTTCCGCGGTGAGGCAGACTACTGGTGGGAGTCTGTGAAGCGTACCCAGCCTGACGCACTCAACATGTCCTGGGAAACATTTCAAAAACTGTTCAATGACAAGTACTTTCCAGAAAGTATTCGTCATATGAAGGAGGTGGAGTTTATCAGACTGGAACAAAATAACATGACGGTGTCCCAGTACGAGGCGAAGTTTGCAGAGTTATCCAGGTTTGCATCTCATTTGGTCGAAAATGAGGAACGAATGACAAGGATGTTTCTGAGAGGTCTAAAACCCGAGATTCGACAATATCTTATCTCTCATAAATTTTCTTTATATTCAGATGTTGTAAACAGGGCTCAATTATTAGAGCGAGATAATGAGTATGTTCAACCGAGGGACCACAACCAGGGTCATACCGGTGGCGGCAGTCATCGAAGCAATGACAACCAGAGGGAAGGAAAGCATTCGGACAAAAGCGGTAACCACTCGGGTGGTCACCGTGGCCATGATAATAGGAGAGGTGAGTCAAGTGAAAATTTCAAGAAGAGAAGATTTAACGATGACAGGAAGACGTCGATAGCAGCACCAGCACCAGGAACAAATTCTAGGGGAGGAGAACGACCGCCAGTTAGATGTTACAGATGCGGAGAGGAGGGACATATAAGTCCAAACTGCCCACAGCAGTTCAAGGTATGTTATAACTGTGGAAAGGAGGGTCATATAGCTCGAGAGTGTTCTGTAGTAAAACCAAGTTCAGCGGGGATGGTGACTCCAAAAGTTGTCCCGGATAAGTCAAAGTCAACGGTTCCTGGAAGAGCATTTTTCGTGACTGGTCAGAATGCGAGGAACCCGAACGAAATTAGCACGGGTTAGTTAATTATAAATTTTTGCGAAGTTTATACCTTATTAGATACCGGTTCTACCCATTCTTTTATCTCTCCTGCTTGTGCTCAACGTTTAAACTTGATTCCGGAGAAGTTAAACTTTGACCTATCTGTGGAAACTCCGTTAGGAGAAACTTTCATCACATCCACTATTTATAAATCTTGTTTGATCCAAGTTGGCACCATCACATTACCTGTTGACCTTATCTCTTTAAAGATACTTGCTTTTGATGTGATTTTAGGAATCGATTGGTTAACTACTCATCATGCCAAATTGATTGCTTTTGTAAGGTTGTTAGTTTTCATATTCCTAAGCAACCTGTTATTCAAATTCAAGCAACCAAACCATTGAAGTCAAACTCTTTCATATCAAGCCGTAAAGTCATTCGTTTATTGAAAAACGGATGTCAAGCTTTCTTAGCTATGTTATGAACTTGAACAAAAATACGTTAGATGTGAATGATATTTCTATTGTTAGTAAAATTTTGACGTATTTCCTGAAGAATTTCCTGGCTTAACCCAGAGCGTGATATTGAATTTTTGTATTGATCTTCAACCCGATACAAAACTCATTTCTAAAATCTTATATCGAATGACTCCTATTGAACTTCGGGAGTTAAAAACCTAACTATAGAAGTTGATAACCGAGCCTTTATCTGGTGACTTCCTTTATGGAATGCACTGAATCCAGACTCTCCGTAGGGGACGCCATATTCGTGCGGTAGTAAACTGATAGGTGTCATTGTGACGTGCTATCGAAGGTTGGGATATGAGTCACAGTTGAGAGCAATCTAAGTAGGTAATCGAAGTACGTAGCTTTCTAGGCTTAGCTGGTTATTATCGGAGATTTGTGGAAGGATTTTCTCGAATCGCTACTCCGTTAACTCAGCTGACTCGGAAAGATACAAAATTCGTATGGAGTGAGGAATGCGAGAAGAGTTTCCAAGAACTCAAGAGGAGACTCATTTTGGCACCTGTTCTGACAATACCATCTGGTTCGGATGGATTTGTTATCTACAGCGATGCTTCAGGCAAAGGGTTAGGATGTGTTCTCATGCAACATGGGAAAGTCATAGCCTATGCCTCACGACAACTCAAAGAATATGAGAGGAATTATCCTACTCATGATTTGGAGTTGGCAGCAGTCGTTTTTGCGTTGAAAATCTGGAGACACTACCTGTATGGGGAGAAAGTGGAGATCTATACAGATCATAAAAGCCTCAAATATTTCTTCACCCAAAAGGAACTCAACATGCGGCAACGACGTTGGCTTGAGCTGTTGAAAGATTACGATCATACCATCCAATATCATCCTGGAAAAGCGAACGTAGTAGCTGACGCATTGAGTAGAAGATTATACGCGGGTACGAGTGCAATGTTGTTAACACAAAGACCCATTTTGTATGACTTGCAAAGGATGGAGATAGAGATGAAGGCTCCAAGTACCCACATGATGATATCAAATATACGAGTAGAACCGACTTTAATCGATAAAGTTAAAGCTGCTCAAGCTACGGATATAGAGCTGATGAGTATGAAGAAGAAAGTGCAAGAAGGTGCTATTCCAGAAGCAAGAATCGATGAAGAAGGAATACTTCGAGTCAACTCCAGACTTTGTGTTCCTAACGATTTTGACTTGAAGCATAGAATAATGATGGAGGCACACAACACACCATTTGCAATCCATCCTGGGAGTACCAAAATGTATCACGATCTTCGACATACATTTTGGTGGAGCAATATGAAAAGAGAAATCGCGGAGTTTATCTCGAGGTGTTTAACTTGTCAACGTGTAAAAGCGGAGCATCAAGTACCAAAGGGTCCATTGCAACCACTTGAGATTCTGAAATGGAAGTGGGAACACATTACTATGGATTTTGTTACGGGTCTTCCCAAGGTTTCTCAAGGCATAGATGCGATTTGGGTTATTGTTGATAGATTAACCAAGTCCGCTCATTTCTTGCCGATACGTGAGACTTATTCCCTTGAACGTCTTGCTAGTATGTACGTGAACGAGATTGTGAGATTGCATGGCATGCCAGTATCCATAGTTTCGGATCGTGACCCAAGATTCACTTCACGATTTTGGGTTAGCTTGCAGAAAGCTATGGGCACGGATTTACGATTCAGTTTAGCATACCATCCTCAAATGGACGGACAATCAGAGAGGACTATTCAAACTCTTGAAGATCTATTAAGACTTTGTGTCTTAGATCTCAAAGGGAGTTGGGATAAGTACCTACCATTGGTGGAATTCTCCTACAACAACAGTTATCAGGCGAGCATAGGTATGGCTCCATTTGAGGCGTTGTATGGAAGAAAATGTCATTCTCCAGTATGCTGGGACGAGGTGGGTGAAGCAACATTGTTGGGACCAGAGTTGGTACGCATTACTACAGAGAAGATCCAAACGATTCGACAACGTATACAAACGGCACAGGATCGACAAAAGAGTTATGCGGATCTTCATCGGAAGGACGTGGAATTTAATATTGGGGATCATGTATTATTACGTGTTGCACCATGGAAGGGAGTTACAAGATTTGGGAAGAGAGGAAAGCTCAATCCAAGATTTGTTGGTCCATTTGAAATTCTTGAGCGAATAGGAAATGTGGCATATAGACTCGCATTACCTCCAAGCATGTCTCGTGTTCATAATGTTTTTCAAATATCTATGCTTCGTAAATATGTTAAAGACCCGAACCACATTGTTGAGTTAGAACCAGACGAGATAGCTGAAGATTTAACGTACGAGGAGGTACCTGTTAAGATCTTGGATAGGAAAGAGCATGTCCTACGCACGAAGGTTATACCACAAGTTAAGGTTTTGTGGAGAAACCATGCTATTGAAGAAATGACCTGGGAGTTGGAATCAGAAATGAAAGCGAGGTATCCTCACCTTTTTGAAACATCAGGTACGTACGTCAATTTCGAGGACGAAATTTTATAAGGAGGGGAGGTTGTAAGACCCCAACTTATTAATGAATAAAATCAAATTTTCTCTAAATATTATTGTGAATAATAAGGGGTTAATTTGATATAATACTTTGGTTATGGGTGAAATGTGCAAATTTTGCAAAATAAGCAAGTGGTTATAAAATATTTATTTTTGGTCGGTGAATATTCGGTTGGTCGTGGAATATTCTTGCTGTCGGGGAATATTCGTACGACGACGCAGCCTTGTGTGGGCCCCATAACGGAAAGCGATTGGATGAAGAAAACGACAAGTATAAGTTGTTTATAAATAACGGCGTAGTTGTTACCGTTAATACTGTTGGAATACCCGGTGGTTAAAATACAGTAGCACACGGTATTGCACCAATTATTGATTCTTACGTAAGAAGGCACTACTCAATAATTGTTACAGTAGTTATTATTCAATATTTTATTTTATTGATTCAATAATTGCTGCGTTGATATTTTATATTATTGTTGTTTCAATAATTGTTGCTGCACAGTATTTTCATTTATCAGATCAATAATTCATATTATTTGAATAATATTATTAGATAACATTATTGGCAATGTCTAGAAAGTTCTGTCTAAGGAGAGGTTTGGTCATCTAATTGCGCGCCAGTAAGGAGAAATCCTTATTGGAAAGCCCCCTCTTTCCTGGGAACGGCCTGGTTGTCATAAATGTGATTCTGTAATATTATTTGTGAATAATTAATTATTGATTCATATGATAAGGAAATATTTATTTTATGTGGATATAAATGAGGGATATATTTTTGTGGTTAAAAATGAAGGAGTTAATGTTGAGGTGTTTTATCAGTATTTTTATCGGAATGGAGGTATTAAAAATCAAATCAGGGTTTTTGAGAAATATTGCGGGTGTTATAATTTTTAATCCGACCGTTGGATCGTGGTAATTTTTGGATATGTTATACATATATAAGTTGAGTATATGTCCACAAATTTTGAACCGTTAAAAATGAACGTATGATTTATTATGAATTTTACAAGATGACTGGTTCAAAAATTGTTGAATTTTCGGAGTTTATCATTTTGGTGGAAAATTCTAGAATTGGTGGGCCCCACTTGTGGTTGGTGAAGAAATGTGCTGAATTATATTTCAAATGTGGTAGGTGGGAATAGTAGCAGGTAAAGCCATCAGGTTGCAGGTCAAACCTACCAAAATTTTCCTATAAATAGAGGGCTAAGTTAGAATTGAAAATCACACCAGAAACAAGTTTTCTCTCTTTCTCTCTAGATTATTGAGTGTATTTTGTGAGTATTTAGATACTTTGAGAGTTTCTATTCATCAGAGCAAGTTTCTTTCAGCCTTATACCGGTATTCCGACCAGAAGTACTGATATTTTGAGGTAAGGGATATTATTTTCTTCTTAAATGATATTATTTTCTTCAATATCATTATGCTGAAATATTGATATGAGTTTTTATCAAATTTGGAACTTTTTGTGTCGGGGGTTACTATTCACGTATACGGCACTATTCACGTATACGGTACTATTCACGAATACGGCACTATTCACCGAAAAATAAAATTTTCCCTTTTTGTCCAAGATGTCTATTATGGTTACTATCTTTGATTGTATCCATGTTTTAATCTTTATTTTTGAATTCTGCTTCACAATTGATTATTATGAAGTATTATTGATCTTGGATAAACTGTTATACGGATCCCTACTATTTGTCCTTCTGTCTCATTGGATTCGTTCTCTTTAAGATATTTTTCATCATCCTCAGTCCTAAATGATGATATTAATGAATATCTTTGGCCTGTAGTGCAAAGATGTATGATTACTTGATGAATATCTTTGGCATGTAGTGCAAAGATGTATGATTACTTGATGAATATCTTTGGCCTGTAGTGCAAAGATGAACAGGTGTTGAGATGAACATGACTGACAGGTGATACAAATGAATATCTTTGGCCTGTAGTGCAAAGATGAATATTTGGTTAAAGATGATTATTAATTGATGTTACAGGGATAAAATATTGATGATGGACTTTTAAATCTTAGAAGATAGTAGAATTCTTTCTCTACTTGACTCTTCTAATGGTTTGCTGTTTCCGCTGCAGTTGTTGATCTAAAACTTGTTGTCGATTATATTTTATCAGATTTTTCCCTGTTGAAGACTAACGATAATTTGTTGTATATTATCTTAGTCATAATATTCTTTACTGGGCTAGTTGAGCTCACCCTTTTCCTTTTTGTTCCATTTTTCTTCTCAGGAGGTGAGAACATAGCAGGATCTAGTCGGGGTATGGAGTGATGGTTCTAGAAAGATGTATTAGCAGTCCTCACTATTTCTGTAAAATAGTGTTTGAATAATTGTAATGAGGATTTATTTGAGTGTGGATATTGTCTAGAAGACAATATTTGTATTTAAACTCACAGTATGTGTTGTCGTATTTTGCACGACAATTGTATTATTGAAGTTGTAGTTTGCTTTCTGTACCATGTATTTGGCGACTCAGAATGGGTGTTGTATACCTATTCTGGGGGCGTCACAGTTGGTATCAGAGCTTAGGGATATGATCCCTGGCTGAGATGTGAGACAAGAACTAGGAGGGGAGAGACGGGGAATTCCTTCACTAGTATGACTTGACTAAGTTTATTTGGTGTTTATTTGGTCGGTCAGAGTATAGGGATAATATATGACATGACTATTAACCCTTGTTTTATGACAGTATTTAAGAATGGCAGCTGAGAACGTTAATAATGGAGTAAATCAGACCGTGGAGACACCTTTGATCACTACCCAGGGGAACGTGCAACAGGAAGGCAATATTCCTCCTGTAAACAACGTTACCGAGCAAACGATGAATGATGGAATGTTTAGGAGCTTTTTGCAGTTCATGCAAAATCAGACGAGGGAGACTCGTGCGCAGAATACGGGTGGAAATGATAACAACGTCCGGTTTGTCACAGCTAAGCAGTTCAAAGAATTGGGACCACCAGAATTTAAGGGAAAGCCGGATCCGATCATGGCGGAAACGTGGGTCAAGCAAATTACCAAGATATTCGATGTCTTGGGATGCACGGAGGAACAGAAGGTTCCATTCGCCACTTTTATGTTCCGCGGTGAGGCAGACTACTGGTGGGAGTCTGTGAAGCGTACCCAGCCTGACGCACTCAACATGTCCTGGGAAACATTTCAAAAACTGTTCAATGACAAGTACTTTCCAGAAAGTATTCGTCATATGAAGGAGGTGGAGTTTATCAGACTGGAACAAAATAACATGACGGTGTCCCAGTACGAGGCGAAGTTTGCAGAGTTATCCAGGTTTGCATCTCATTTGGTCGAAAATGAGGAACGAATGACAAGGATGTTTCTGAGAGGTCTAAAACCCGAGATTCGACAATATCTTATCTCTCATAAATTTTCTTTATATTCAGATGTTGTAAACAGGGCTCAATTATTAGAGCGAGATAATGAGTATGTTCAACCGAGGGACCACAACCAGGGTCATACCGGTGGCGGCAGTCATCGAAGCAATGACAACCAGAGGGAAGGAAAGCATTCGGACAAAAGCGGTAACCACTCGGGTGGTCACCGTGGCCATGATAATAGGAGAGGTGAGTCAAGTGAAAATTTCAAGAAGAGAAGATTTAACGATGACAGGAAGACGTCGATAGCAGCACCAGCACCAGGAACAAATTCTAGGGGAGGAGAACGACCGCCAGTTAGATGTTACAGATGCGGAGAGGAGGGACATATAAGTCCAAACTGCCCACAGCAGTTCAAGGTATGTTATAACTGTGGAAAGGAGGGTCATATAGCTCGAGAGTGTTCTGTAGTAAAACCAAGTTCAGCGGGGATGGTGACTCCAAAAGTTGTCCCGGATAAGTCAAAGTCAACGGTTCCTGGAAGAGCATTTTTCGTGACTGGTCAGAATGCGAGGAACCCGAACGAAATTAGCACGGGTTAGTTAATTATAAATTTTTGCGAAGTTTATACCTTATTAGATACCGGTTCTACCCATTCTTTTATCTCTCCTGCTTGTGCTCAACGTTTAAACTTGATTCCGGAGAAGTTAAACTTTGACCTATCTGTGGAAACTCCGTTAGGAGAAACTTTCATCACATCCACTATTTATAAATCTTGTTTGATCCAAGTTGGCACCATCACATTACCTGTTGACCTTATCTCTTTAAAGATACTTGCTTTTGATGTGATTTTAGGAATCGATTGGTTAACTACTCATCATGCCAAATTGATTGCTTTTGTAAGGTTGTTAGTTTTCATATTCCTAAGCAACCTGTTATTCAAATTCAAGCAACCAAACCATTGAAGTCAAACTCTTTCATATCAAGCCGTAAAGTCATTCGTTTATTGAAAAACGGATGTCAAGCTTTCTTAGCTATGTTATGAACTTGAACAAAAATACGTTAGATGTGAATGATATTTCTATTGTTAGTAAAATTTTGACGTATTTCCTGAAGAATTTCCTGGCTTAACCCAGAGCGTGATATTGAATTTTTGTATTGATCTTCAACCCGATACAAAACTCATTTCTAAAATCTTATATCGAATGACTCCTATTGAACTTCGGGAGTTAAAAACCTAACTATAGAAGTTGATAACCGAGCCTTTATCTGGTGACTTCCTTTATGGAATGCACTGAATCCAGACTCTCCGTAGGGGACGCCATATTCGTGCGGTAGTAAACTGATAGGTGTCATTGTGACGTGCTATCGAAGGTTGGGATATGAGTCACAGTTGAGAGCAATCTAAGTAGGTAATCGAAGTACGTAGCTTTCTAGGCTTAGCTGGTTATTATCGGAGATTTGTGGAAGGATTTTCTCGAATCGCTACTCCGTTAACTCAGCTGACTCGGAAAGATACAAAATTCGTATGGAGTGAGGAATGCGAGAAGAGTTTCCAAGAACTCAAGAGGAGACTCATTTTGGCACCTGTTCTGACAATACCATCTGGTTCGGATGGATTTGTTATCTACAGCGATGCTTCAGGCAAAGGGTTAGGATGTGTTCTCATGCAACATGGGAAAGTCATAGCCTATGCCTCACGACAACTCAAAGAATATGAGAGGAATTATCCTACTCATGATTTGGAGTTGGCAGCAGTCGTTTTTGCGTTGAAAATCTGGAGACACTACCTGTATGGGGAGAAAGTGGAGATCTATACAGATCATAAAAGCCTCAAATATTTCTTCACCCAAAAGGAACTCAACATGCGGCAACGACGTTGGCTTGAGCTGTTGAAAGATTACGATCATACCATCCAATATCATCCTGGAAAAGCGAACGTAGTAGCTGACGCATTGAGTAGAAGATTATACGCGGGTACGAGTGCAATGTTGTTAACACAAAGACCCATTTTGTATGACTTGCAAAGGATGGAGATAGAGATGAAGGCTCCAAGTACCCACATGATGATATCAAATATACGAGTAGAACCGACTTTAATCGATAAAGTTAAAGCTGCTCAAGCTACGGATATAGAGCTGATGAGTATGAAGAAGAAAGTGCAAGAAGGTGCTATTCCAGAAGCAAGAATCGATGAAGAAGGAATACTTCGAGTCAACTCCAGACTTTGTGTTCCTAACGATTTTGACTTGAAGCATAGAATAATGATGGAGGCACACAACACACCATTTGCAATCCATCCTGGGAGTACCAAAATGTATCACGATCTTCGACATACATTTTGGTGGAGCAATATGAAAAGAGAAATCGCGGAGTTTATCTCGAGGTGTTTAACTTGTCAACGTGTAAAAGCGGAGCATCAAGTACCAAAGGGTCCATTGCAACCACTTGAGATTCTGAAATGGAAGTGGGAACACATTACTATGGATTTTGTTACGGGTCTTCCCAAGGTTTCTCAAGGCATAGATGCGATTTGGGTTATTGTTGATAGATTAACCAAGTCCGCTCATTTCTTGCCGATACGTGAGACTTATTCCCTTGAACGTCTTGCTAGTATGTACGTGAACGAGATTGTGAGATTGCATGGCATGCCAGTATCCATAGTTTCGGATCGTGACCCAAGATTCACTTCACGATTTTGGGTTAGCTTGCAGAAAGCTATGGGCACGGATTTACGATTCAGTTTAGCATACCATCCTCAAATGGACGGACAATCAGAGAGGACTATTCAAACTCTTGAAGATCTATTAAGACTTTGTGTCTTAGATCTCAAAGGGAGTTGGGATAAGTACCTACCATTGGTGGAATTCTCCTACAACAACAGTTATCAGGCGAGCATAGGTATGGCTCCATTTGAGGCGTTGTATGGAAGAAAATGTCATTCTCCAGTATGCTGGGACGAGGTGGGTGAAGCAACATTGTTGGGACCAGAGTTGGTACGCATTACTACAGAGAAGATCCAAACGATTCGACAACGTATACAAACGGCACAGGATCGACAAAAGAGTTATGCGGATCTTCATCGGAAGGACGTGGAATTTAATATTGGGGATCATGTATTATTACGTGTTGCACCATGGAAGGGAGTTACAAGATTTGGGAAGAGAGGAAAGCTCAATCCAAGATTTGTTGGTCCATTTGAAATTCTTGAGCGAATAGGAAATGTGGCATATAGACTCGCATTACCTCCAAGCATGTCTCGTGTTCATAATGTTTTTCAAATATCTATGCTTCGTAAATATGTTAAAGACCCGAACCACATTGTTGAGTTAGAACCAGACGAGATAGCTGAAGATTTAACGTACGAGGAGGTACCTGTTAAGATCTTGGATAGGAAAGAGCATGTCCTACGCACGAAGGTTATACCACAAGTTAAGGTTTTGTGGAGAAACCATGCTATTGAAGAAATGACCTGGGAGTTGGAATCAGAAATGAAAGCGAGGTATCCTCACCTTTTTGAAACATCAGGTACGTACGTCAATTTCGAGGACGAAATTTTATAAGGAGGGGAGGTTGTAAGACCCCAACTTATTAATGAATAAAATCAAATTTTCTCTAAATATTATTGTGAATAATAAGGGGTTAATTTGATATAATACTTTGGTTATGGGTGAAATGTGCAAATTTTGCAAAATAAGCAAGTGGTTATAAAATATTTATTTTTGGTCGGTGAATATTCGGTTGGTCGTGGAATATTCTTGCTGTCGGGGAATATTCGTACGACGACGCAGCCTTGTGTGGGCCCCATAACGGAAAGCGATTGGATGAAGAAAACGACAAGTATAAGTTGTTTATAAATAACGGCGTAGTTGTTACCGTTAATACTGTTGGAATACCCGGTGGTTAAAATACAGTAGCACACGGTATTGCACCAATTATTGATTCTTACGTAAGAAGGCACTACTCAATAATTGTTACAGTAGTTATTATTCAATATTTTATTTTATTGATTCAATAATTGCTGCGTTGATATTTTATATTATTGTTGTTTCAATAATTGTTGCTGCACAGTATTTTCATTTATCAGATCAATAATTCATATTATTTGAATAATATTATTAGATAACATTATTGGCAATGTCTAGAAAGTTCTGTCTAAGGAGAGGTTTGGTCATCTAATTGCGCGCCAGTAAGGAGAAATCCTTATTGGAAAGCCCCCTCTTTCCTGGGAACGGCCTGGTTGTCATAAATGTGATTCTGTAATATTATTTGTGAATAATTAATTATTGATTCATATGATAAGGAAATATTTATTTTATGTGGATATAAATGAGGGATATATTTTTGTGGTTAAAAATGAAGGAGTTAATGTTGAGGTGTTTTATCAGTATTTTTATCGGAATGGAGGTATTAAAAATCAAATCAGGGTTTTTGAGAAATATTGCGGGTGTTATAATTTTTAATCCGACCGTTGGATCGTGGTAATTTTTGGATATGTTATACATATATAAGTTGAGTATATGTCCACAAATTTTGAACCGTTAAAAATGAACGTATGATTTATTATGAATTTTACAAGATGACTGGTTCAAAAATTGTTGAATTTTCGGAGTTTATCATTTTGGTGGAAAATTCTAGAATTGGTGGGCCCCACTTGTGGTTGGTGAAGAAATGTGCTGAATTATATTTCAAATGTGGTAGGTGGGAATAGTAGCAGGTAAAGCCATCAGGTTGCAGGTCAAACCTACCAAAATTTTCCTATAAATAGAGGGCTAAGTTAGAATTGAAAATCACACCAGAAACAAGTTTTCTCTCTTTCTCTCTAGATTATTGAGTGTATTTTGTGAGTATTTAGATACTTTGAGAGTTTCTATTCATCAGAGCAAGTTTCTTTCAGCCTTATACCGGTATTCCGACCAGAAGTACTGATATTTTGAGGTAAGGGATATTATTTTCTTCTTAAATGATATTATTTTCTTCAATATCATTATGCTGAAATATTGATATGAGTTTTTATCAAATTTGGAACTTTTTGTGTCGGGGGTTACTATTCACGTATACGGCACTATTCACGTATACGGTACTATTCACGAATACGGCACTATTCACCGAAAAATAAAATTTTTCCTTTTTGTCCAAGATGTCTATTATGGTTACTATCTTTGATTGTATCCATGTTTTAATCTTTATTTTTGAATTCTGCTTCACAATTGATTATTATGAAGTATTATTGATCTTGGATAAACTGTTATACGGATCCCTACTATTTGTCCTTCTGTCTCATTGGATTCGTTCTCTTTAAGATATTTTTCATCATCCTCAGTCCTAAATGATGATATTAATGAATATCTTTGGCCTGTAGTGCAAAGATGTATGATTACTTGATGAATATCTTTGGCCTGTAGTGCAAAGATGTATGATTACTTGATGAATATCTTTGGCCTGTAGTGCAAAGATGAACAGGTGTTGAGATGAACATGACTGACAGGTGATACAAATGAATATCTTTGGCCTGTAGTGCAAAGATGAATATTTGGTTAAAGATGATTATTAATTGATGTTACAGGGATAAAATATTGATGATGGACTTTTAAATCTTAGAAGATAGTAGAATTCTTTCTCTACTTGACTCTTCTAATGGTTTGCTGTTTCCGCTGCAGTTGTTGATCTAAAACTTGTTGTCGATTATATTTTATCAGATTTTTCCCTGTTGAAGACTAACGATAATTTGTTGTATATTATCTTAGTCATAATATTCTTTACTGGGCTAGTTGAGCTCACCCTTTTCCTTTTTGTTCCATTTTTCTTCTCAGGAGGTGAGAACATAGCAGGATCTAGTCGGGGTATGGAGTGATGGTTCTAGAAAGATGTATTAGCAGTCCTCACTATTTCTGTAAAATAGTGTTTGAATAATTGTAATGAGGATTTATTTGAGTGTGGATATTGTCTAGAAGACAATATTTGTATTTAAACTCACAGTATGTGTTGTCGTATTTTGCACGACAATTGTATTATTGAAGTTGTAGTTTGCTTTCTGTACCATGTATTTGGCGACTCAGAATGGTTGTTGTATACCTATTCTGGGGGCGTCACATACTCAGTGCTGAAAATTAAATAGGCAGTAACATTAACAAACTTTCTCTCCAAACATTCAAATTACACAAACACCTAATTACACATTCATTGACAGATTCATCCTATAGCTTTAAATTTATACGCTAACAATAAAATGAACAAGCTACAAAGTACTGTAATATAAGAGAAACATATATACCCATAAATTTTCAAACCCAACATATACAAATTACATAGCAGTCTGCAATATTAACCCATTTTGCAAAAATAGGGCATAGATTTAAAAGACATGTTAATCCAAATCAAATGACAGATTCATCGAATATACCTTATTAGCTTGAATTTTTAACAAACAATTGAAGATTTGCTAGCTAAACAACCATCAATTTGAGAAGAAATCGACCGGCTGCTCAAAATCAAATGACGAAGGTTTGCTATGCTTCGTTGACCGGATGCTCGAACAGAGCTTTCTTCAGCCGGCCAGGCTCTTGCCGCCAACGGACAAGGGGGAGTGGGCTCGTAGCAGTGAGGAGAGACAGAGCGAGAGATGAAGCAGTGAGAATGAGAAAAGAAAGAGAGAGAGAGAGAGAGTACTGACGAAATGAAATGAGGGGAGCGTAGCAGACATGTTTTAAGACATAAAGTCGACAGAATGTCCGTCGAAATTAGTTTCGTCGAGCTTATATAACTTCGAGGGATTTCGTCGACCTTATGGTAGGCACTAGCGGGAGAGTTTGGCACCAATGATGGGCCATGTTTTCGACTAAAGTCCGTCGGGAAAGAGTTATTTGCGACTGAACTAGCTTCGACTAAATATTCAGTCAGAACTATACTAATATCGACTGAACAAATTCCGTCGGAAATAATCCTTTTTCTTGTAGTGTGAGCGAATGTTTTCTCTTGATACAACCCACATCTCATATCTTGATGGATTAATGGAATTCTCTAAGAGTGTTCATGGAAATCTAATACAAGACGTACACGAAAGTTCCTCCTTGTTGCCAGTGTGCAAACAACTAAGCACGTTCCAGTCTTTTTGGTTATATGTAGTACTTATCATGCAAGTTATTCTTCATTTCAACATACATTGGCGATTGTGGGTATTCTCAGTTGATCATAAGGTTATTATTTTATTGCTTATACAACTCCGAGGGTGTTTCACCAAGGTCAAGCTCAAGGTCCGGTTACCTACGTTTCGCTTGTGGGGGTGTATTAGAGAAATAACATAATATTGTTATTTAGGATAGTTTTATATTTATAAAGTAGTTAGGATATTATTTTTGAATTACCATAATTATCACTTGGAAATCTTTGATTATATAATCCCTTGATTTTAGTATAGGTGATTTTGTAAATCACTTGATTCTAGTTTAAGTAGTTATCCTATATGTATATATAGATGACAACTCACTTTGTAAATAAAACAAGTTAATATAATATAAAAGCTCAGCTTTCTATTAGCTTTAACTGAGAGGAAAGAGGAGAGAGAGGAAATGAAAGTGGAATTGTTGAAACGGAGATAGAAGGGGGATTTCATTATGCCGTACGTATCTTCAGGCAAGGGCAATTACTTGTGTGTGTGTGTGTGTGTGTGTGTGTGTGTGTGTGTGTATATATATATATATATATATATATATATATATATATATATATATATATATTCCTTTGTAACTATATTTTGTCATAATAGCAATCACTCACTCTGTTCGAGATACAATTTAACTTTTGAAGTCAAACGACAATAAACTTCAAATTTATGTGAATTTATTTAATTTTAATTGATACAATTATACAATTGTATAGTATATAACAAAAAATATTGATCAAAAAATTTATTTTATTTTAAATTTTTGAGTCATAATAATTTTAAGAGATATGCTATTTAAGAGGTATGTTTTAGATACGCATTTATATATATATATATATATATATATATATATATATATATATATATATATAGTCCGGATCTTAAGCTCACCCCTTATCTAACATACCTTACTCACCCCCCTTTAGCGACGGATCGGACGACGATTCGATCCGTCACTATATATAGAACCGTCGTCTTAGTTTTAGTGACGGACAACATATAACGACGGATAACATATAGCGACAGTTCTATATATAGTGACGGACCGAATCATCGCCCTATCCGTCGCTAAAGGGGGGTGAGCAAGATATGTTAGATAAGGGGTGAGCTTAAGATCCGGACCGTATATATATATATATATATATATATATATATATATATATATATATATATATATATAGCGACGGTTCTATATATTGTTCTTTTCATATTCCTAATTTTACACTTATGTTGATAAGTATTGCTTTTATACTCCTTTAAATTAGTAGAATATCCTTGAAATTTGCGCTTCATCTAGTATCGTTTCACTGAAATATTTTTCTGAACATTATTGTTAAATTTTCATCTTTTCATACCGGAGTACTATTCATGGGCACTATTCATACATACGGCATTATTCATACATACAATACTATTTATACATACGATACTATTCACGAAGTATTATTCACTTGGTACTATTTACTCGAGTACTATTCACCCGGGGTACTATTCACGACAAAAAAATAATTTCTTTTATGTCCAAATTATTTTTGATACATGAGTATTATTCTTGAATTTTATTTCACAAAATAGTTATCATGTTGACAATTTGGACATTCTTGAACTCTGGATAAATTGAATTATAAATATTTAAAATCTATCCTTGATCTCACTTAATTGAATTCTTATATTATTGTCATCATATTCATGCTTAAATTGTGATGAAAGTCATCTTTGGCCCATAGTGCATAGATGAACTATTGATTAGCATGATTATGACTAGAAATTATGTATCGTTATAATCATGACATGTAATGTTACAGACAAATGATGTGGTAAAAATCTTCATTGGCCCGAAGTGCATTGATGGACAGTTGTTGGCATAATCATGACCACTGGTGATAATAACGAATATTATTGGCCCGTAGTGCATGGATAATTCGTGGATGTGATACTAACGAATATCCATGGCCCGTAGTGCATGGATAATTCGATGATATGTATTATCTATTGAGATGTGTTACATGTAGAGATAAAATATTGATGATAAACTTTTAAATCATAGAAGATAGTAGACATCATACTCTACTTGACTCTTCTAATGGATTGCTTGTTCCGCTGCAGTTAAACTTGTTGTCTATTATATTCTATCAATTTTTATACTGTTGAAGACTAAGGATAATTTATTCTACATTATCTTAGTCATAATATTCTTTACTGGGCTAGTTGAGCTCACCTTTTTCTTTCATTGTTCTCTTCAGGAAATGAGAATATAGCTGGGACTAGTCGAGAAATGGAGTGATGGTTCAAAATGGTGGCTATAGTAGTCCTCACTATTCTATAAAATAGTATGATAATAATTGTAATGAGAATTCCATTTGAGTTTGGATGTTGTCTACGAGACAATATTCTTGTTAAAACTCTTCATCATATGACCCAAAATGGTGGCTAAATCCTCAGCAAAATGTTGAAGCAATTTGTAACCCAAATGAGCCGATCAGACTGGAAAAATATTTCTGATGATATCATCACTGATACTTCCGATTTTGACTCATTTTTTAGATCTAATTGGTATGTCGAGGATCTTCTCGACCAACTCTATTCTCTTCGAAAAGTTCCAACTCAATCTATAATTAAACAACTATCTCTCTGAGGCGAAATCCCTTGCATATGCCCTTAATCGAGCCGGAGAACCCATTCCTGAAATCGAGCTCATTGATTATCTCGTTGATGGTCTTGATATGATTCTTTCAGTGGCTTTATTCAAGACTACTATGAACTGAATCCCTTATTATCATTGGATTTGTTTTCTAGCTTTCTTCATAGCTATAAAAAATTGCAAGAGAAGCTCTCATCAATGTTGCCTAATCATCCTCTCGATCGGTCCATCATCTACATTTCCACAAGAGCATCAAAGCATTAAGGGTGATACTCCTATTAACTCGTCATCAAGTTCTAGTACTAGTGTTTCTCATTCTGACGTAATTTCTTTATCACGCATTATACCTTCATCCACCTCTCTTACTTTACCCGTTGAAAATTATTATTTGGCAATTCTCGCAAATTTCTAAATTCTAAAATCCCAGTTATTATCCTCATTTTTCTCCGCAATTAATGGTTATTCTCATTCTCACTTGGAAATCTTTAAGGATTCATTTCTAGTTTGCTCCTCATCTCCACCTCATCCCTCAAATGAGCAAATGTTTTCTCTTGATACAACCCACATCTCATATCTTGATGGATTAATGGAATTCTCTAAGAGTGTTCATGGAAATCTAATACAAGACGTACACGAAAGTTCCTACTTGTTGCCAGTGTGCAAACAACCAAGCACGTTCCAATCTTTTTGGTTATATGCAGTACTTATGATGCAAGTTATTCTTCATTTCAACATACATTGGCGATTGTGGGTATTCTCAGTTGATCATAAGGTCATTATTTTATTGCTTATACAACTCCGAGGGTGTTTCACAAAGGTCAAGCTCAAGGTCTGGTTACCTACGTTTCGCTTGTGGGAGTGTATTAGAGAAATAACATAATATTGTTATTTAGGATAGTTTTATATTTATCAAGTAGTTAGGATATTGTTTTTGAATTACCATAATTATCTCTTGAAAATCTTTAATTATGTAATCCCTTAATTTTAGTATAGGTGATTTTGTAAATCACTTGATTCTAGTTTAAGTGGTTATCCTATATGTATATATAGATGACAAATCTCTTTGTAAATAAAACAAGTTAATATAATATAAAAGCTCAGCTTTCTATTAGTACGTTTTAACAGAGAGGAAAGAGGAGAGAGAGAAAATGAAATTGGAATTGTTGAAAAAAAGATAGAAGGGAGATTTCTTTACGTCGTACGTATTTTCAGGCATGGGCAATTATTAGTGTGTGCGTGTGTGTGTGTGTGTATATATATATATATATTCTTTTGTAACTATGTTTTGTCACAATAGCAATCAGTCACTCTGTTCGAGATATAATTTAACTTTTGAAGTCAAACGACAATATATTAAACTTCAAATTGATGTGAATTTATTTAATTTTAATGATACAAGTATACAATTGTATAGTATATAACAAAAACTATTAATCAAAAAATTTATTTTATTTTAAATTTTTGAGTCATAATAATTTTAAGAGATATGCTATTTAAGATGTATGTTTTAGATACGCATATATATATATATATATATATATAATACAAAATACAACTGATTTTAAATTTTTTATTAACTTAATAAATTATTTAAATCGTCTAAAATTTAGAATAAATTTCATCGTCTATATAATGTCGGAGTCACGGGAGACGGCTAATATATATGTGTGGTCTGAGTAAATGAGAAAAGACAGTGAGTATAATTTAGGACAAGGGCTAGCAATTGAAAAGTAGACACGTGGTAGGGATAGTGGAGATGTACATGGTACAACATCATGGAAAAGAAGAGGAATAGGAATCTCTCTGTTTTTTTACCACGCACTCGTAAAGCGACAACTCAAGGAGTGAGAAAATGATTAGAGCTTTCTTTCTCATACGTGGATGACGTCACTAACGTCAGGGGGAGACGTCTTTTCTGATTGGAGACATCAGATGACATTCACCCATCATATCATTAATCAGCCAAACTAGAAATTTAATTTCCCCTCCCCTTCCTTTTTTCTCTCCCACCAACCACATTCTCCCTCTCCCTCTCCCTCTCCCTCTAAATCTGATGGCAAAAATACAAAATAAAATTAAATATCTTTAAAAAAGAATTTTATTTTAAAACATGGGCCTTAAAGAATACTTTAATAGTATTCACAAGCTTTAGGTAAAGAAATAATAATTATATATTAATGTGAGTTATAATTTATTAATTTTCTCTCTTCAATTTTGATTTTTTAAAATTTATGTAAAAGATGTCAGAAAAAGAAAATATTTTGTCTGGAAAAATCTCCATCGTATGCGTGACACACACAGACAAGCCCCGCGCGGAATCCGCGGGAGCAGTTTTTTTCCAGTACCCAAATCTTCTTCCCCGTAGTTTCCTCCGTTTGATTTGTTTGAGTGGGACCCACTTTCTCTCTCTCTAAAATTAAAGGGAGGGAGGGAGGGAGGGAGGGAGGGAGGGAATCAAACTCTGATTCTCTGCTTAGAAGACACAGTGGTGACTGCTTTGAAGCCTGAAACTGGAAGGGCTTGACTTCGTCACAGTTTCTAACTGTTAACTTTTCCTCTAGTGGTAACTGATCAGTCTTTATTTCCAAAAAGGCCAAAATAAAAAAATAAAAACAAATGGCCACTTATTTATGAAAAATCAAATTTTGGATAAATAATTTAGCAAAAAAAAATGTATTTGAATAATACCCCCTCCCTCTGTTCTCAAAAAAAAATTAATTTTTTTATTCTCAAAAAATAAACTAAAATATATAAAATAAAGAGTAAAAACTTCATTAATATAAAAATACTCATTACTTTATATAATTATGTGAAAGCAATAAAGATAAATTTAAAACTTTTCTTTAAATATTAAAAATATGTATCCAGTTATTATGAAGTTATCTTCATGATAAGTTGATCAATTGACTAATACAATACTGACACACACAGAGAAATCACATCCCGACCTACGTGTCGATATTGTATTGATCAATTAATCAAAATTAACTTTATGTTAACAACTTCCGAAAAATATAAGAGTAATGTTTAGCATGATCAACAAACATTAGAAACGCAATCTCTAGAAAAATTCTTTCTTATGACCATTTTGCTTAAAAAGCTTTTTGGTACGTTGATGGCCAATACAAAAGACTGAAATAAGATCAACCAACTTACCAAACTACTACTAAAACTTGAATATCATAATATTCAGCTGGAAAAAAATAAAAATAAAATCAACCCTATCTCATATATATGTTACAAAGAGTAAGGAGTTTCATCAGGCTTCATAAAATCTATGATCCACCAGTACTTCCTGGACCTCCCAGTGTAAGAACCACACCTTGAAGTTCACCTCGGGACTTCGGATCTCGGCCTAATGACGAAGAGGTTCGGACAACCGGAGATTGTCTACTAGCATGAGCATGTCGAAAGTTCTGAACTGGTTCTGGTGCATGTAATGTACTAGGCCGCTGGGAATGCCTTGGAATATTCGGGTTAAAGTGACTCGTTTCAGGGTTCTGGCGAGTAATCTGGATTGCTGGGGATGAATGATTCTGACCAGATATAGCTCCCCTAGAAATAACTTGAGGCCCCTGAGTGGCACGCGCAAAAAAAATTCATAAAAAATGACTCACTGGAATATTTCTCGAGGATTATTTATAGGATGGGTTACTGAAAGCTCACCGGAGCAAACAAGACCCCTCGAAATACTCTTCCATTAACAGTTGCACTCATCAAAAAACCCGAATCAAAAGCTCCATCAACTTTACCATGAACATCAGCTCCAATCTGGGAGAAGAAGATGAAATGAATATGTATAAACAAGTGATCGAAACTATAAGAAGGCATGCATAATTATTAAGTAGCTTCAAATTGCATAGTAAAATAATGCTCCCTCTGGTCCAGTCGAAACTATTAGAAGGCATGCATAATTATTAAGTAGCTTCAAAATTGCATAGTAAAATTAATAATACTCCCTCTGGTCCAATATTATAATATATTTCTAAAACAAATACTTTTATGGAAAAATTGATTTTCCAAAAATATCCCGAACATTAGCAAGAAATGTACTAGTAATAGCTCAATCTACCTATAGATAAGTTAAGGCCATATTAGGAACTTCATGCATGTTAATTATAAATGCATCTCTAATTTTGAAACGGACTAAAAAGGATAATGCATCTCTAAATTTTGGAAGAGTATATACCAGGTTTTGGAAGTGTCCTGCCTCGAGGGGTTTCTGTTCTGCTGCTGAGAACTGGACTTGATCAAATCTACCATTACGAACAACATGATGATTTTGTTCGGGTTTTGGCTGAATCAAATTTTCTCCCAAGATATACAAATCCTGTGAAGTTCTGCGGATGATAGTTTTAGGGTTTGAAACTTGACTTTGCTGCTTTTTCAGAGGAAATAGTTGAGCAGCTTTGGCCGAACTAGTGGCTTTGTTAATAGGCGTTTGATCTTGATCAGAGTGGGATGGGGACGAATGTTGGGAGAGAGAAAGAGAATGCTCCTCTGGCTCCGATTCAATTTCACATGTCTTCGAATTGGCTGTTCTTCTCCGTTTAGGATGCAGAGTATCTTATAAAACAACCACATAAAACAAGTTAGTCAACTCATGTTTTTTGCAATTCTATAAGTTTTTTTTAGTGAGATAGTTCTTTCTAAACCAACCTGAACCGAATCGACAAGATAGCTTTGAATCGGATTCTGCATCCCTAGCTTCTTTTCTTACTATATCTATGTTAGGGCACAAAATTGTAGTTTTCTGTCACAAGGGAAATATATGTAAACATCTTTTATCTTACTTTTATCAAAAAAATCAGTACAAAATGAGTTAATTTTGTATTTATGTAGTTTATGTACCTGATTTTGCTCCGCTTCTTGTACGAATCTTCTCTTATCTTGGTTACACTGGCTTCCGAAAATTTTGCACATGGAAATGTTATATCTGCCATTGGGATGTTCGGCTCCAAGCTGCAAGATGAGTAACTCATTTAAAGGACGCTCATCCTCTCCACACCTGAGAGTTTAAAGCCATAAACAGAGAAGAATAAGTTCACAACTTCAATACTAAAAGGAAACGATACATAATGGCAAAACAATGTAGTAGCAAAATCTCATGTCAAAACAATAAAAAACGTTTTTTAAGTTTTGGAAACGATGCAAACATCAAATATTTCTCTGAAATGATTGTGCGCTTACAGAAAACAACTGAACTGTTTCAAAGCTGATTAAAACAATACACTTCAACAAAAAAATTGCTCCTTGAAGTTGTACAATGTATGCTAGGGTATGAAGATTGAATACTCACCCCCCATAGATGGCTATGTCTGCATCCATGACAAGTGCTGTATGAGAAAACCGCCCTTGTGGTTGTTGACCGCGAATTTCAAGCTGAGCCCACGAACAAGTACTTATATCAAGGACCCAAACATCATTATAATATCGTTTATCTCCAACGCCACCGATTATATATACCTGCAAATTACATCAGAAAGTGACTTCTTATCAGTAAATAAATTGTTAAAGTCTTACCAAGTACTTAATGCGTGTTACTAATATGACTTGCCTTTGTATTCAAACTCACAGCAGCATGACCTGCTCGAACACCTGGTGAAGGCCCATGAACGGCTAACTGCAAAGAGTAATAATTCAAAAAAAAAAACAATATGGACGTGAGATAGAACTTAGCAATAAGCCAATAACTTTCATATTTATTTAGGAATTAGTAAAAAGAAACTATAGATCGTTATAGAGGTGAAGTTTATACCCTCGACCAAATCATTGTATCCATATCAAGCATATCAACATCCCCTTGGTATCTATCTCCACAATCCCCGCCATATACAAAAAGCTTGTTCCCTATAGCAATGGTGCTATGACTGTCCCTAGGGACAGGAATACCGCCGTTAACTTGAGGGGAATTCCAGCACATAGTTTTAAGGTCTAAAACATGTAAATCATTCAAATAATTTGCACCACCTTCTCCACTACCACCAAAAATTACTAGCTTCTCGTCACCAACAAGCGTAGCGGTGTGACTTTCGCGTGGGGAAGGTGCAACCCCTTTGCAATTGGGCTTAGACCACTCTCTTGACCTGAGGTCTAGTATATGAATATCACTAACCTTCTTAGAGCCATTTGTGCCCCCAAACACTATCATTTTGTGCTCCACAAGAATAGCACTATGGCTGTCTCTCGGGCCTGGACCATGCCCCGTGGTCACAAGATTGTTCCAAGCCATTGTATTGAGATTTAACACGAGGACATCACTGAAATGCAAACCCCCGCAGCATCCCTGATAGGAGTAAGGTACAATAAATTACATGTAGCAATAGAATTAGAATGTAAATTCAGAGCATGCTTTCTTAAATTGTCCTAAACCTTGCACTTTTAAAGTTTTTATGTCTAGTCTCCAAGATTCAATTTTATAACAAGATTCAAAGTTATAATTAAAACCCAAGAGCCATTACATTATTTAAGATCCATGAAGTAATTTGATAGAAGACATAAATCAACTTTAAAATGATAATTTTTCATGAAAAAAAAATGTCTAAATCTACCCCTTAGTTAACCAAGCAAGAAACTATATGTCAACTCCTCAAAACTCTATTCCTTTTTATTTCTGAAAATCCTTAAGTTGTTTGAGTGGCACACAAATTGACAGGGAAAAAGGGTTGAAACAGAAATTTAATAACAGTTTATATAAAAAATAAAATTAAAAAAGAAAAAGAAAAGAGAGTTGAATAATAATTCTAAATCCAGATAACAACAGATTCTACCCAGAAAACAACCCTACTAGTTATGGAAAGTGAAAACTAAATCCAAGACATACTTCAGACAATATGGCAACAAGAAACAAAGAAGATATAATGGGAAAGAAGTAAAATCTATTGAAGAAAGTGTACATCATATTAGCCAAAGATAACCATACCACATGATAAAGAAATAAAGAAGCATGCAAACTTTACCCAAAAAAAAAGTGTAAAACTATATTTGGTAGAAAATATACATACCCCCGAAATGAAAAAAGCCATTAAATTTGGTAGAAAATATACATACCCCAAATACATAAACAAAACCATTAGAATAGCAAGAAGAATGCCCCCATCTCTCTGAAGGATTAAAGCCCATAACTTTTGGATAGAGCCACATTGCCTTCTTCTTTGCTGCAGTTTCACCTCCAAATGAACCCATTATTTGTTTTTCTCTGTTTTGTTTTCTCTCTAAAAGTTTGAAACAGAGCTTCTTCCTGCACCCTGCTTAGCAAAGGGACGAAGAAACAGGGGTGAAACAGGGATTAAAGGAGAAGAGGGTCAATGAAAAGAGGACATGAACAAGCCAAGAGACATATCAACTATCAATGTCACATAGACATGATAAGATGGGGGCTTTCAAGTCTTAATCACTATTGCACCACCAAGGCACCAACAACAGAAATTTTTGTTGTAATGTTAAAAAAGATCACAACTTGTGGTTTTAATACACACACACACACACACACACACACACACACACACATATATATATATATATATATATATATATAAAATTTGATACTACATAGTTAGACATAATTATAAAAATGACTCGACCATCTTTAAAATAGAATTAGAAATTGTTGTCGTTTACAACTTTTTAAGAGAATAAATTATTTACTTTTTTATATTACACCTACCTTCTCTCATTATCCCAATAAATTTTCTCCCTTGTATTAATAATTTTTAATTTTCCATAAAGGAGTAGTGATAAAATTTTAAATAAATTTTAATTATTAAATGGTAGTATTAAATGACTTTCTTAATTCATGTGTAAAAATCTTAAATGATACTACCTCCGTTCTTAAAAGATTGTCGTTTAAGGTTTTGGCACATAGATTAAGAAAGGAGTATCATTTACCAAGTAAAATTTATTTGAAATTTCATCACTACCCCTTTATGGGAAGTTGAAAACTATTAATATAAGGGAGAGAATTTTTTGGGACAATCAGAGAAAGTAGGGGTAATATAGGAAAATAAATAATTTATTCTCCTCGAAAGTTGAAAACGACAAATTTTTTGAAATAAATTTTTTCTTCTAAAACGATAATCTTTTAGAAACGGAAGGAGTAATCTTTTTAGAACGAGTATATTTTTAAAAGAGTTGCTACTCCAATTTATCTAAATGACAGATAACAAAAAAATCAATTACATAAAAGTACAAAAATTATTATTGCCTTTTATCTTTTTTTTATTTGCTGCTTTACTTTTTTTCCTTTCACTTGTCTAAATGAAAATGATGGAGTGTGGGAGCATTGGGTTGTGGCCCGTGGGGAATGATGAGAAGGTCTTTTTGAGACTAGGAGAGTTGAGCCTTTGGCAGCATAGACAAGTGTGTGTGTGTGTGTGAGAGAGAGAGAGAGAGAGAGAGAGAGAGAAGGGTTTATTACCCAAAAAAAAAAAAAGGATAGGCGTAAGGATATAAAGGAGTTGAGATTTAGGTCTAATTCTTTTTACTAATAGACATGGGTTTTTACTTGCATTGTTAAGATAAATAGTGTTGGGATTGATGGGAGGAGAAGTTTTTTTTACACAAACACCAATTTTCAAGGTGGTAGTAGTATAGTGACATGGATCAAGAAATGTCTCTTCTCAAGGTAGGTCTCTTGCGGGTAAAGTATGGGGCTTTGTGCAACTAAGCAAATTCTTTTTTAGTTTTTGGGAAATGGGTTTCTACTTGTTTTTCTCAAAAGTGGGAGGTTTTCTTGAAGATGCAGATCTCACTCTTTATCCATCCGTTTCTAGAATGAAATTTGTTGTCTTTTTTATTTATGGTTTGTAAATTTTATGAAATTATTAATGATTTATTTTTCATTTTTTTAATAAATTTTAAAGAATAATATCGAGATTGTGTACTTATTTTAATTAATTAAATAAAATATTAATTATATTTTTTAATTTTTATGTTTTTTTAAAACATCAGATAGAAAAGAAGGGATACATTATGAATTTTTTTTCACAAATTGAAATGAAATTCTCATTAAAGCTTTTTCTTTTTCGGTGCAGTCATTTAAGACTTTAATTTGTTTATGGGTAAGTAGTACAACCTTAAAGTCATGTTTATTTTATTTCAAATCCTGGCTAAGAAAGTCCTAGCCTTAGGTGAGGAGGGAAGTTCTGCATCCGATTATCATGAAGTTATTTTTTTTTAGTAAGTTGATTAATTGGCCAATAGAATACTGACACACATACAATCTCATCTGCCTGTCAGTATTCTATTAATCAATTAACTAACTTATATTAAAATAAACTTCATACTAACTACTTCCGAAAGTTCTAGCCTCCTACACCAGGGCCCATTGGTTTCTCATCTCTACATTGATGGGTTTCCTCTAGTACTTGTGAATATTATATATTTTTAGTATAAGAAAAACTGTGTAATAAGTCACTTAAGATAAGAAAGATTATCCTTAAAAAACTGTGTAATAAGTCACTTTTTGAAAATATTTTTTTTTGTATTTTCTTATTTAATTTTTTTGAATCTATATTTTATAAAAATTTACACATTTTATAAAAAAAAAGTTTCTACTATTTTTTACTAAAAATAATAATTATTTTGAAAAAAATATTTAAAATAATAATTATTTTAAATATTTTAAAATAAAATACTATTTAAAAAATTATAATTATTTTTAAAATAATTTTAAACCTTTTTAGTTTTTTTTTAAAAAAAATCTGAAATTGGTGTCAGGTCAAACTTGGTTGGGTCGACTCAAAATAGATCGGGTTTGAGTCAAATCGGATAAAAGAAACAGAAACGCCAAAAAATATCACTTTAATGACTAATTGACGAAAAATAAACTTCAAGGACGACTTTGAAAGTAGATAACAATTTGGAGGGTCAAAAGTGTCATTCAACCTTTTGAAAATATTATAATTAATTCTTCTAGATTATATAAAACGATAAATAATTAGAAAAAAAATAAAATCATTTAAAACTACATATATTAATGGACGAAGGGTGTATATGATAATGACTGATTATAATCATTTGCTCCACTCATGTATGATTAAATATTAAATATTTATAGTTCGACGCATTATTTTGTATTCAATTTTTTATATTTTTTATCACTGCAATATTACTTGTGAGAATTAGTGAATTAGGATATGTGCCTTAATCTTTCGAAATTGCTTGATTTTTTTTTAATTATAGCATAAATAATTTTTAAGATGCCCGAACATGTGCTCATTATGAAAATTTTAATTAACTATGCACCAAAATTAATGCATCTTAAAACAATATTCTTATTCATGAAAAAAGATAAAGGGTACAAAACTAGATGAAAAAACAAAAATAAGCTAAATCAAAATTTAAACAATTGTAGGGGATAAGCCTAAAACTTAGGATAAACCTTTGAGGATCAGCTTGTACTTTTGGCGGATGATATTGAATTGTCTCACACTATTTTAATAATATAAGAAATTAAGAATATATTTTCTTAAAAGGATAATCATCTAATTATCACATGTTTGAATAGTCATTTTTCTTTCCATAATTATACAAAAATAAAATATTAAATGTATTTTATTTAAGAATTTTTTTTATTACGTCTTTAATTTTAAAACAGATTATTTTATAAAATGGTCATGGTTGCTTGGTGTAGCTATGTTATATTTTTTTTTTCTTCCTCTTTTGTCCTTATAAATTTAGTTATATTATTATTTTGCCTCTTTAATTAAATTTTTTTATATCTTTTTATTTAATCTTTTAAATTCTTTAAATTTTTTATTTTATCTCCTATAATTTATATTCTCATCGTGTGTGTCATCGAGTGTTAATATTAATTAATTAAAAATAAATAGATTTATTGTTGTTATATTACTACTACATCAGACTGGCAAGGCAAAAAAGACAAATACACCCTCGAAGGAACTCAGAGGAGAGAAACAAAAGTCTTTGAAAATTAAAGTTTTTTTTTTGGTTCAAGCGTGGCTGCCAAATTCTGAAATTCACATGACATTGACCACTCTAATAATTATTTTTTTCTTGCTGCCACGTATAAAAATATGGCCAATCATATACATTAATAATTAAAACATATGCCAATCGAGAATAATATATAGTATATCAAATCATTTTATTTGTAACTGTATAATAAAATGTATATTTTATTTCAGAATAGATTAATATATATATATATATATATATATATATATATATATAAAATTGATCAGGTCCGGACTCCCGTACGGGAGTAAAATCCGGACCTTTTTTTTTTAAATATAACTAAAAAAAAATTTAATATTTTATGGAACTGAAATTTTTACATAATACATTGAAATTTAATATTTCAATTCCATAAAATATTTAAAAAAATTTAGTTGCTTTAAAAAAAAGTAAAAAAAAAAAGTCCGTAACTTAAGAAAATACGGGAGTCCGGATAGATACCGGACCCTATATATATATATATATATATATATATATATATATATATATATATATATATATATATATATAATTTTAAAACAATCGAAAATGAAACTAAAAAAGGAATAATATTTCTAAAAAAAATAAAAAATAAATTTTATTCAAGACAATAATAAGTAAAGAAGGAGTACATTTTGAATTTATTTTTTCAGTTCCTTTTATTTGTTGATGGAAAGGAAAGGAAAGGAAAGGAAAAGAAAAGTGAAAGACATGTATCTAATCGAGAAACATTTGACAGACAGCAGAAAGATTGATTTATACAATTAATAATAAAATAAAAAAAGGGAAGTTCAAGTCCTAACATTACATAGGGTTTTGATACGACCAAGTTTGGAGTCCCTAGGAATTTAGGGTTTAGTGGGGGTTCATATTTTCTTGGAATATTAAATGTATGTATGATTAATTAAAGTAATTAATTATTTCCTCCCTCCTATGATAATTCTCGCTTTAGCTTGATGCACATGGATTAAGAAATTCATTTAGTGCTATCATTTATTAATTAAAATTGGTGTGAAATTTTATCACTACCCCTTTATGGAAAGTTGAAAACTATTAATATAAGTGAAAAAAATTTTGGGACAATGAGAGAAGGTAGGGGTGATATAAGAAAGTAAATAATTGTTTCTCCTAAAAAGTTATAAACGATAAATAAATTGGGAAAAAAATTTACTTCTAAAATGACAGTTATTGTGGGATGGAGGTAGTAATTAAGAAGCAGGCTTTTCAGCATTCAGCTCCGTGACGGATACGTGCCGTTGACTCTTGTGCACCCCCAAATATCTTTTTGGTTTTCACGCTAGTGAGAGTAAATAAACAAATAGTAATAAAACAGTATTTAATTTGAAAATTGATAAATTCATAACAGAAAATAATATTTTTATATAAAAAATTGTCGTTATTATAATAATTTAGAATAATAATTTATATTTAAACATTTAATTATTCTCAATCCTATATATATGGAAGTGATTAGCATAAAATTTATTTTTAAATAAATAAAGTGATGACACGCATGCGAGGATCTATGTGTGTTAGTATTCTATTGGTTAATTAATTAATTTACTAAAAAAATAAATTTTATGCTAACCGAATACTATATATATATATAGGGTCTAAATCGAGTTATAGCGACGGTTCTGGATTATCGTAACGGTTCAGACCCTATGAGAACGAGTTTAACGACGATTTTATTCGTGATTAAAAATAGTTAGCATGCGATTAACCTGCATAGAAATCTCTCTCTCTCTCTAAATATATGAGTCAAGAGACCTGCTGATTTTGATAGTGTTAATGCATCTAATTTAAAATTAATTAATGGATAATAAATAAAAAAATAATCAAGTAGTAGTAATTTATAAAATACCTACCCCTATTTATTTACGGAGGGATTACAAAACATTACATTTATGGCAAACTCTAGACACAGTAGGGTCCTAAAATTACTGAAGTAAGTATATAGTAAAATTATTGGTAAAATGAGTGACATTACACTTTGGGTTACCTATGGGTTCCAGCAACTCAAGTGTCAAACCCGCAGTTAAGTCACGTGGACCAAAACAATCATACAATTGACAACATGGTCCATCACAGTCAGTGCCAGCTTAATTGGTCTTCCCAACCTTAAACCTAGTAGGGTTCCTTTCCATTATCGCTTCGGTACTACTAGTAGAGTAAGGAACTTGTTTTAAGGATATTGTCGCTCAACCTAACATTTATTCTTATCCAATTGTTCAATGTCCTCTTTTCTTTTTTTTTTTTTTGACATGGAATAAATTCAACCACATATAGCTAAGCATCACTAATTATAAGACTATAAAATGAATAAATAGTTCGGACTCAATTTATATTTATTCGATTCGAATTCGACTCAAAATATAAATAATTTAAATATAAACAAATTTTAAAGTTCGATAAATTATTCGAATCACCTCAAATTGTAATTTTCAATATATACTCGAATCATATTCGTTCGAAAAATTCAAACTGTTCGGACTCAATTCGAGATCGTGCTCGACTCAATAGCTAAACCAGCGTCAATCAAACTTTATTTTATAAGAGATAATTTTTTTGACAAATCTGAGCAATTCAATATTCGGCTCGACTCGATGACACGTATATGTCGTCCGGAATTTTGTTGCGTGTGAGAGTACGTCGATTGCCATTATTAAAGTCTCACTGTTGGATTGATGGCATCAATCATGGAGATTTATGGTAGGGGAGAGAAAAAGAAGAAGCAACAATCAATGGTTTTATGAATATAGAGTATAGTAATGTCAAATTAAGGCACTGTCAACAAGCATTAAATTAGGAAAAACTATTTTGAACTAGCAAGATAAATGCCTACAATTACAAGCATTTCAATCGGTAAGAAACTACTAGGAATCCTTACGGGGGGACCGGCGGGTTCCGACCGGCCGGAATTATTTTTTTTCTTTTTGATTATCAAATAATTAATGTGATTTATTAAAACTAAAATTTTTATAAAATGTAATGATATATGTGCAACCCTATTTTTTACATATATCCAAATAACACCTAAATCACTATATTTTATAAAAAATTCAGTTTCAATAAATCACATTAATTATTTGGTAATTAAAAAAAAAACGGCGGATCACTATCTCGATCAGAACCCGCGGGTCCCCCTAGACTTATTGAACTACTAGTGACAAATATAAATGTTACTCTTGTTCTAGGATGGAGGAAGTGTAGTACATCTTTAGGTATGTAATAGGGGTATTGAGCTTGCGTTGAGGGTTATTAACATTAGTTATGGCTAGAACTACCTACGGGACTTACATTTAAAAATAAAATTAAAAAAGAAATTTAATATTTTTATATGTATTTTTGTTATTTTTACATGATTTTATCTCAGCATACAGTAGGTCACACCTTCATGTGAAAAAGAAACATGTAAAAATATAAAATAATGTTCCCCTTAAAAAATATAAGATAATTTATAATTGAAAATACTTTTATCTCGAGATTTATTTAACTATAAAAAGAAAAAAATATATAGGGAACAACTTATAAACACACCAAGGTAAAATCTTTGCCATCATAATTTTTTTTCATCTTTTACTCTGCAATAGGCAATAACAATAACAAGAAGAAGATTTTTCTTAATGTATAATTAACCATTAATTATCAACACATGTCAAAAAGTTTAATGATTCTTGACACCACTGCATGCCATCTTTTTCTTCAAAGCTTAATATCCTCCAATTCATAGAGTTATTGTGACTTGAAAGGCCGAAATCCGTAACCCACCAGCCACCACTAATCCGACCCTTTATGTTTTTTCATTTTATATAATCTCCACTTTTTTTTATTAGTATTACTTTGGAGGATGAAAATGTAATTTTATCATAAATTATGGTACTCCAATTAAAAGTGGAATGACAATTTTAGGCATAGTAGGAGTACCAAATTGGAATAATAATTAAACAACCAAATGTTTGCCTCTTTTTTCAAACTTCGACCATATATGATAACTCAACTACATAAGTCAAGCCCATTAGGGTTCATGTATCAGTGATTTGCAAATACCAGGCCTTTTGGATAAAATTCGGAACAGGATTTAATTTTTAACAAACGATGTCGTTTGAAAAACACTAATATCACTGGAAAAACAAAATTTTTTTTATTAACCTATACACGTATTATTACCAAATACTTTAAAAACCGAAACAAAATACTAGCAATACATAACAAACAAACTGGAAGATAACATTAATATTCCATAAAAAATTGTAAAAAAGGAAAAGTATGCTTTTTTCTTAGCAAAAAGAAATAAAAATAAAAATAACCTGAAATAAAATATTAATAATACCTACATATAAGTACAATCAATAACTAATTTAGGAATCAAAACCCTTGGAAAGTTATCAAGAAAACCCTCGTACATTGGAAACCATGCTTCCAGGTTATAATAAATATCATGTGAACAGAGAATTAGCCTCAGTTGACCCATTAGTCTCCAAAAAACAACTAGTAGATTGCTGTCTTCTTCGTTCCAATGTTGTGCATATTCTTGCCATATAATTATTTCTATCGCGTCAAACTGACGATTATATTTTAACCATACTCCAAGATTATATAAGTAGTGCTTGAAAATATAATCAGAAAGCAGATACGCACAACCATATTTTATAGTAAAAGTGTTTTGCACGTGGTCGGACATGATGATGATAAAATATTTTTTAATAAGCGTGAGAATAAGTAAATGCCAAAAATCTTAGATTATATATAGAAATTCTTTATAACTGTAAGTCATTCCCGAATATAATTTGACTCTCATAGAATTATAAATTAACTTGGTCTACCCACGTGAGGTGTTTGTGTAGCCGTAGGAATTGGGCAGAAGTAAGTATTTACAAATTATAATTAATATAATATAATGCCCATCTGGCAAACACCTTCACTTCCTTTCTTACTTTGCCTCGGATTTCCTCCGTTCCCAAACCTACTCTGCCTTGGATTTCCTCTCCGCACTTTCCCGCTTTCCTCAATCTTGTAAACTCCTTTATTTAGTGGTTATATATACATACATACGTAGAAGTAGAAGAGGATACGTAGAACTTGGACAGGGTTTATATATATAGTATAAGAAAATGCCGCCGGGAGGGGGCCAGTGTTGGAGATAATTTAACTAGTGTTTAATTATGTGCACTTCTATATACGTTTTGTAATTTATATTTATATATATCTGTATACATATATATATTAAAGTGATTTAACAAGAATTAATGGTTCTCTTAATAATGGTGCTTATTGAAGCTTCATCAATGAGAGGTTGTCTGTGATTCTTTTTTTTTTGTTTTGTTAATTTAGACTGAAATTAAACTCATTCACACACCCATCCTTCTTGTTAACTTTACTGCTTGGGCCGTCAGGGGATAGCTCCGGTGTGAGAATTAGTACAGATTGAAACAATATTGTTAACAATAGAGGTTGTGTGCTCTAATGATAGTACAGTAATTTACATGTACCTTAATTCAATGTAGTACTTTGTACTTATATTGCATCCAACCGCCTTGCATGCAATCTTTATCCCAATCAAATTAATGTTCCCCACTAACTCAGGATTATATCAAATCCAATCCATAGTCCAACATTTGCCCACTACAACATATATCCCATGGCCCAAGTCCAAAAAAAAAAAGGGTTAATTACATATTATAGTACATTTTTAAAAATAATTACAATAATCATACGTTCATAAAATAATTACAAAAATATGACATTTCATCATATTTATTTACAATACTAATACAATTAGGAGTCCTTAAATTAAGGGATTAATATTAATGGGTTGACATGGTAAATTAGTTTCTATCTTCCTCAAACATCCCTTTTCTCGTTCGGTCTCTCTCTCTCTCTCTCTCCGCCCTTAACTCTCGTTCTGTTTCTCTCTCTCCGTCCTTACTACTTCTCTCTCTCTCCTCTTGAAGCCACTCGTCGTCAACGGACTGAATTAACTTCTCTCTCCGCCATTACTACTTCTCTCTCTCCGCTTGAAGCCACTTGTCGTCAGCGGACTGAATCTATTTCTTCAGACGATGGAGTTCTTGCTTTGGTATGTACATGGTTGAAGTGATGTTGTCATACTATGAGTCTGTACTTCTGACCACATTCTGTTTATGTTAAATTTTTTATTGAATGAATTTTTCTTTATCTCCATGACTGGGTTATTTGCGATAGACATCATTTAACAACATAATATTTGCTAAAGTGGATAATTATTTTCAAATTGTTTAGGCTCTTAACATATATAGTCTGCTTTTGAATGATCATGATTGTCTCATCTTCATTTTGCCATTTTACTTCTGCATCATATACTGACACAAGACCAATTTTTGGGGGCTTGATGTAATGCTTACGTTGTAGCTACGTCAAGCAATAAAAAATAGATACTATCATATAACTGTTTGGTTACTTCTGTATTATATTTTGATTACTGTTAGATTGTGATTCGGATACCATTTTTGTTACCTTGATTTGGTATTTTGGTTACTTTTTTATGTTGTTATGGTTACCATATATTTGCTTAGTATACATGGTTGACTAAACTGGTTTTGGTGTACATGTTATTTATGTATTGGTTACCATTTTTACATGTTTTAGTTACTATCATATAAATATTTGGTTACTTCTTTAGTATATTTTTTGTTACTGTTAGTTTCTCATTTGGATTCCATTTTTGTTTTCTTGAGTTGGGATTCTGGTTACTGTTTTTTGTTGTTCTAGTTACCATGTATTTGCTTAATATATATGGGTTGACTAAACTGTGTTTGGTCTATATGTTGTTTATGTATTGGTTACTATTAATATATGTTTTAGTTACTAACATATAACTGTTTGGTTACTTTATGAGTATATTTTTTGTTACTTTTAGCTTATGATTTGGATACCATTCTTTTTCTTTTAATTGAGTTTTTGGTTACTTTTATATGTTATTTTGGTTACAATATATTTGCTTAGTATACATTGGTTAACTAAACTGGATTTGATCTACATGTTGTTTATGTGTTGGTTACCATTAAAACATGGTTTGGTTACTATCCTATAAATATTTGGTTACTTCTTTAATATATTTTTTGGTATACATATTTTTTTTGGTGACCTTTAAATTATGTTTTGGTTAATATTATATATAACTGTTTGTTTATTATATAAAATGGTTTGTACTACATGTTGTTTATATTTTGGTTACAATTAGATTATATAATGTAATTTTTTTGTCACTGCTTTATTATGGTATGGTTAATGTTATATTATGATATGATACTTATGGTTAATGAGTTATCTATTCACTAATCCTAAGGTATTTCTCTTCCTCCCACAGGTTCATACATAATGCAGAAGTCTTTTCTAGAGAATGAGAGCAGTCATGAAGAAAAAGTAGCAGCAGCCAAAAAGCTAAAGTTTTAGGAAGATTTGTAACAGATTTTGATTAGTTCGGTTGTTGTTGTCTTGTCCTTCTGAATTGTGTTTCGTACTTTGGTTTTTGTTGGATATTCATAACCATTTGTTATGGTTAGTAAATATGTAATGTTTATTGGAGCTTATGTAAATGGGATTACATATTTGATTATATTATCAATTATTTGACATTGTTTGTTGGTTCGTATTTGTTTCTAAGTTGTGTCTGATATATTGTTTGAAAGGTGCAGTTGGTAACCAAACATGCATAGAAGGGTAACCATTTTATTTTTTTGTAGTAACCAGATAGTTACAAGCTTGTATCATGACATATATCAAATGTTAAATGTACATGTGAGAGTATACTTAGGTTGCCTAAACTGGGTTTGATATACAGGTTGTTTCTGTTTTGTTTATCATTAAAACATGTTCTGGTTACTTATATATAACTATTTGGTTACTTTTTTATTATGTTTTGGTTACTGTTATCTTATGGTTTGGCTACTATCATTGTTTTCTCAGTGTGGGATTTTGATTATTTTTATTTTTTATTCTGGTTAATATGTAATTGTTTAGTATACATGAATTTCCTAAACTGGATTTCATTACATGATGTTTATGTTTTGGTTACTATTAAAACCTGTTATGGTTACTATCATATAATTATGTGGTTACTATTTTATTATAATTATAAGTTTGTACGAGAACTGTTATAAAGTGTTAAATATATATATTTTATTTATACCCTGTCATCATGATGGAATAAGAAACTCTAATTAAGAGTTCCCATTTATATATATGATAGTCATTTATAGATCTCATTTTAAAATAAAAGTAGTTTGAGATGTACAACTGAATAAACATTGTAAAGTAACCAAATTAATATTAGACAGTAACCAAATTACATAATCTTAGTAACCAGAATATAAACCACATTTTTACATGCAATTTTGAAGGTCTAAATGATGGAATTTGACCAAAAAACCCTGCAGTTCACCAGCAACGCTGTGACTTTTGATCGTTGACCCGTTTCTAATGAAATTAGGCTCTGAAAACGCCAAAATTCGACACTCCAAATTTGATAGAACAATACATATCATGTTTTGTGTAAGACCCCAACTTATTAATGAATAAAATCAAATTTTCTCTAAATATTATTATGAATAATAAGGGGTTAATTTGATATAATACTTTGGTTATGGGTGAAATGTGCAAATTTTGTAAAATAAGCAAGTGGTTATAAAATATTCATTTTGTCGGGGAATATTCGTTTGGTCGTGGAATATTCTTGCTGTCGGGGAATATTCGTACGACGGCGCAGCCTTGTGTGGACCCCATAACGGAAAGCGATTGGATGAAGAAAACGACAAGTATAAGTTATTTATAAATAACGGCGTGGTTGTTACCGTTAATACTGTTGGAATACCCGGTGGTTAAAATACAGTAGCACACGGTATTGCACCAATTATTGATTCTTACGTAAGAAGGCACTACTCAATAATTGTTACAGTAGTTATTGTTCAATATTTTATTTTATTGATTCAATAATTGCTGCGTTGATATTTTATATTATTGTTGTTTCAATAATTGCTGCTGCACAATATTTTCTATTATCAGATCAATAATTCATATTATTTGAATAATATTATTAGATAACATTATTGGCAATGTCTAGAAAGTTCTGTCTAAGGAGAGGTTTGGTCATCTAATTGCGCGCTAGTAAGGAGAAATTCTTATTGGAAAGCCCCCTCTTTCCTGGGAACGGCCTGGTTGTCATAAATGTGATTCTGTAATATTATTTGTGAATAATTAATTATTGATTCATATGATAAGGAAATATTTATTTTATGTGGATATAAATGAGGGATATATTTTTGTGGTTAAAAATGAAGGAGTTAATGTTGAGGTTTTTATCAGTATTTTTGTCGGAATGGAGGTATTAAAAATAAGAGTTTTTGAGATATTTTGCGGGGGTTATAATTTTTAATCCGACCGTTGGATCGTGGTAATTTTTGGATATGTTATACATATATAAGTTGAGTATATGTCCACAAATTTTGAACCGTTAAAAATGAACGTATGATTTATTATGAATTTTACGAGATGACTGGTTCAGAAATTGTTGAATTTTCGGAGTTTATCATTTTGATGGAAAATTCTAGAATTGGTAGGCCCCACTCTTGGTTGGTGAAGAAATGTGCTGAATTATATTTCAAATGTGGTGGGTGGGAATAGTAGCAGGTAAAGCCATCAGGTTGCAGGTCAAGCCTACTAAAATTTTTCTATAAATAGAGGGCTAAGTTAGAATTGAAAATCACACCAGAAACAAGTTTTCTCTCTCTCTCTCTAGATTATTGAGTGTATTTTGTGAGTATTTAGATACTTTGAGAGTTTCTATTCATCAGAGCAAGTTTCTTTCAGCCTTATACCGGTATTCCGACCAGAAGTACTGATATTTTGAGGTAAGGGATATTATTTTTCTTCTTAATGATATTATTTTCTTCAATATCATTATGCTGAAATATTGATATGAGTTTTTATCAAATTTAGAACTTTTTGTGTCGGGGTTACTATTCACGTATACGGCACTATTCACGTATACGGTACTATTCACGAATACGGCACTATTCATCGAAAAATAAAATTTACCCTTTTTGTCCAAGATGTCTATTATGGTTACTATCTTTGATTGTATCCATGTTTTGATCTTTATTTTTGAATTCTGCTTCACAATTGATTATTTTGAAGTATTATTGATCTTGGATAAACTGTTATACGAATCCCTAATATTTATCCTTCTATCTCATTGGATTCGTTCTCTTTAAGATATTTTTCATCATTCTCAGTCCTAAATGATGATATTACTGAATATCTTTGGCCTGTAGTGCAAAGATGTATGATTACTTGATGAATATCTTTGGCCTGTAGTGCAAAGATGAACAGGTGTTGAGATGAACATGACTGACAGGTGATACAAATGAATATCTTTGGCCTGTAGTGCAAAGATGAATATTTGGATAAAGATGATTATTAATCGATGTTACAGGGATAAAATATTGATGATGGACTTTTAAATCTTAGAAGATAGTAGAATTCTTTCTCTACTTGACTCTCCTAATGGTTTGCTGTTTCCGCTGCAGTTGTTGATCTAAAACTTGTTGTCGATTATATTCTATCAGATTTTTCCCTGTTGAAGACTAACGATAATTTGTTGTATATTATCTTAGTCATAATATTCTTTACTGGGCTAGTTGAGCTCACCCTTTTCCTTTTTGTTCTATTTTTCTTCTCAGGAGGTGAGAACATAGCAGGATCTAGTCGGGGTATGGAGTGACGGTTCTAGAAAGATGTTTTAGCAGTCCTCACTATTTCTGTAAAATAGTGTTTGAATAATTGTATTGAGGACTTATTTGAGTGTGGATATTGTCTAAAAGACAATATTTGTATTTAAACTCACAGTATGTGTTGTCGTATTTTGCACGACAATTGTATTATTGAAGTTGTAGTTTGCTTTCTGTACCATGTATTTGGCGACTTAGAATGGGTGTTGTATACCTATTTTGGGGGCGTCACAGTTGGTATCAGAGCTTAGGGATATGATCCCTGGCTGAGATGTGAGACAAGAACTAGGAGGGGAGAGACGGAGAATTCCTTCGCTAGTATGACCTAACTAAGTTTATTTGGTCGGTCAGAGTATAGGGATAATATATGACATGACTATTAACCCTTGTTTTATGGCAGTATTTAAGAATGGCAGCTGAGAACGTTAATAGTGGAGTTTAGCAGACTGGAACAAAATAACATGACGGTATCCCAGTACGAGGCGAAGTTTGTAGAGTTATCCAGGTTTGCACCTCATTTGGTCGAAAATGAGGAACGAATGACAAGAATATTTTTGAGAGGTCTAAAACCCGAGATTCGGCAATATCTTATCTCTCATAAATTTTCTTTATATTCAGATGTTGTAAACAGGGCTCAATTATTAGAGCGAGATAATGAGTATGTGCAACCGAGGGACCACAACCAGGGTCATACCGGTGGCGGCAGTCATCGAAGCAATAAAAACCAGCATGGAGGAAAACATTCGGACAAAAGCGGTAACCACTCTGGTGGTAATCGTGGTCGTGATAATAGAAGGAGCGAGTCGGGAGGAGATTTCAAGAAGAGAAGGTACAACAATAATAACGTAAAGACGTCAGCATAAACATCAACTGTTTCTAGGGGAGGAGAACGACCACCGGTCGTATGTTACAAATGTGGGAAAGAGGGACATATCAGCCCAAACTGCCCACAATAATCTAAGGTATGTTATAACTGTGGAAAGGAGGGTCATATAGCTCGAGAGTGTTCTGTAGCAAAACCAAGTTCAGTGGGGATGGTGACTCCAAAAGTTATCCCGGATAAGTCGAAATCAACGGTTCCTGGAAGGGCGTTTGTCGTGACTGGCCAAAACGCGAGAAACCCGAACGAGGTGATCACGGGTAAGCTAATCTTGAATTCTTGCGAAGTTTATACTTTACTAGATATCGGTTCTACCCATTCTTTTATCTCTCCTGCTTGTTCTCAACGTTTAAACTTGACTCCGGAGAAATTGGACTTTAACTTATCTGTTGAAACTCCGTTAGGAGAAACTTTCGTTACATCCACTGTTTATAAATCTTGTTTGATCCAAGTTGGCACCATCACATTACCTGTTGACCTTATCTCTTTAAATATACTTACTTTTGATGTGATTTTAGGGATCGATTGGTTATCTACTCATTATGCCAAATTGATTGCTTTTGTAAGGTTGTTAGTTTTCATATTCCTAAGCAACCTGTTATTCAAATTCAAGCAACCAAACTATTGAAGTCAAACTCTTTCATATCAAGCCGTAAAGTTATTCGTTTATTGAAAAACGGATGTCAAACTTTCTTAGCTATGTTATGGACTTGAACAAAAATACGTCAGATTTGAATGATATTTCTATTGTTAGCAAATCCCTGACGTATTTCTTGAAGAATTTCTTGGCCTACGCGTGATATTGAATTTTGTATCATCTTTGAATCTGGTACAAAACTCACTTCTAAAATCTCATATCGAATGGCTCCTATTGAACTTCAGGAGATAAAAACCCAACTATAGAAGTTGATAACTGAGCCTTTATCTGGTGACTTCTTTTGTGGAATGCACCAAAGCCAGACTCTCCGTAGGGGACGCCATATTCGTGCGGTAGTAAATTGATAGGTGTCATTGTGACGTGCTATCCAAGATTGGGATATGAGTCACAGTTGAGAGCAACCTAAGTCAGTAATCGAAATACGTAGCTTTCTAGGCTTAGCTGGTTATTATTAGAGATTTGTAAAAGGATTTTCTCGAATCGCTACTCCATTAACTTAGCTGACTCGAAAAGATACAAAATTCGTATGGAGTGAGGAATGCGAGAAGAGTTTCCAAGAACTCAAGAGGAGACTCATTTCGGCACATGTTCTTACAATACCATCTGATTCGGATGGATTTGTTATCTACAGCGATGCTTCAGGCAAAGGGTTAGGATGTGTTCTCATGCAACATGGGAAAGTCATAGCCTATGACTAGCGACAACTCAAAGAATATGAGAGGAATTATCCTACTCATGATTTGGAGTTGGCAGCAGTCGTTTTCGCGTTGAAGATTTGGAGACACTACCTGTATGGGGAGAAGTGGAGATCTATACGGAGCATAAAAGCCTCAAATATTTCTTCACCCAAAAGGAACTCAACATGTGGCAACGACGTTGGCTTGAGCTGTTGAAAGATTACGATCATACCATCCAATATCATCCTGAAAAAGCAAACGTAGTAGTTGACGCATTTAGTAGAAGATCATATGCGGGTACGAGTGCAATGTTGTTAATACAAAGGCCCGTTTTGTATGACTTGCAAAGGATGGAGATAGATATGAAGGCTCCAAGTACCCACATGATGATATCAAATATACGAGTAGAACCGACTTTAATAAATAAAGTTAAAGCTGCTCAAGCTACGGACATAGAGCTGATGCGTATGAAGAAGAAAGTGCAAGAAGGTGCTATTCCAGAAGTAAGAATCGATGAAGAAGGAATACTTCGAGTCAACTCTAGACTTTTTGTTCCTAACGATTTTGACTTGAAGCATAGAATAATGATGGAGGCACACAACACACCGTTTGTAATCCATCCTGGGAGTACCAAAATGTATCACGATCTTCGACACACATTTTGGTGGAGCAATATGAAAAGAGAGATCGCGGAGTTTATCTCGAGGTGTTTAACTTGTCAACGTGTAAAGGCGGAGCATCAAGTGCCAAATGGTCCATTGCAACCACTTGAGATTCCGAAATGGAAGTGGGAACACATTACTATGGATTTTGTTACGGGTCTTCCCAAGGTTTCTCAAGGTATAGATGCGATTTGGGTTATTATTGATAGATTAACCAAGTCCGCTCATTTCTTGCCGATACGTGAGACTTATTCCCTTGAACGTCTTGCTAGTATGTACGTGAACGAGATTGTGAGATTGCATGGCATGCCAGTATCTATAGTTTCGGATCGTGACCCAAGATTCACTTCACGATTTTGGGTAAGCTTGCAAAAAGCTATGGGCACGGATTTACGATTTAGTTCGGCATACCATCCTCAAACAGACGGACAATCAGAGAGGACTATTCAAACTCTTGAAGATCTATTAAGACTTTGTGTCCTAGATCTCAAAGGGAGTTGGGATAAGTACCTACCATTGGTGGAATTCTCTTACAACAACAGTTATCAGGCGAGCATAGGTGTGGCTCCATTCAAGGCGTTATATGGAAGAAAATGTCGTTCTCCAGTATGCTGGGACGAGGTGGGTGAAGCAACATTGTTAGGACCAGAGTTGGTACGCATGACTACAGAGAAGATCCAAACGATTCGACAACGTATACAAACGGCATAGGATCGACAAAAGAGTTATGCGGATCTTCATCGGAAGGACGTGAAATTTAATATTGGGGATCATGTATTGTTACGTGTTGCACCATGGAAGGTAGTTACAAGATTTGGGAAGAGAGAAAAGCTCAATCCAAGATTTGTTGGTCCATTTGAGATTCTTGAGCGAATAGGAAATGTGGCATATAGACTCGCATTACCTCCAAGCATGTCTCGTGTTCATAATGTTTTTCACATATCTATGCTTCGTAAATATGTTAAAGACCCGAACCACATTATTGAGTTAGAACCAGACGAGATAACTGAAGATTTAACGTACGAGGAGGTAACTGTTAAGATCTTGGATAGGAAAGAGCATGTCCTACGCACGAAGGTTATACCACAAGTTAAGGTTTTGTGGAGAAACCATGCTATTGAAGAAATAACCTGGGAGTTAGAATCAGAAATGAAAGCGAGGTATCCTCACCTTTTCGAAATATCAGGTACGTATGTCAATTTCGAGGACGAAATTTCATAAGGAGGGGAGGTTGTAAGACCCCAACTTATTAATGAATAAAATCAAATTTTCTCTAAATATTATTATGAATAATAAGGGGTTAATTTGATATAATACTTTGGTTATGGGTGAAATGTGCAAATTTTGTAAAATAAGCAAGTGGTTATAAAATATTCATTTTGTCGGGGAATATTCGTTTGGTCGTGGAATATTCTTGCTGTCGGGGAATATTCGTACGACGGCGCAGCCTTGTGTGGACCCCATAACAGAAAGCGATTGGATGAAGAAAACGACAAGTATAAGTTATTTATAAATAACGGCGTGGTTGTTACCGTTAATACTGTTGGAATACCCGGTGGTTAAAATACAGTAGCACACGGTATTGCACCAATTATTGATTCTTACGTAAGAAGGCACTACTCAATAATTGTTACAGTAGTTATTGTTCAATATTTTATTTTATTGATTCAATAATTGCTGCGTTGATATTTTATATTATTGTTGTTTCAATAATTGTTGCTGCACAGTATTTTCTATTATCAGATCAATAATTCATATTATTTGAATAATATTATTAGATAACATTATTGGTAATGTCTAGAAAGTTCTGTCTAAGGAGAGGTTTGGTCATCTAATTGCGCGCTAGTAAGGAGAAATTCTTATTGGAAAGCCCCCTCTTTCCTGGGAACGGCCTGGTTGTCATAAATGTGATTCTGTAATATTATTTGTGAATAATTAATTATTGATTCATATGATAAGGAAATATTTATTTTATGTGGATATAAATGAGGGATATATTTTTGTGGTTAAAAATGAAGGAGTTAATGTTGAGGGTTTTATCAGTATTTTTGTCGGAATGGAGGTATTAAAAATCAGGGTTTTTGAGATATTTTGCGGGGGTTATAATTTTTAATCCGACCGTTGGATCGTGGTAATTTTTGGATATGTTATACATATATAAGTTGAGTATATGTCCACAAATTTTGAACCGTTAAAAATGAACGTATGATTTATTATGAATTTTACGAGATGACTGGTTCAGAAATTGTTGAATTTTCGGAGTTTATCATTTTGATGGAAAATTCTAGAATTGGTAGGCCCCACTCTTGGTTGGTGAAGAAATGTGCTAAATTATATTTCAAATGTGGTGGGTGGGAATAGTAGCAGGTAAAGCCATCAGGTTGCAGGTCAAGCCTACTAAAATTTTCCTATAAATAGAGGGCTAAGTTAGAATTGAAAATCACACCAGAAACAAGTTTTCTCTCTCTCTCTAGATTATTGAGTGTATTTTGTGAGTATTTAGATACTTTGAGAGTTTCTATTCATCAGAGCAAGTTTCTTTCAGCCTTATACCGGTATTCCGACCAGAAGTACTGATATTTTGAGGTAAGGGATATTATTTTTCTTCTTAATGATATTATTTTCTTCAATATCATTATGCTGAAATATTGATATGAGTTTTTATCAAATTTAGAACTTTTTGTGTCGGGGTTACTATTCACGTATACGGCACTATTCACGTATACGGTACTATTCACGAATACGACACTATTCACCGAAAAATAAAATTTACCCTTTTTGTCCAAGATGTCTATTATGGTTACTATCTTTGATTGTATCCATGTTTTGATCTTTATTTTTGAATTCTGCTTCACAATTGATTATTATGAAGTATTATTGATCTTGGATAAACTGTTATACGAATCCCTAATATTTATCCTTCTATCTCATTGGATTCGTTCTCTTTAAGATATTTTTCATCATCCTCAGTCCTAAATGATGATATTACTGAATATCTTTGGCCTGTAGTGCAAAGATGTATGATTACTTGATGAATATCTTTGGCCTGTAGTGCAAAGATGAACAGGTGTTGAGATGAACATGACTGACAGGTGATACAAATGAATATCTTTGGCCTGTAGTGCAAAGATGAATATTTGGATAAAGATGATTATTAATCGATGTTACAGGGATAAAATATTGATGATGGACTTTTAAATCTTAGAAGATAGTAGAATTCTTTCTCTACTTGACTCTTCTAATGGTTTGCTGTTTCCGCTGCAGTTGTTGATCTAAAACTTGTTGTCGATTATATTCTATCAGATTTTTCCCTGTTGAAGACTAACGATAATTTGTTGTATATTATCTTAGTCATAATATTCTTTACTGGGCTAGTTGAGCTCACCCTTTTCCTTTTTGTTCCATTTTTCTTCTCAGGAGGTGAGAACATAGCAGGATCTAGTCGGGGTATGGAGTGATGGTTCTAGAAAGATGTTTTTAGCAGTCCTCACTATTTCTGTAAAATAGTGTTTGAATAATTGTATTGAGGACTTATTTGAGTGTGGATATTGTCTAGAAGACAATATTTGTATTTAAACTCACAGTATGTGTTGTCGTATTTTGCACGACAATTGTATTATTGAAGTTGTAGTTTGCTTTCTGTACCATGTATTTGGCGACTTAGAATGGGTGTTGTATACCTATTTTGGGGGCGTCACATTTTGCATTTCTCTAAACGAACAAGTTGATGGAACTAGTATGCCGGTAACTTCAAATTTGGTGTATTGGTTACTATCAGTCCATGTACCGTTGAAATAAAGTACAACAGGAATCAATTCCATTGTCTGATAACAGAATAAGTACTGTAAAGTAACCAAATCAATGTTAGCCAGTAACCAAACTACATAATGTTAGTAACCAGTACATAAAATACATTTGTACACTCATCTTGCAATGGAAATAATCAGTATATTGATATTTATTACCAATTAAACTATAACAGTTGTATGAAGGTAACAAATGTAGCCAATAAGTAACCATCATAATAAAACAAACAAATATAAAATACCGTAATATTATATAGTAATAATCATAACAACATTATACAGTAATCAAATCCAATTTAAACAGTAACCAACACATATTTATTTAGTAGCCACAAGATAAACACATTCTTCATTGTATTTTTATAGTAAAAACCAACCAGTATAACTTGATTGTTACCAACTAAAGGCTAAATATTGCAAGAATGTAACCAATGTAGCTAACAAGTAACCATTAATATAAAACACATAAGTATAAGTATAATTAGATTAATACAGTAACCAGGTCAGTACTAATGAGTAACTATTATAATTTTACATAGTAACCATATCGGCATTAGCTAGTAACCAATATATTGTTAAACAGTAACCAAGTCAGCATTAGTCAGTAACCAAGTCATCATTTTTTAATAACCAAGTCAGCATTAGTAAGTAATATTATGCACTAACCATTATAATTTTACACAACAATCGAATAAGCAATAGTCAGTAACCATTATAATGTTACGCAGTAACTAAGTCAACATTAGTCAGTAACCAATTTAATGTTACAAAGTAACCAACATATCATTAGACAGTAACCAATACAACATTAGACAGTATAATGTTACACAGTAACCAAGACAACATTACACAGTAACAGACAGTTGCAGGAAGGTAACCAATATATTTGATGAGTAACCATTAATATAAAAAAAATCAGTAGAACTCATATAAAAATTATAAAGCAATTAAATAAACATTATTCAGCAACAAAATACATAATAAACAGTAACCAATTTATATCTATTTAGTAACCATAATATAAAACATATTAATGACCATTCAAAACATTCAATATTCTTAATCTGTGACCATTTTAAGTGTAAAAAACTTAAGAAAGGTAATCAATATAGGAATTCGTAGTAACCATAGGTAACTACATGCATACGAATTTTAAACTCACATACCTCCGTATTCAGATTTGTATAGAAATTGTTGTGATCTTGTATTCAACAATCACTGCAGTACGATTGTTTTTTGTTACTGAACTTGAAGTTGTTGTTGATTTTGTATGCTATTTACCGATCTTAGAGTTGCGCCGCTGCAAAAGGTTTCGTCTTCTCCGATCTCAGTGTTTCGCCGCTGCAAAAGGTTTCGTCTTCTTCGATCTCAGAGTTGTGTCGCGACAGAAGATTTGAATTTCTCCGATATGAAAGTTGCATGTTTTTTCAATTGCTTCAATTTAGGAGCGGTTAGTTGCAAATAGTAAAGTTGGTAACTGACGTATAGGAGTTAATGACACGTGATTTTAGCAACGTAATAATGTGTTTGTTTTATTTTTGTAATTATGTTGTGTGTTTTATTTTTGTAATTACTTTCTAATTGTTGTATATTAGTGTTAAGGACCCAAAAAAAAGTAATGGACCAAGTCCAAACCACCTCAAATTATAATTTTTAATATATACTCGCATTATATTCGTTCGAAAAATTCAAACTGTTCGGACTCAATTTGAGATCGTGCTCGACTCAGTAGTTAAACCAGCCTCAATCAAACTTTATTTTATAAGAGATAATTTTTTTGACAAATCTGAACAACTCAATATTCGGCTTGACTCGTTTACACGTATATATCGTTTAAGTCGGGTATTTTGTTGCGTGTGAAAGTACATCGATCGCCATTATTAAGGTCTCACTGTTGGATTAATGGCATCAATCATGGAGATTTATGGTAGGGGAGAGAAAAAGAAGAAGCAACAATCAATGGTTTTATGAATATAGAGTATAGTAATGTCAAATTAAGGCACTGTCAACAAGCAAAGTATTATCTCAATTACAAGCATTTCAATTGGTAAGAAATTACTAGTGACAAATATAAATGTTACTCTTGTTCTAGGATGGAGGAAGTATAGTAGTACATCTTTAGGTATGTAATATATAGGGGTATTGAGCTTGCGTTGAGGGTTATTAACATTAGTTATGGCAAGAACTACCTACGGGACTTGCATTTCAAAATAAGGTTAACAATGGAGGTTGTGTGCTTTAGTGATGATAGAGTAATTTGCATGTACTTTAATCTAATGTAGTACTCTGTACTTATATTGCATGCAATCGCCTTGCATACAATCTTTATCCCAATCAAACCAATGTTCCCCACTAACTCTGTACTTATATAGGTAATACTCTGTACTTATATAGGTAGTGCTCGAAAATATAATCAGAAAGCAGATGCGCATATTCATATTTTATAGTAAAAGTGTTTTGTACGTGGTCGGACATGATAAAATATTTTCTAATAATTGTGAGGATAAGTAAATGCTAAGAATATAAACAACGGATGTATGTAATTGATTTAGGGGGTGTATCCAATTAAGATTTTAAAGACTTTAAAAGTTTGGTTGTATTCAATCAAGACATTTAAAGAGTTTATAAAAGTTTAGTGGTATTCAATTACAACTTTTTAATGTCTTTAAAAGTTAGGTGGTATTGAATTAAGATTTTTACAAAATCTATAAAAGTATTTTGGTATTCAAAAAGTCATAGATTTTAAAGATTTCTATCAAATGGTAGAGTTTGACAGACTTTAGAAGAAGAATTATAACTACTAACCCATATCTAAAGTCTTACATCATCTCTAAAGACTTTCAAATAAACACAAAGGTGGATAAAACTAGTTATTAATTGGACTTTGTCTTTTATTGGATCAAATTAGTTATTTATTTTATATGGACTAATAAATATTAATATGTGATGGATAAATAATCTGGGCCATAAAAATAATTGAATTTATTATAATTTTATTATAAGAGAATTAACAAATATATTAATAAGTAAACAAATAACTAGACCTAATCTGAATTGGTGAGAAAAAAAGTAGCTGTTCGAAAGCTTCCAATAGAAAGAGGAAAGAGTTTGTTCAACAAGGGTGAGATAAAATCATAAAACTCTCATATCAATTGTAAAGATTATGTATTATAATATATGAAAATAGAAAATATATGATGTGTATGTGTATATTTTTTTTAGTTTTCTGGCATTTTAAACAAAGGAAATCACTGTTAATTTTTGAGACATCCTCCATATTCGTCTTCAAGTGTCTTTGGTGTATTATAGTGAAATAATGTAACATGTGGTTGTATTCCTGCATGACAAATTGACAGAATCGTTATCTTTCCTTTATAAAAAAGGAAAAAACGCACTGCTTTGATATATGTTAGGCGCATAAAAAAGGTCTACACAATCAAACAAAATTAGCATCAGTTAAGATGAAAAATTAGGTTGACAGAATCACACAATCAACATATATATATATATATATATAATATATATATATATATATATATATTAGTAAAACAATCAATAATAAAAAACAATCAATTATTAGTAAAGAGCGTACGCATATGCATAAAGTATATATAGCTCAATGAAAAGTGAGTTTAATTTTTATATTGCGTATGTAGTTTCTAAAATTTTATTGGTATCCGAGTATTCAAATGTATCATGAAATGAATAGAATAATGTGAACGCTTTCAACATATATAAAATCTCATGCTACAATAATATAATGAGATTTACTCTATTTCATGAAAAAAGAAGGAGAGGTTGTATACATGTGCTAATTAACAATTAATATAAGTTGCAAGATATATTAGAAGTATACAAAAGTCTATCACAGTCTTGATAAAAAGTTTATAAAAGTCTGTTACTTATTTCATGGAGTCTATAAAAGTTATTTTAAAAAAGTCTTTAAAGTCTGTAAAAATCATTAAAATCCCACAAATTCTACAAAAGTCTGTCACTTAAAAAAAATATTTCAAAATCTTAATTGAATACAACCCCCTTAGTGAATAAGAGTAAATATGTTTGTACCTTTTGTATTTATAAGTTGATTATACCGCGTCCGATTTTAAATTAGAAAAGGAATTATATATATATATATATATATATATATATATATATATATATATATATATATATATATATATATTTGGTCTGAATGGCTGAATGGTTGGCTGAATGAAGTAAAAAAAATTAAAAAATAATAAAAAAAAAAACATTAACTATTATATTATGTAATATTAAATAAATTTACAACAACTTTGAATTTTTTCAGAGGGGTAAAATATTAAAAATATGTCATTCAGATATTTAAGATATGTCAGTTATCAAACAGTTTTTTTCATTCAGATTTAGCTCATTCAGATTCAGATTCAGATTCAGCTCATTCAGATTCAGATTCAGATTCAGATTCATTCAATTTTTATCAAACGCCCCCTTACTCTGCCTCGAATTTCCTCCGTCCCCAAACCTACTCTGCCTTGGATTTCCTCTCCGCACTTTCCCGCTTTCCTCAGTCTGGTAAATACCTTTATTTAGTGGTTATATAATAATATATACATAATACATACATACGTAGAAATAAAAGATGATACTTAGAACTTGGACAGAGTATATATATATAGTATAAGAAAATGCCGCCGGGAGGGGACCAGTGTTGGTGATAATTTAACTAGTGTTTAATTATGTGCACTTCTATATACGTTTTGTAATTATATATATATATATATATATATATATATATATATATATATATATTATATATATATATATTAAAGTGATTTAACAAGAATTAATGGTTCTCTTTATAATGGTGCTTATTGAAGCTTCATCAATGAGGTTGCCTGTGATTCTTTTTTTTTTTTTTTGGTTAATTTAGACTGAAATTAAACTCATTCACACACCCATCCTTGTCAATGCCAATGTACGATTGGAAACCATGCTTTCATAATTATTTATATTTCTTAAAATTATTTAAATTATCATAATTTGTTATTCAATGCTTTTGAAATCTTTTAATTTTATTTCAATGGAAACATTTGTTATATTCTTAGTGTAATTTCACAGGAAATGTAAGACCCCAAATTTTATGAAATAAAAGTATTCAATTTTTTTATTTAGAAAATGGTTAAATTGATAAAAAGTTAAAGTTAAGGGTGATATATGAATATTTTTCAAAATAAGCAAGTGGCTATAAAATATTCATTTTGTCGGGGAATATTCGTTTGGTCGTAGAATATTCTTTCTGTCGGGGAATATTCGTACGACAGCGCAGCTATTTGTGGGCCCCATAACGGAAAGCGATTGGATGAAGAAAATGATAAAATTGAGTTTTTATAAATAACGACATAGTTGTTACCGTTAACACTGTTGGAATATTTGGTGGCTAAAATACAGTAATACGCGTAGTTGTACAGTAGCACACGGTATTGCACAGTATTTTTTTTTCAATTATTGATTCTTACGTGAGAAGACACTACTCAATAATTGTTGCAGCAATTACTGTTCAATATTTTATTTTATTGATTCAATAATTACTGCGTTGATATTTTATATTATTGTTGTTTCAATAATTGTTGCTACACAGTATTTTCCATTATCAGATCAATAATTCATATTATTTGAATAATATTATTAGATAGCATTATTGGCAATGTCTAGAAAGTTCTGTCTAAGGAGAGGTTTGGTCATCTAATTGCGCGCCAGTAAGGAGAAATTCTTATTGGAAAGCCCCCACTTTTCTGGGAACGGCATGGTTGTCATAATTATGACTCTGTAATATTATTTGTGAATAATTAATTATTGATTCATATGATAAAAAAATATTTATTTTATGTGAATATAAATGAGGGATATATTTTTGTGGTTAAAAATGAAGGAGTTAATGTTGAGATTTTTATCAGTATTTTTGTCGGAATGGAGGAATTAAAAATTAGGGTTTTTGAGATATTTTGCGGGGGTTATAATTTTTAATCCGACCGTTGGATCGTTGTGATTTTTGGATATGTTATACATATATAAGTTGAGTATATGTTCACAAATTTTGAACCGTTAAAAATGAACGTATGATTTATTATGAATTTTACGAGATGACTGGTTCAGAAATTGTTGAAGTTTCGGAATTTATCATTTTGGTGGAAAATTTTAGAATTGGTGGGCCCCACTCTTGGTTGGTGAAGAAATTTGATGAGATTTTTATTCAAATGTGGTGGGTGGGAATAGTAGCAGGTAAAGCCATCAGGTTGCAGGTTAAGTCTGCTTCGGCGTGCTAACATTTTTCTATAAATAGAGGGCTAAGTTAGAATTAAAAATCACACCAGAAATATAAGCTTTCTCTCTTTCTCTCTCTATATTATGAAGCATATTTTGTGAGTATTTAGATACTTTGAGAGTTGCTATTTAGTGCAAGTTTCCTTCGGCTTTGCATTCCAGTCAGAAATACTGCACTTTTGAGGTAAGGGATTGTAATGAATTTTAAGGGTTATTATGTTTTTCAGTTCGTACTTCTTCTGACCTTCAAAAAATTCTGGAAAAATTTGAAATGATATTTTGATGAGTTTTATTGATTGTGTCCAAAAATGGGGATTTTTGGATGTATAGATTAAGAGTTATGAATTTTATGAGAAAAGACTATTTTAAAAGTAACCGCTTATAACTCCTTGTGGTTAACTCCAAAATTGGTGAAATTTTTATTGGGAGTACATGTATATGATAGAAGTATAATCTGTGAATTTCAGAATTTTTGGATAAAAGTACAATTTATGATAAATATCTAAATATTCGGGGGTTTTGGCCATATGAAAAATAGTAAATGAGTTTTAATAATTCTGAGAAAAATATATGTTCAATATGGGACTATATTCTGCTAAATTCCAAAAAAAAAAATATTTTTGGAACTGATTTGGTATTTTTCATGAAAATAGACTAGTTATGAGAAAATGAATTAAATCTGTTATGTGAAGTAAGAAAATTAAAAAATAGGATTTTATGGCTTGAGAATCCTATATGAGATATACAGATTTTTGATGAGGGTTTTTGGTTATTGGTGATGAAATCTTATGCGTTTGGCATTTTAAGATGATTAAATACATTATTTAGTAAAGTATAAACAATTAAAATAATTTATTTATAAGCTTAAGAAATATTATTCTTTCAATATCATTATACCGAAATATTGGTATGTATATTATTGTGGGATTTCTACCTTTTTCATGTCAGGATTACTATTCATGAGTTACTATTCATGCGTTACTATTCACGAGTTACTATTCACGAGTTACTATTCACGACAAAATTGGTTTCTTTTTCTAACTAAGTTATAGTTGATTTATGAATATTACTCTTGAGATTAAAACTATAAGTTGATCATATTGTTTTTATTATCATATATAACATTTTTATAACCCTGATGTTGAAATTATCTATCACTTGAGTGTAAAGATGGGTAGATTGTTGGTATGCTCATGACTATGGGTTCTCTTTGGCCAGTAGTGCAAAGTTGAATTGTTGACTGGTATGATCATGACCATTGAATTTATAACTGAATATCTTTAGCTTAAGTGTAAAGGTGAATTGATCAACATGATTATAATTATTGTTTATATAATTCTGAAATGATTATATTTTTCTTTGAGATATTAATATATTTGGCCTATAGTGCAAATATGAACTGTTGATGAATATCTTTGGCCTGTAGTGCAAAGATGAATTGTTGATAAATATCTTTGGCCCGTAGGGCAAAGATGACATGTTGTTGAATATCTTTGGCCAGTAGTGAAAAGATGAACAGGTTTTGAGATGAAGATGACCAACTGATGATACAAATGAATATCTTTGACCGTAGTGCAAAGATGAAGTTATTAGTATGATTATGAACAGGAAATGTGATTTGGTGTAACCATGATCTTTGATGTTTCAGGTAAAGATAGGTGATGAAAATTATCTTCGTCCTGGATGAGAAGAGGAATTTAGAACTACAGTTATGATTATGAGTTATTCATATGATTGTGGACCAGAATTGTTGATTGATGTTACAGGTATAAAACATTGTTGGTGAATTTTTAACATGGAGAAGATAATAGACTTTGTAGTCTATTTGACTCTTCTAATGGATTGCTCGTTCCGTTGCAACTATGGTTGAAAATTTTTATCATCTACCATATGTTCTAAATCTCTAATTTATTACTGATGAAGACTATTGATAATTTATTTATCTTTAGTCATGATATTCTTTACTGGGCTAGTTGTGCTTACCCTTCTGTTCACAATTCCTTTCAGGTAATAAGAGTGTAGCTGGGTCGAGCGGGGGTAACAGGGGAATAGAACGGTGGTCATTATTTAGGAGTTATATTTGGTAAATCATCTAGGGTGAAGCGAACCCAATGTTGGAAGGGTATTTTGCCACTATCATACAAGATGTCTAATGACATACAACTTCGTGTCATCATAAGACAGGATTGTGCTCATCCACTTGCTGAGTATATTTACGAACACTACCTATATAATCTTGGTGTTTGTTTGAGGTATAATTCTCAATTAGAGACAGTAGAGATAATGATAAGTTAAGAGAAGACTCACCATTGGGAAGAATATGATAGTAATCTGCTCGTTTTTCTTTGGGGTATATTGGATCAACCAAGGATAATTCTGTGGCCATATGATATCTATCATAACCTAGAAGCATGGCCTCCCATGTACGAAGGTTTCCTTGAGCACTTCCCAAAGATTCTAATTTCTAAAACAGTCTTTGACTATACCTTTATGTAAGGTGCCACTGTGAGGTGCTGTCCACGGTTGGGACATGTGTCACATTTGGTATATATTTGTATCTAAATTCACAGCATATGTGTTGTTGTATTTTGCACGACAATTATTGTAATAAAGTTGTAGTTGTTTTCTGTACCATGTATTTGGCGACTCAGAATGGGTTGGATGGAATGGACCTATTTTGGGGTCGTTACATTTTGGTATCAGAGCTATAAGTAAAGAGCCCCGAGCCTCTCGCTGGTGACTTCCTGTTGATGGGGGATGCACCGAAGCCAGACTCTCCGTAGGGGACGTCGTTCTGCGGTGGCCAACTGATAGGTATCAATGTAAGGTGCTGACACAAGTTGGTGTCCAGAGTTACATTTTGGTATCAGAGCTTAGGGATATGGTCTCTGGCGGAGATCGAGAAATATAACTAGGAGTGGAGAGATAAGTAAATCCTTCGCTAGTGTGTCCTACCTAAGCTTATTTGTTGGTCAGTCATAATATCGGGATATTATGTGATATGTTAATTTGTTAAATTAACCATTATTTTGAAGCTGTATTCTAGAATGATATCTGAAATACAGGAGATGAGCAACGGAGAAATCATGATGACAGGGAAGATGGAATCTGAAATGAAAGCAAGGTATTCTCAACTCTTTGAATTACCAGGTACGTAAATTTCGAGGACGAAATTTCATAAGGAGAGGAGATTGTAAGACCCCAAATTTTATGAAATAGAAGTATTCAATTTTTCTATTTAGTAAATGGTTAAATTGATAAAAAGTTAAAGTTAAGGGTGATATATGAATATTTTTCAAAATAAGCAAGTGGTTATAAAATATTCATTTTGTCGGGGAATATTCGTTTGGTCGTGGAATATTCTTTCTGTCGGAGAATATTCGTACGACAGCGCAGCTATTTGTGGGCCCCATAACGGAAAGCGATTGGATGAAGAAAATGACAAAATTGAGTTTTTATAAATAACGGCGTAGTTGTTACCGTTAATACTGTTGGAATACCTGGTGGTTAAAATACAGTAATACGCGTAGTTGTACAGTAGCACACGGCATTGCACAGTATTTTTTTTAATTATTGATTCTTACGTAAGAAGGCACTACTCAATAATTGTTACAGCAGTTACTGTTCAATATTTTATTTTATTGATTCAATAATTACTGCATTGATATTTTATATTATTGTTGTTTCAATAATTATTGCTACACAATATTTTCCATTATCAGATCAATAATTCATATTGTTTGAATAATATTATTAGATAGCATTATTAGCAATGTCTAGAAAGTTCTGTCTAAGGAGAGGTTTGGTCATCTAATTGCGTGCCAGTAAGGAGAAATCCTTATTGGAAAGCCCCCTCTTTCCTGGGAACGGCCTGGTTGTCATAATTGTGACTCTATAATATTATTTGTGAATAATTAATTATTGATTCATATGATAAGAAAATATTTATTTTATGTGGATATAAATGAGGGATATATTTTTGTGGTTAAAAATAAAGGAGTTAATGTTGAGGTTTTTATCAGTATTTTTGTCGGAATGGAGGTATTAAAAATTAGGATTTTTGAGATATTTTGCGGGGGTTATAATTTTTAATCCGTCCGTTGGATCGTTGTGATTTTTGGATATGTTATACATATATAAGTTGAGTATATGTTCACAAATTTTGAACCGTTAAAAATGAACGTATGATTTATTATGAATTTTACGAGATGACTAGTTCAGAAATTGTTGAAGTTTCAGAATTTATCATTTTGGTAGAAAATTCTAGAATTGGTGGGCCCCACTCTTGGTTGGTAAAAAAATTTGCTGAGATTTTTATTCAAATGTGGTGGGTGAGAATGGTAGCAGGTAAAGCCATCAGGTTGCAGGTTAAGTCTGCTTCGGCGTGCTAACATTTTCCTATAAATAGAGGGCTAAGTTAGAATTGAAAATCACACCAGAAACATAAGCTTTCTCTTTCTCTCTCTATATTATGAAGCATATTTTGTGAGTATTTAGATACTTTGAGAGTTGCTATTTAGTGCAAGTTTCCTTCGGCTTTGCATTCCAGTCAGAAGTACTGCACTTTTGAGGTAAGGGATTGTAAGAGATTTTAAGGGTTATTATGTTTTTCAGTTCGTACTTCTTCTGACCTTCAGAAAATTCTGGAAAAATTTGAAATGATATTTTGATGAGTTTTATTGTTTGTGTCCAAAAATGGTGATTTTTGGATGTATAGGTTAAGAGTAATGAATTTTATGAGAAAAGACTATTTTAAAAGTAACCGCTTATAACTCCTTGTGGTTAACTCCAAAATTGGTGAAATTTTTATTGGGAGTACATGTATATGATAGAAGTATACTGTGAAGCCCCTAAAATTAGGTATATACATCACCCATCTTGGGTCGTCAGATATAAAGTACAGAATACAAATACAACTTACTAATACAACTATCGTGTACAATACGACAAAACATAAACTGCGAGTTTGAATACAAATATTATCTTCTAGAGAGTATTCATACTCAAAAGGAGTCCTCATTACATTTATTAACACACTATTACATAGAATAGTGAGGACTACTAACTAATACTATCATTCGAACCATCACTCCGTTCCCCGACTTGCCCCAGCTACGTTTTCATTTCCTGAAGAGAACATTGAAAGAAAGGGTGAGCTCAACTAGCCCAGTAAGAAATATTATGACTAAGATAATGCAGAATAAATTATCATTAGTCGTCAACAATGTTAAACTGATAAAATATAATACATATCAAGTTTAACTGCATCGGAACAAGCAATCCATTAAAAGAGTCAAGTAGAAAATAAACTCTACTATCTTTTATGATTTAAAAGGTTTTTCAGCACTGTTATCGCTGGGACTCAGCTTAATAAAATAATCCACATCATCGAATCACCCCTGCACTATGGCCAAGGATATACGTGTATTCATTAATGGTCATGATTATGCCAACAACTGTCCATCAATGCACTACGGGCTAATGAGGACTTTTACCACATCATTTGTAGCATTACGGTCATGATTATATCGAATAATCCCTGGTCATAATCATACCAAGTCCATCTATGCACTACAGGCCACAGATGACTTTCAACATTTTATAAACATGAGGATGATGACAATGATATAAGAATTCAATAAAACAAGTTCAAGAATTAATTTATCCAAGAATTAACAACGTCTAAATTGTCAACATGATACTGCTTTGTGGAGTAAAATTCAAGAATGCTTAGAAGAATAATTTCATGAAAAGATACTGGATGAAACGCAATTATCAAGGATATTCCACAAATTTCATGGAGTATAGAAGTCAAAACTTAACCAACTGAGTATAATAAAGAATGGAATAACAAAAGAAATCACCATGCATGCGATAGACCGCAAGTACAGGTTATTCCCACAGAATAATAAATAATGGAACCAGGTCCGGCGTAAACGCACAGACATGATATTCCGACAGAATAATAAATAATGGAACCAGGTCCGGTGTAAAACACACAGACAAGATGTTCCAACAAAATAATAACAAGACGGAACCAGGTCCGGTGTAAAACACACAGACAGGATGTTCCATCAGAATAATAATAAAAACGGAACCAGGTCCGGTGTAAAACACACAGACAGGATGTTCCAACAGAATAATAATAAAAACGGAACCAGATCCAGTGTAAAACACACAGACAGGATGTTCCAACAGAATAATAGAAGAATGTCACCAACTATAGGGTAGACCGCGTATACAGGTTATTCCAACAAAATAATAAGAAATGGAATAACAACAGTTCTCTTCATGAATAAGAAAGAATAACACCCCTTACCGTTTTAAAGAAGAGCTGAAATAAGGAAGTAGTTAAGTAGTAGAATACTCTTCTTCTCTCTCTATAGTTTCTCTCTATAGTTTCTCTCTCTAGAGTTCAGTGAATTTGTAAAAAATAATGAAGGAATGAATTGCTATTTATAGAAAAATAGAATGCATAGTAACTAATCTATGAACGGTCCAGATTGATTAATTTAATCTTACGGTCCATATTTAAAGAAAAATCTTTTAAATAAAATATAATATATTCTATTTATAGAATAACTTTAATAAAGTATTTTGTTTTATATAAAAAGATGTTTCTGTTTTATTACGTTAATAATACGAATAAAACAAAACGTCATTATCACTAAATAATTCATATTATTAACTGACAATAATGGAATCAAACTGAGTGACTTCTCACATAAGCATTAATAATCAATACCGTGTGCTACAATGCAACCACACGTATTACTGTATTTTTACTACCGAGTAGTTCAACAGTATCAATGGTAAAACTTTCGCCGTTATTTTTAATAAAATATTTTTGTCGTTTTCTCAATCCGACAATAATTCTGTTGTGGGGTCCACTAATGATTGTGTCGTTGTACGAATATTTCCTGTTAAAACGAATATTCCCCGACCAATCGAATATTATATAACAACTTGCGTACTTTGTAAAATTTATTAATATTACCTACAACTATAACATTATATCAAATTAACTCCATAATATTCAAAAATAATATTTATTGAAAATTCATCTTTATTTATAAAAGTTGGGGTCTTACATATACTTTGTGAATTTTAGAATTTTTGGATAAAAGTACAATTTATGATAAATGTCTAAATATTCGGCGGTTTTGGCCATATGAAAAATAGTAAATGAGTTTTAAAAATTCTGAGAAAAATATATGTTCAATATGGGACTATATTTTGCTAAATCCCAGAAAAGAAATATTTTTGGAACTGATTTGGTATTTTTCATGAAAATGGACTAGTTATGAGAAAATGAATTAAATCTGTTATGCAAAGTAAGAAGATTGAAAAATAGGATTTTATGGCTTGAGAATCCTATATGAGGTATATACAGATTTTTGATGAGGGTTTTTGGTTATTGGTGATGAAATCTTATGCGTTTGTCATTTTAGGATGATTAAATGCATTATTTAGTAAAGTATAAACAATTAAAATAATTTGTTTATAAGCTTAAGAAATATTATTCTTTCAATATCATTATACCGAAATATTAGTATATATATTATTGTAGAATTTCTACCTTTTTCATGTCGGAGTTACTATTCATGAGTTACTATTCACGAGTTACTATTCATGAGTAACTATTCACGAGTTACTATTCACGACAAAATTGGTTTCTTTTTCTAACCAAATTATAGTTGATTTATGAATATTACTCTTGAGATTAAAACTATAAGTTCATCATATTATTTTTATTATCATATATAACATTTTTATAACCCTGATGTTGAAATTATCTTTCACTTGAGTGTAAAGATGGGTAGATTGTTGGTATGATCATGACTATGGGTTCTCTTTGGCCAGTAGTACAAAGTTGAATTGTTGATTGGTATGATCATGACCATTAAATTTATAACTGAATATCTTTAGCTTAAGTGTAAAGGTGAATTGATCAACATGGTTATAATTATTGTTTATATAATTCTGAAATGATTATATTTTTCTTTGAGATATTAATATATTTGGCCTATAATGCAAATATGAACTGTTGATGAATATCTTTGGCCTGTAGTGCAAAGATGAATTGTTGATGAATATCTTTGGCCCGTAGTGCAAAGATGACATGTTGTTGAATATCTTTGGCCAGTAGTGCAAAGATGAACAGGTGTTGAGATGAACATGACCAACTGATGATACAAATGAATATCTTTGGCCGTAGTGCAAAGATGAAGTTATTAGTATGATTATGAACAGGAAATATGATTTGGTGTAACCATGATCTTTGATGTTTCAGGTAAAGATAGGTGATGAAAATTATCTTCATCCTGGATGAGAAGAGAAATTTAGAACTACAGTTATGATTATGAGTTATTCATATGATTGTGAACCAAAATTGTTTATTGATGTTACAGGGATAAAACATTGTTGGTGAATTTTTAACATGGAGAAGATAATAGACTTTGTAGTCTATTTGACTCTTCTAATGGATTGATCGTTCTGCTGCAACTATGGTTGAAAATTTTTATCATCTACCATATGTTCTAAATCTCTGATTTATTACTGATGAAGACTATTGATAATTTATTTATCTTTAGTCATGATATTCTTTACTGGGCTAGTTGTGCTCACCCTTCTGTTCACAATTCCTTTCAGGTAATAAGAGTGTAGCTGGGTCGAGCGGGGGTACTAGGGGAATAGAACGGTGGTCATCATTTAGGAGTTATATTTGGTGAATCATCTAGGGTGAAGCGAACTCAACGTTGGAAGGGTGTTTTGCCACTATCATACAAAATGTCTAATGACATACAACCCCGTGTCATCATAAGACAGGATTGTGCTCATCCACTTGCTGAGTATATTTACGAGCACTACCTATATAATCTTGGTGTTTGTTTGAGGTATAATTCTCAATTAGAGACAGTGGAGATAATGATAAGTCAAGAGAAGACTCACCATTGGGAAGAATATGATAGTAATCTTCTAGTTTTTCTTTGGGGTATATTGGATCAACCAAGGATAATTCTATAGCCATATGATATCTATCATAACCTAGAAGCATGGCCTCTCACGTATGAAGGTTTCCTTGAGCACTTTCCAAATATTCTAATTTTTAAAACAGTCTTTGACTATACCTTTATGTAAGGTGCCACTGTGAGGTGCTGTCCACGGTTGGGACATACGTCACATTTGGTATATATTTGTATCCAAACTCACAGTATATGTGTTGTTGTATTTTGCACGACAATTGTTGTAATAAGTTGTAGTTGTTTTCTGTACCATGTATTTGGCGACTCAAAATGGGTTGGATGGAATGAACCTATTTTGGGGTCGTTACAGGAAACAATAAGCCACTGGGGCTAATGAAAAAAAGCATATATGATTATTTAAATTATTTAAAAAAAATTAAATGATTTAAGGTCATGTTTGTTTGCAAAAATTATAATTTCGAAATTATAATTTATTAGATTATAATCTCAAGACTATTAATCATAAAATTAAATAGTCTTAGTCATGATTTTTTACAAGATTAATTAAAAGATTGAATAAAAAAATATTATTTGAACTATAATACCCTTACCAATAATAATATATTTTAAATTATAATTTAAACTTGTTTATATATCAAAAATGCGCCTATAAATAAAAAACATTATTTAAACATATCATTATGATGAAGCTCGTCAAGAAAAAATTATTTAAAAAAATTAAATGATGAACTTTTTAATAATAGATGTATATGTATTTTCAAAATAAGTTTTTATTCTCATTAAAAAAACTTTTTACTCAAAATATATAATATTATTAACCATTAACTTTAAATATTATTTTGAAGCTTATATTTTTTTTAGAAATCGGTACAAATTGAATCATTTACCTCAAAAATCCTGAAAGCCATATAAAAAACATAAAATTAATAAAAATTGGTTTCATAAAAATTAATTAATTAATTAATAAAATAAAATTCATAATTAAATCAATTGGGATCCACTCAAATTTATTTGAAAGTCGAAAAAATTCTAGACCATAATAATACATTGATAAATAATTAGAAATAGCTCATAAAGTCTAGTCAAAATCAAAGTAATAAAACCCCTTTAATTGAATATCAAATCAGAGGAGAGACAAAATGTCACTTATTTGAGAATGAAGGAAGTATTAAAAAAAAGGGTTAGTTTTGTCTATAAATTTATAATCCCACCCGATGATATTATAATACCTAGGATATAATATTAAATAGTCCCGCATTTAAGTCATTTTATAATTTTAGGACTAATAGTCTCAAGTCCATTTTCGAATTCTTATACTAAGCATACTATATATATTCCTCTGCAAACATGTTATTAAATTTGTAATAATTTTCGTGTGATTTTTTTTTTTGCTAAGTTTAGCTGAAATCATAACATTCCTACCTTTGGCATGAATGGATTCCAAAACCTCTCTAGCACCCAAAGTCTTATGAGTAGTTATTTTACCATTAGGCCAAGAGGAGCTTGGTATGATTTTGCTTTTGAGGAATGATAAACAAAATAGTAAATTAATTACACTACTTTAAATTTGAGAAGATGGAAATGGGCAACATCCAGAAATTTTTTTTTTATGGGTATAGGGGTAGAACAAATATGTAAATTAATAAATTAAAGTGGGAAGATTAATAGAAGAGTTAAATTTAGAGGGGGCAAAAAAATTCATAAACCAATTCTAAATACAAGTATAAAAATCATCTTAGTTCTAAGGCTTGGTGAAATCTTAGAAGTATTTGTTATATAATTTTTGGTTTTGAATGTTCATCAGCGCATGTGATGTAAGACCCCAACTTATTCATAAATAAAATCGAATTTTCTCTTATTATTATTTTGAATAATAAGGTGCTAATTTGATACAAAATAAGCAAGTGGTTATAAAATATTCATTGTTGTCGGGGAATATTCGTTTGGTCGTGGAATATTTTTGCTGTCGGAGAATATTCGTACGATAGCGCAGCCATTTGTGGGTCCCATAATGGAAAGCGGTTGGATGAAGAAAATGACAAGTTTGAGTTTTTACAAATAACGGTGTAGTTGTTACCGTTAATACTGTTGAAATACCCGGTGGTTAAAGTACAGTAATACACGTGGTTGCACAGTAGCACACGGTATTGTACAATATTATTAAATTATTGATCCTTGCGTAAGAAAGTACTACTCAATAATTGTTACAGTAATTACTGTTCAATATTTTATTTTATTGATTCAATAATTGCTACTTTGATATTTTATATTATTGTTGTTTCAATAATTGTCACTGAACAGTATTTTTTATTATCAGATCAATAATTCATATTATTTGAATAATATTATTAGATAGCATTATTGGTAATGTCTAAAGAAGTTCTGTCTAAGGAGAGATTTGGTCACCTAATTGCGCGCCAATAAGGAGAAATCCTTATCGGAAAGCCCCCTCTTTCCTGGGAACGAAATGGTTGTCATAATTGTGATTCAGTAATATTATTTGTGAATAATTAATTATTGATTTATATGATAAGAAAATATTTATTTTATGTGGATATAAATGAAAGAATTAATGCTGAGGTATTTTATCAGTATTTTATCGAAATGAAGGTATTAAAAATCATCCGTATGTGGATTTCAGACATTTTCTGTTTGAAATTTGGAAAAACTTAAATATACAAAGTTGTAGAGAATTTAATTTCCTATGGAATGGACATAAAATTCGTATTTTTCTGATAAAAGGGTCATTTATTATGAATTATTAAAGTTTCGGATATAAATATTTTTATAAAAAATATGGGTGGAACCCATTTTTGTATTTTGTGGAAAAAATGTTGAATTCAAGTGTGGTGTGCTGCAACGTGGGAATTGTTTTTCCAAAATGGCATGCCATCCCTTCATTTTGTCAACTATGGCGTTCTAGCCTTTTTCCTATAAATAGGGTGCTTAGTTAAAATTGAAAATCACACCAGAAATAAGTTTTTTCTCTCTCTATATATTATCGAGCGTATTTTGTGAGTATTTAGATACTTTGAGAGTTGCTATTCAGCGCAAGTTTTCTTCAGCACTATATCCGAAATTTCAGTCAAAAGTACTGTTCTTTTGAGGTAAGAGATGTTATTTTCTTCGTAAATGATATTATTTTCTTCAATATTATTATGCCAAAATATTGATATGAACTTTATTGTGAAATTTCTACTTTTTTGTGTCGGAGTTACTATTCACGTATACGACACTATTCACGTATACGACACTATTCACAGAAAAATAAAATTTTTTCTTCTTTGTCTAAGATGTCTATTATGGTAACTATCTTTGATTGTATCTATATTTTGATCTTCATTCTTGAATTTTGCTCCACAATTGATCATTATAAGGTATTTTTGAACTTGGATAAACTAAAGTACGAATCCCTATTCTTTGATCTTTTATCTCACTGGATTCATTTTCTTTACGATATTTTTCATCATCATCAGTCCTAAATGATGATATTACTGAATATCTTTAGCCTGTAGTGCAAAGATGAATGATTAACTGATGAATATCTTTAGCTCGTAGTGCAAAGATGAACAGGTGTTGTGATGAACATGATCAACTTGTGATACAAATGAATATCTTTGGCTTGTAGTGCAAAGATGAATATTTGATTCAAGATGTATATTGATTGATGTTACAGGGATAAAATATTGATGATGGACTTTTAAATCTTAGAAGATAGTAGAATTCATTCTCTACTTGACTCTTCTAATGAATTACTGTTTCCGCTGCAGTTGTTGATCTAAAACTTGTTGTCTATTATATTCTATCAGATTTTTTTTTGTTGAAGACTAATGATAATTTGTTGTATATTATTTTAGTCATAATATTATTTACTGGGCTAGTTGAGCTTACCCTTTTCCTTTTTGTTCTATTTTTCTTTTCAGGAGGTGAGAACATAGCAAGAACTAGTCGGGGTATGGAGTGATGGTTCAGGATAGTTGTTTTAGTAGTCCTCACTATTTTGTAAAATAGTATATCAATAATTATAATGAGGACTCCTTTTGAGTTTAAATACTGTCTATTAGACATTATTTGTATTTAAACTCACAATATATGTGTTGTCGTATTTTACACGACAATTGTATTAATGAAGTTGTATTTGTTTCTGTACCATGTATTTGGCGACTCAGAATGGGTGATGTATACCTCTTTTGGGGGCGTCACATGTGAACTGTGAGAGATTGTGTGATTTTTTTTTGTTATTAATTTGGTTGACTGTGGTTATGACTTGTTTGGCTTAATTAGATTTTTGTTTTTGGGTTGTTTAATCTTCAATTGAAAATGGATCATTTTGGTTGAGTAGTTTTTGTGTTTTATTGTGATATTATACAATGATTTTTGTTTTATTTTATAATAGGAAATAAAAAATGGAAAATGATTATGAACCTTTAACATCCCCTTATTTCTAGTTGTTATAAATTTTGGATGGTTTGTTTCACTTATTTCAAGTAAAACTTATTTGAAACTTATAAAAAGATACCCAAACTAGTTTATGCTTTGAAATTAATTCATAGTTTTGTTTGAAAATAAAAAATAAATTTGGTTTGAGACTTTGAGCATTTGGGGAATCATTTCAAATGAACTATGACAAGTAACCGAAGTAAATTTCTAAATTGTATCTAAATGTTTTTTATTTGAAATTCCTTTTTAGTTTGAATTAAGAATATTTCTTGCAATTTGTAAACATTATTATGAAAAATTAATATTATAATTAGTTCAATTTTTCTTTATTTAATTTCAACAAAAAAAATTAGTTAAAATTCGCCTTTGCTGAAAAAGTTTCTAGATCCGCCCCTGACTATATATTAATTAAGGCATTGGATATTTCCAAAACATTTAACAAAACATGCATCATTTTATTTCTCTCAGTTTCTTGAGTAGTAGAAGGCCTAACCACATACGTGTAAAGTTGATACTACTTTTAACTAAACGCCGGCCATGCATTAAGATTGATGGTAGAGAAAAAGGGCAGTACATCATAAGTCAAAATAGAAATGTCAGAGAGCTGGAAGGAAAATATAGTAACTTCTAACATAGATACCATACTCATAGTTCTTAACGTAGAATAGAACTATATGTAGCTAGACAATGTTATAGAGTATAACTCACTAACGTTTAATGAGTTGTTCGGTATAACTTATTAATACACGTCCAGATTTGTCTCAATAAAAATTGTCTAGTTACCTAGCACTCCTCCATAACATACATTCTAAAATGCTAAACAATATTTATATATATCCGATAATAGTATCCGATTACATGAAGAACCCTAAATCATACTCAACAGCTTTCTCGCAACTTTGTAAGTGACATTTACTTCCTGAATTGCACACTTCACATCTTCTGGAGACAAAAACTTGGCACTCCAGTCAGGGGACAAAGAAGCAGAAGCAGAAGCAGAAGCAGAAGCAGAAGCTCTTGTAAACTCCATGTAAGCAAATACAGAAGCAGAAGCAGAAGCAACAGCTCCATGTAAGACCGGTTTCACATCATCAAGTATTTTAATCTCTCTTGTTGTCTCTTGTAAACTAGATTTGCTAAGATTAGGTTTCTTAAGAATCCTAGCAGCCTGTGGGTAAGGAAATCGTGCCTTGCTAGTTAGGGTTTCATGTTGGCTGAGGAGGAGAGAAATCCACGAAGAGCACGAAATTGATTGATTGATTGAAGAGGGGAAAAGAACATGTAGGCAATTACTCCAATGACACGTGACAGAACTCCTAGAATCTGAAAACCGTGTAAGGGTAGCAGGAATTTCAAGAGCCTTCTTGCGTGCTATGAGTTGAAAGAATCTTCATGTCTTGAGTGCTTTGAGATGGAATGTCCAAGTGTTGAGTCACCAAAGAGTCCAGCTCCAAAGTCTAGAGTCCAAAAAGAGTCCCCTTCCTTCATAGAA